>CAWUDS030002559.1:0-125874 GCA_963859935.3 Lathyrus sativus | reverse complement strand
ATTCACAAACAACAACAAATGGCGTTCCACTTCAAAGATCCCAACCATCCTACTATGCAAAGTCACCCTGCAGCATAAAATTAAAGAAAAATCACACTGCAAGCCCAGTTTGTTCTTTCTTCATTAACACCTGCAAAGAATTGATGCTAAAGAAATAGCAAGCACATGGGTAGATTAAAGATTGATTTTGTCAATTCCATCCGTAGCTACCACCAAGTCTCTAAGTCAAAAATCACCTGTATAATAAATCCTTCACGCACCAGCCTCGCGCGAACGCAATATCTCCACAAGCATCAAGTACGTACAACTTTTGCAGCAACAAATACATGTCATACGCAATAATCCGCAGCCTGTAGTAAAGTTACTTTGAGGCCAATATCAAAATAGAAAATTTCAAAATAAGAGAAAAAAGGGATTGTCACGTAGCTATCAGCTGGGGACCACAAGGGAATTGAAACCGGCAAAAAGCAGAGAGAGTTGAAAAAGACAAAACCTTGGCAGAAGAATCCGTACAACCCCAGACGAACGTTGTTTTTTTTCGGAATACCAATTCCCTCATTGCTGATACGGAGAAAGGGACTCACAAGCTGGGGATGTTATATATAACGCAACTATTCACTGAAAAAGGGTAGCAACGGTAGCAACTCCAAACCCTAATCTGAAGCTCTCAGCCTCCAACCCTAAACCAACAAACCCTAACACTGTAGTCGCCGCTACAGTGTCATCCCTAACCTCCAACACCCTACCTTCATCAATTTTCGCTCAGATTTCCGACCAACTCAACCATTTCTGCAAACTGAAGCTCATTTTGATCTTCACTATTTTCTAAAAACCTCCGAAAACTTCATCATCAACCTCAAAAATCAAACTCCCAAAATCCGACCGCTATCCTCCATTTTCACCGACCATTGTTTGTTCTTCTTCAACATCAAGCTTCAACCAGAAATCAAATCCCTCGAACCTCCGATTCATCATCAACCTCAGTCAAAACTTATATCCTCTTCAACTCACCATTATCCCTCTTTCAACATCTCAAACTTCCATCTTCTAAACCGAACGAAACTTCCGAAAACCCATTACCTTCAAATTTTAATCTTCCTCAACATTAACAACTCACAACCCAACATCCAACTAGAAAATCGAGAACCATAAAGAGAGATAGAGTGAGACGAGAGAAAAGGTGATACAGAAAGGTTGAGAAGGTTTCGAGGAGAGAGAGATTCGAAACGGTGAGAGAATGTTTTGAGTGGGAGAAGACTTTGGTCTTCGTCTTTTTTCTTTTTTTTATTTATTTCTTTTACTGTTCTTTTTTTCTTTTTTTATTATATATATGTTTTTATTTCTATTTAATGTTGCATCTTCACCCCCCTTTTTAGTTGTTGTTATCTGTATGTGATGGATGAGTGGGTCCGAAGCCCACAATGATTCCACCTATTTGGAATACACCCAGATTTTTGGATACAACCCCCTCTGTTTTGGTTTTAAAATAAAATGTAAGTTATTTAGTTTCTTGAGAAAAATATATATATTACTTTTTATCTTATTTTCTTAATAGTTTATTATTTCTCCTTTTAGAAATTTATAAGTTTTTTCCATTTCTTTTTTTTTATATATTATTTTCATAATAGTTAATATGTTAGTTTTCTTTTAGGGTATTGGTTTATTATTTCTTTAGAAGTTGATTTCATTTCTCTTTTGACTTAGGGCTTTTAGACCATTTTAGATATCTTCCTAAAACATTTATCTTTGTATTGAATTAAAAAGAGAGGATTGGGTGTAGATCTCTTCCTCTCCGAGTGTCGAACTGCTCACTGTAGTGTGGGTGGTTTAGACACTCGTCTTTCAATGCAAAGACGCTCTCATTTTCCAATCTTCTCCCCTAAAAAAAAACCTCGTCCCCGCTCCGAGTGCATTTTCAAAATCCCTTTCAATAAGAATCAACTTCTCTTTGTATTGGACTAAAGAGAAAGGATTAAGTGTAGACTTCTTCCTTTCCGAGTGTCGAGATGCTCACTGTAGTGTGGGTGGTTTAGACACTCGTCTTTCAATATGAAGACGCGACTTTCTTCCACCACCTCTCCTTTCCCAACATCTTTCCGAAACCCTTCCCACCTAAAACCTAGGTCCCGTACCGAGCGCATTTTCAAACTCTTTTCATAATAAAACTTGAATGGTTGTGGAGTGGTTAGGCGTAGGCCTTCTCCTATCCCGAGTGCTTGACGTTTACCGTAGGGTTCTCTGTCGCAAAAGCACTTACCATTCAAAACCAAAAACATCTTTAATAAGAGAATGAAGTTCTCTTTGTGTTGAACTAAAGAGAGAGGATTGAGTGTAGTCTTCTTCCTCTCCGAGTGTCAGGATACTCACTGTAGTGTGTGTGGTCTTGATACTCGTCTTTCAATATGAAGATGCTATGTTCGCCACACTATTTCATAACAAAAACTTTGAGATAAAGAATTGGGTACTACCCGCAAAGGGGTTACTGTCCGAGGACTTATCTCTCCCCTAAAAACAATTCAACCAATCAAATGTGACTTCTTGCCTCGCATGGCGAAAACTAATAAATCTTTCAAAAAGGATATGTTACGTCCGTTCTACCGTAAACACATAACGCATAAGCCTCCTCACATGCGAGCAGCAAAACACCTAAACTGCTAGAATGCGCATGATAGCATCGTCTACTAGAACTTCCCCGCACACCGTAGGCCGAACTACGGCTGCTCTGATTCTTTACTTCTTTTGAGTAAAGGTACGTAGGCACAATGGCCACAATCCTTGCCGAGAACATTCCCCCTATATTTGTAGTTCCCCGAACTACGTCGACTCTGACTTTCTCACACCCGTTGGGAATACGCAGGCCTAGGACCGCGAAGTCCTACCGAAGTCTGTTCTTTCTTTTTTTTTCCCGTTACTCCTCTCTCTTCTATTTCTAACCCTTTTCTCCCTATCTTTTGGAACACTTTTTATAGCATAATATTTAAGCAAATAAATTCACACGTTGACAAACAAATGGTTCCCATCGAGTACGATGGATGCGAGGGGTGCTAATACCTTCCCCTTGCATAACCAGCTTCCGAACCCGTTCTTGGTTGTGAGACCATCTTATCCATATCTTTCTTAAGGTTTTCTCGATATTTTCCTTTCCCCTCATGGGATAAATAAAGTTCGGTGGCGACTCTTCTGTCTATCTTTTTTGCCTCCCCGTCATTGCACGATGTATTTTTTAGAGTAGTGACACTATTCTCAAACTTTAAATAGGTAGGACGATGTGGCTGCTCTGATTAGCCATGTCATGGAATCAAGAGCTCCAAGTGGTCAATTTTTGGCAAGCAGAACTGGAAATGCGCGATGAACAGAAAGCTGGATTATGGTGCCCAAATGCACGATAACCTAGACCCTACAAAGGGTGTTGGTCGATTAAGACAATAGGGCAGTGGTCATGGAAGTCAAAATCCGCTAAGGAATGTGTACTAACTCACCTGTCGAATCAACTAGCCTCGAAATTGGATGGTGCTAAAGCGCGTAACCTATACCCGGTCGTTGGGGCAAGGGCCAAGCCCTAATGAGTAGGAGGGCGAGGCAGTCACTGCAAAACCCGAGGCGCGAACCTGGGCGAAGTGGTCGTCGGTGCATATCTTGGTGGTAGTAACAAATATATAAATGAGAACTTTGAAGGCCGAAGAGGGGAAAGGTTCCATGTGAGCGACACTTGCATATGGGTTAGTTGATCCTAAGGGAAGGGGAAGCTCGTCTGATAGTGTTCTAAGCGTGTACGCGGAAAGGGAATTAGGTTAAAATTCTTGAACCGGGACGTGGTGGCTGACGGCAACGTTAGGGAGTTCAGAGACGTCGGCGAGGACTCAGAAAGAGTTATCTTTTCTGTTTAACACCCTGCCCACTATGGAAATGGCTCAGCCGGAGGTAGGGTCCAGCGGCTGGAAGAGCACGCCGCATGGTGTTCGATGCGCCCCTGGCGGCCCTTGAAAATCCAAAGGATCGAGCGCCTTCCATGCCCGATCGTACTCATAACTGCATCAGGTCTCCAAGGTGAACAATTTTTGTTTGATAGAATAATATAGGTAAGGGAAGTCGGGAAAAAGGATTTGTAACCTAGGGAAAAGGATTGGTTCTAAGAGCTGGGCACGAGGGTCCCAGTTCCGAACCCATCGGATGTTGGTGGACTTCTTGAGCTTCTTTCACGGTGAGAGCGGGTCGCCGCGTGCGGTCAGGAGACAGATTAGGAACGGGCTCTTTGGGGCCTTTTCCCCGAGCATTGAACAGTCAACTCAGAACTGGTACAGACAAGTGGAATCCGACTGTTTAATTAAATCAAAGCATTGTGATGGTCCCCGTGGATGTTAACGCAATGTGATTTTTGCCCAGTGCTCTAAATCTCAAAGTGAAGAAATTCAACCAAGCGCAGATAAACGGCAGAAATAACTATGACTCTCTTAAGGTAGTTAAATGCCTCTCATCTAATTAGTGACACGCATGAATGGATTAACGAGATTCCTACAGTCCCTGTCTACTATCCAACAAAACTGTAGCCAACAGAACGGGCTTGACTGAATCAGCGGGGAAAAAAGACCCTGTTGAAATTGACACTAGTTCGACTTTGTGAAATGACTTGAGAGATGTAGGATAAATGGGAGCTGGAAACAATGAAAGTGAAATACCACTACTTTTAACGTTATTTTATTTATTCTTTGAATCGGAGGCGGGGAACTGCCCCTCTTTTTGGATCTAAGACTGACTTTGGTTGGTCGATCCGGGTGAAAGACATTGTCAGGTGGGGAGTTTGGTTGGGGTGGCACATGATGACGAGAAAACGCATCGGTTATATCGCTAGATTTCATTGACTTTTACCGCGCATTCACCGTTTTAACGCTCGATTCCTCGAGTTTTTCTTACTATTTTGCAGGTACATCGATATGTGAGGCCAAATCAAGAATTAAGAAGAAAAGAACAAAGAAACCACAAGAAATGAAGCAAGACAGAAGCCTGCATAAAACTCTGCATAATTTGTTACGACCACGGTCGTTACAAGGGAGTCACGACCGTGACACCTTGCTTTGGGACCTCACGACCGTGAGGAATGAGTGACGACCGTGACACTTGGAAACATAAGGCAACGAGCGTGAAGACCTTGTCACGCCCGTGACAAGGATATAACGTGATTCTTTTGACTCAGACTACGTCAAAGTCACCAGTGAAGCCACTCCTCCTAGTAATTCTCACGTGAGGGAGGTTTCTCCCACTTTCTGCTGCCACTTTCCAACATTTTCTCAACCACTTCAGCAAAGCCCAAGAAGCAAAAGACCCAGGACCAGCCCATTGGAAGCTCTATAAATAGGACCAGCTCATGAGAATTTAGGGAGAGACTTCAGTATCCAAATTTCCTGCGGAAGCTCTGCCGAATTACCTTACCATCAGATTTATTATTCCAGCATTTTATTTTCTGCCTTATTTTATTTGTATCCAAACCAACCGTGTAACAATTTCCAACATTAGGGAATTGTTATACCCTTATTTGTTTCCAGCCTTCAGCATTTCGTTTTAATTTTTATTTCCGCCTACTCCAAGCCTTCCGGTCTGTGGAAGAAGGAGTCTACTCAGATATTTATTAATCAGGTTTTTTTTCAGTTATTGCAATTTAATTTATTTAATTTATTTATAATGCCCAATTATTTCTCTGCCATTAGTAAGTTAATAAATAACTCTGAGTCTGATTTAACCTCGATGAGTAGCTAAATACCTTAGGGCGGTATGTAGTTATAACTAACTTAACCGGTAAAATATAACCATGGGCTAAAATAATTAATCGCTTAACATTCTGGCTGATACTTTTTAATTAAATTCGACCTTTTCGTTACGAGAGTAAGAAAAGGGTATTAGGTTGGGTCAAGACCACGAGAGTGTGAGATTTTAACCAGATAGCTAAAGTTAGGCATTTAAATTAAATACAGCGAGAGCGCTTTAAGATAAATTAGACTTATTTAGTTTCCAAAAATTATCTCTAAACACTTATGGGCTAGCGAGAGCAGGCATAGGGCTTTAGGGATGAGATCTGATTCAAGACCACGAGAGTGTGAGTTGAGGGTATTCAAACTAGTAATCTCTACCGAATAGATTAAGTGAACATCTTTATAAGCCTAGGTTAGATTGACCCACCTAAGTTAGTATAATTACATACCGACCGTTTTAGTATTATTTTATTAAAAACTTAATTTTTATTCCGCCTTCAATAGTCTTAGGAAACCAACAACAATCGTGACAACTATTCGCCTTAGCTAAACTAGAAGTTCATCTAGCACTACGTAACGATAGAATCCCTGTGGATCGATAATCTTAAATATTACTTCGATAGGCTGTGCACTTGCAGTAAGATACCGCTAGACGCATAAGTAGACACGTCTTTAGCCCATCAGCACATCTGTTAAAAGATAACACATGTGTCCTAAGATGAGCTCAACGAGAACAGAAATCCTATGTGGAACAAAAGGGTAAAAGCTCGTTTATTTCTGATTTCCAGCACGAGTACGAACCGTGAAAGCATGGTCTATCGATCCTTTAGACCTTCAGAATTTGAAGCTAGAGGTGTCAAAAAAGTTACCACAGGGATAACTGGCTTGTGGCAGCCAAGCGTTTATAGCGGCGTTACTTTTTTATCCTTCGATGTCGGCTCTTCCTGCCATTATGAAGCAGAACTCATCAAGTGTTGGATTGTTCACCCACCAATAGGGAACGTGAGCTGGGTTTAGACCTTCGTGAGATAGGTTAGTTTTACCCTACTAATGACAGTGCCACAATAGTAATTCAACCCAGTACGAGAGGAACCATTGGTTCACACAATCGGTCATCGTGCTTGGTTAAAAAGCGAGTAGCGCAAAGCTAACGTGCGTTGGATAATGAGTGATCACCTATAAGTCAGAATCCAGGCTAGAAGCAATGTGTGCACCTTCTGTTTGCTTACTGATCAGCAGTAGGGGGACTTGACCCCTGATCAGTCACCTGTTCTACTTTGTTTCTGTCATTTATTCTGCAAGAATTCCATCTAATCGGTAACACTGTGAGTTGTTTATTTGTCATTTTCCTCTAATTGTTTATGTTTTCGCATTATGTCCATTTAAGTTGTTGCAGTTTAAGTTTATGTTCAATAAAGCACTTTTGATGTCTTGGTCTGGTAGTGTTAGTGATTTCAGGTCCATGGAAGTAATCAGAGGAAAAAATGCAAAGTCGACTGAGTTCGGGAGGATTCTCCGCAAAATCAGAGGCCTGACACGGGTGCCCGTGTTACTTGACACGGCCCGTGTCAGGATGGGACCAGAAGTACAAGAAAAAGAGCAACCAGGGGGCTGACACGGGCGCCCGTGTCAGCATGCCTGAAGGTTGAAATTTGAAGACTCCTCTTTGTGGGCCAACACGGGTGACCGTGTCAGTAGACACGGCCCGTGTTGGGTGAGGCGACCATATTCCTGATGTTTTTGAAGTTTGGCCAGTGTGATTGCATGAAGGGCAATTTGGACTTTTCACATGGAAAAAATTGATTTGATACTATTAAGACGTGATTTCTGAGTGAGGAAAGGAACTTTTTGATCGTACGAAGAAAATACAAGTGAAATTGGGAAGCTCTGGAGAATTGGGAAGACGAGGAGATTTTCATGAACGGAAGAAATTGAAGATCAAATTTATTCCCCAAGTCTTGTAATGTTTCTACTTTCTATGTTGTTTTTGTTGAATACTATGCACAGCTAAACTCCCCATTGTTAGGGGGTGTCCCTGAATTGTGTTGTAATGAACCTCTGTTGCATTTCTTAATGAGATTTTGTTTCATTCCTTAATATTTTTGTTATGAAATTTGTTTAAACTTTTAAAGATTGTATAAATTGGGAACGATTTACGATTAGGGATTTGGCATAAAAAACTGATCGGTTATTTTGTATAACACATTATAGTTAATATTGCCTAGGAATAGGGATATCCTGTAATGATTGTAAAAACCCTTTGTCAGAACTATTGCTTGATGTCTTTCCTTAACTAAGGAATTAGGGTCAAGGAAGAATATCAAAGGTTTTTCAGTTAACGAATTTAAGAAAAACACTTTTGAGGTGCAATAAAAATTAAGGTTTTGTGACATGTCTCATTGATTTACTTCAGGGTTCGTACTAAGCAATTCATACACTTCCCCTAGCATTTTTTCTCTTAATCGTTAAAATAATTTTATCATCTTGCTTTTTCCTATTAAAAATCCCAAACAAAACCCCAAGGTTATTTTGTTTGATTGAAATAACATTTGTACCTAAAAATTTACACGCAGTCCTCAGAGATCGATACTGGGAAAACCCCAATTATTACTACATTGATAAAAGTTAGTACACTTGCTAATTTTACCGGTCAGCCCCCTAAAGGCACGTGTCGTTGGTGTACCCCGTAAGGTGGACGAGTCCTGTGGGATACTTTGAAACACAATTCCTATTAAACGGCGGGTAGAATTCTTTGCAGACAACTTAAATACACAATGGGGTATTGTAAGTTGTAACACCCTACTCTACCCATTCGTATAAAATTGAAAATACGATAATAATTGCTGAAATAAATCAGAGTTAATACACGTAGGATGTCGGATTTCCAAAAACATCGCCAAAATGAAGTATCAATGTGTTTCACATTTTCTTTATTTCATAAAAATAAGTAGTATGAATAATCAACGAAATTAAATCAAATAGTTTAACATGTAAACACCAAATATATCAACTCCCCACGTGATACGTGGTTTCACAACAACTAAATCAAAACTGAATACATAACAAATATAAAGTCAAATAACATAAGAAATCACGAAATCCCCATCATGCCCATGTTACGTATCAGAGTGACTCCTAAGACTCGATCAAATAGCAACACAATGCTCCAAGCACCAATTAGGTACTTGGTCATCTGTACTCCCCAAGGAGCACAGACGTAATAAACAGAAAAGGGGTGAGAACTACATTCAATAAATATACGGTGAAAAACACATGCTAAGGAGTAGTTCATACACAAAACACCAATCATATAATTATCAAGCACATGCAACTGTCACATCATTCCTCGGCATAAACAACCCACATTCAAGCATATATATACAATGTGACTCGACTGACACGACACAATGCATGTGGTACCATCTCAATCACATACGGTTCACCCTAGAACCTGATTCCCCTCGAAATCCGGATAAGTCATATACGTTCCTCTGAACTACAACTTATCTCCACACAACTCCCACGTAGAATCCGGATAAGACTAGGTACCCATCATGGATTCCCACCTAACTCATCTCCACATAACATGATATGAATGCATGACACAAATTATGCATAACATAATAATTAATCAAACATAATTTCACGGTTCTCAACGATCACACACGAGCCACACGCTCACCATAATTCTCTCCAGAATTACCACCACAGCACAAAACCGTCCACACCCGACAATCTTGGCTCACACACATCCAACACGTCTCAACTAGGCATCCTCATAAAATCCCATATTTCATTATATTTCATGTTATTACTAGTTTCTCATATGTCAATTATACCATCTTAGTCTTACGGATCAGGGGGAGTAGCATTACACATGAAATCAGGACAGAAATCGCAAAAACGGAAAATTTTCACCACAACCCTGCCCATACGCGTATTGCCATTGGCCATACGGGTAATGCCTTTCACGCTCGCCCACCCTACTGCGTACCACACATGTTGGGCCCCAGATTGCCCAGGTCCATACGCATAATGCTCAATGCCTTACGCGTATGACCAGAGACGTTTTCCCCCCAAAAGTCCATTTTCAGATCCCCTTGTGCGTATCGCATAATACCCTTCCATCTGCATAATGCACAATTCCTCTTACGCATACCTAACGCGTATTGGTAAAGGACAGTGTTGGCCTTGGGACAGGGTGTGTATCATACGCGTAATGCCCTGGGGGTTCCCTATCATACGCGTAATGCCTCACTTGTTACGTGTATGGCTAGTGTCTGCACCAAAATTCAGTTTTCTGCATTTTTTACGATTTTTCACACTTTGATCCCTCATTCCAGTATCAAAACAGATCCAAAACAGTCCTTCATACCAGTTTATGTCTCATAATTCATCCTCACATTAACCTATTACTTCAATCACAATTATTCATCAACTAAATTCAATTTTCGTCACTTCCCAAATCCCTTAATTATCCAGATCTGCAACATGGTAAAACATAGAATTGTCTACAACTTCGTAACAACATTAGCTTCAGAGTCACGAATTTACATCGGCATCAACACACACAACACAATTTTCACAACATTCATACAAATATCAATCAAGAACACAAGGAGCGCCATTATTAATTTCATTCTCCCCCCTTACCTAGATCTCAACTTCAAATCCTTCAAAAATTGTGGAATCCTTTCTTACCCTAGTTCTCCCTTGTTCTTTCTCTTACTTTCCTTTCCTTCTGTTTTCATGTAATTGGCCTGATTTTTCTAATCTCTCCAGTAATCTCTCTAATTATGTTTTAATAATTATCTTAATAATAATAATAACAATAACAATAATAATTCTAATATAAACTTAGCAACTCCTTTGCATGGACCATGGTTCATTTGTTTCTTCCTTTTGAACATACGACACAGACCTGATCACAGGGTCCAAAACTGGTCACCAGAGGTCTAGACTGGGAAACCATAGGTCAAATGAGGCGTCCGAATGAGGACAAACTTTACAATCACTCAATATTTGTTGGCAGAGATATCTATACAAAAAATCAAATCAAAATTCATTATTAGGCTATGGTTCTGGTGTTTCCGCCTCTTTAACACTTAACCCTTGAAAAGCCAAACTATGTCTAGTATTTGTCGCAGACACTCCATAGTTTGGCTTCTGTTTACGTTGCAAAAATATTCACTTTCATTTCATAGGCCAAGGTTTAAGTATGAATTGTATGCTCAGGTGTTTTTTATAAATATGTTTTTGAATTATTATTGACCGTTCAACATTACATATTAGGTATGGTTAATTAAGTAAACCAAAGAAAATCAAAATTTGAATGAATTTTGTAGTGTCTAAAGGGACAACAAGGAGAAAATCGGATGCAATATTGAGACTATTCCATAAAATCAAATCAACAAATTTAACTTATTTTGATCAAATATCATATTTTAGGAGATGACCAAGCTAGCCACACGGAAATTCCAGACACCAATGATCCGACTGAGATTTTACTTGGATTTAGTATATTTTAATGTGACTTTCATAATCACTCGACAAGACCATATTCCTGTTTAGGTAAAATCAAATATGAATTATAACAATAAGAAGCAACGGATGAAAATAAATTATTATTTCTAATTAAGAATGAAAATGATTTGCCTTCTGTTTCAATCTATGTACTTTTAGTACTAAATTAATTGCCTTTAAAGAATTATGTGATAATACACATTGCCTATACTTCTCTTAATTAGTTGTCCTCTAAATCCACTGAGACATCGCAAAACTACAATCTAACAATATTAATCTCCTAAAAAGAACACATTTAAATAGTTTGATAGATGAAAATTGAGATTGAGAGAAAGACTAGGTCGTATAATATTCACATACAGTAAAAATAACACATCGATAACATTCACACATCGATATTTTCGGGAATTCATACCATTTGAGATATACATGGAAATTAAGAAACTTCAATATAAAATTAAAAAATGAATTTCTAAAACTACTTCTATTTTTCAACATTTACTATATTATATACTTAAATTCAACATTTAAGTATATTATATACCTAAATTCAACATTTAAGTATATTATATACTTAAATTCAACATTTACTCTAAAACTTATAATCCTAATGTCATAATACAAAAGATAATATGAAATAAGTTGCTCTATAATTTACTATTACAAATAACTTCTTAAAAGATAATATGAAATATAATACGAAATTTCATTTAACGTGACCATCTATCTTCATCGCATAAATATCCGGATGGTGTAAACAAATTCCAATTGGATCATGTTCAACTGATGAATTTGAAAGAAATTGGTAAGCGAAGATGGATTATACGTTAATCGCTATCTGTTAATGAAGTACCAATTTCCGTCAAACTCAACAAAACTGAAGACAATCAAAGACAAATGAAATCTACACCTTCAATATTTTTTCAAGGATTAAAATAGGAATGTTTGAGGCGTTTCCAAGACCAAATGGTATTGAATAAAAACCATCCGTCAGGATCACCACATAATCGATCTGGCGTCCGAGCCATTACACTGAAAGGAACAATTAATCCTTCAGAATTGGTAAATGGACGCAATTCAAAAAGTGACGAAAACTTTAATAAAATAATTGGAAAAAAAAAAGGCTTCAGTGTGTGTAACAATCAGATCCTTGATAAAAATCTCACTGAAATCCGCTAAGATAAATTATATTATCATCATAAGCCAAAATAATTTTTATAATTATTAGATTCAAGATCGAAAAGATATAACCCTAATTGATATGAAATTGGGGAAATTAGTTGTGCTCAGACAGCCAAGGGTTTCGTAATCAATTTCTGGGTGAAGATTCCCAGATCAGAAACTCTAGTCCACAAATTGTATCATCACTGCACAATGTTACAGAGAAAACGCAAAAACAGGTAAGAATGAATAAGTATTTAAAAAAATTGAAGATTACGAACGAGAATATAGTTAAGACGAAATCTCAATGAAATAAAAATGAAGAATTCAAAAAAAAATTATGAACCCTAAAACGGTGTTTGTCTAGAGGATGTGAGAAGGAGGATGATAATATATAGTGATGATCCCCAGATTAGGGCTTAGGAATGAGTAGGCGGACAAGTAGGTTTCGGTAGTTTTGTGTGGGCTGGATCTTAAGCTTCAAATCTAAGGCCCACCTAATTAGAGTATTTTTTCTGCCCCTACCTGCACCATTACCATAAAACCCCTAAATCAATTTTTTTAAAATTATCTACTGTGATATCCGTGAGTTCGTACGGATAAAATTTGAAAAAATTATAAATTAATAAATATAAATATAAAAATATAATTTATAATGTAAAAAAAATAAAATTAATATACGCAGACATTGATTGATATTTTTAATAAAAATATATATACAATTATTTATAAAAATATTTTGATAAATAAAAAATTTATTCTCAATTATGAAAGTATTTGGACTATCATAAACTTTTTTCATATCTAAAAATAAAGTTCAATTTAAAATATTTAAAATTTTTCAATGTATAAAAATATTTGTATGCTTTTCTATATTATTAATGACTTCATTTTTCTGTTTCAGTAATTCAATTTTGTCCATAAATATATATTTTCTCTTACAATCTCTTAATTTATGTAAGTATTATTAAAAATATCTCATTTGTGGAATACTTATAAAGATAATAATTAAGTAATAAAATTTTAAATAATTAATAATTTTTGGAAATAAAATTGAAATTTCAAATATTGATATTCGACTCATTTTTAGAATAAAATGTTAAATTTATCAATATTTTTCATAAATATTTAATACATAAAAAAATGTATTTAATGATATTTATACAATGGATATGAACGATACATTTTTTTTTAAAATTAAAAATTTAATTTAATGCATTGTAAAAAATAATCAAACTCAAAAATCAATTATACACTTTTAAAATTATCTTGATTATTTCAAAATAAAAATTAAATATATATTTATCAACAATCATATATTTTTTATATCATGTGTCACATACTAAATTCAAATTGAGTTTGATAGTCTAGCGGAATACTCATATTTTCGAACAGTACCTGTCGCTGATGCGCATTTGTCTACATTTAAAATTTTAAAAAATAATAGAAATAATAAAAATTAGTAAATATAAAATATATAATTTATATTTTAAAAAAAAATAGAATCAAATATACACGTAATATTGGTTTTTACTATAATTTTAATATTTATCAATCATAAATATTTGTCCCATGACTTTTTTATTTTTTTAATTTTCGAATACAAATGTATTAATTATTTTAAAAAATAGTAATAAATTTCATATAATAATTAAAATTTATCAATATTATAATGATGTTCTATGTTATTAACAAATAAATATTGTTGTTAATTTAATATCATCATTAATTTATATAAACATTAAAATATAAACTCATAAAAAATTCACAACAAATATGGATAAAATGAAATAGAGAGACACATTATTTAAATAGAAAAATAAATCATGATGTTAACCTAACCATTATTTATTTAGCTATAATTTCAATTGATGCTAGACTAAACGAACAATATGGACAAAATGTTGAGGTCTATATATGCTACCCTCAGGGTTATGTGAATAACTAGCAAGATAAACATATATAATTTCTCACAAGGAATCTTTCAATTAAGGGTGCAACTCCGGGAGTTCTGTTGAAATAGTCATTGGTATAGTTGATGGTGTGCTTCAACAAACAAATAAAATACAAAGTTACAAACTTAAGAAGAATGCATATCATTCCGTTCAAAAGAAGAAGAACATCAAGCATATAAAATATATTCAAAAGAAAAGATAATGCTCACAGTGGTGCAAAATTGGAGTCATCACTGTTATAGCCATCGTCGTTGGTAATAGAACCATAGTTGTGTAGATGAGTGCCCTTATTGCCAATGCTAGAACCAAATGAAAATCTGTTTGTTTTCACACTTTGGGCGCCAGATGAAGGCTGGCTAGACTATTCTGCAGCCCCTTGGATAGAAGTCTTCACTGTTTTGCAATAATTGACGAATTGTGACTGAATGTCTCTGCATTTCCCTTCTGAACTAAGCACCAAACTTTCCAGTCGCATATTTTATCAACCTTAATGCCCGCCAATAATAATTTTACCCAAAAAAGAAAGAAATATCAAAACTTAGTTTAGAGAAACAATGCAAACAATATATGAATCGGTAGCACAACTTTCAACAATAAAATCCTTTTTCATATCACCACCTCCATACTTTACAACTTGATAAAACATATAAGCATGGTTACTGGTTAGAGTTACAACCACTACAATGAACTATGCAAATTTAAAGATAAGTGCAACAATTTAAAGTGTAACTTCATTACATTCCAAACTATCAATTCATAATTCCCTCGGCTTCTAAAAAATCGCAATCCCGTTCCATTTGTCTGCACAAAAATCAAGGCATTGTACATCAAGCCATTCATGCCGAGCCTTGTCATATCTCACTCTGTCAATCCGAGGAAATCTCAGACAATAAGGTGCAGAGAATACTTGCAAATATAATCATTTAGATTAAAATTATGCATATCAAGAGACAAGAAAGACTACATAGACTACAATTCTTTCAAACTCATAAAGATTGTGCAGATCACAGAATGCAAAATTTATTTACAAGAAGTTGTCCTATATTTTAATAAACATATGTTTGACAATAGAAAAGTCAACTGGACCATTACCGATCGAAGATATTTGGTTAAAAGCAGTAATGCTAGTTGAAGGCATTTGGTCGGTATTAAAAGACCTACGTACCAATTATAAAGACTTTCTGATATTTAAAATTGATATAAAAAAAATGTCATGAAACGGTTGAAACTATCTGCATCTTCCACTATAACTTTTGTCATTAGCGATGGATTGCAAGTGTAGAAAATTATCTGGGTTTAAGGTTTGTGTTTTTAAATAGTCATATAATTGAATATTTATTTTATTTAGCTAATCTTTTTTTTATTTCAGAAACAAATGAATGCAAAAAGCAATAGAAAATATATTGCATTCAACATTTATTCTTCCTCAAGATCAATGAAACGAGGATCCCTAGCATTTTCTCTTCTCCAAGATATTCATCATTTATTCTTCATCGACAACGATGACAGGGAAGAACAATATTTTTATTTTTATTTTAATATATAGTGTAAGCAATGGAATATTCTGTATAAACAATGTAATATTCTTTGTAAACAATGTAGTTCATAGACAAATTAATTTATTAATATTATGTGTAAACAATGTAATAAATTTATTTTTAAAAAAAATTATCTAACCCCTCGGTTTTTAAATAAACCGAGAGATTTGAGGCGTTGTTTGTGTAAATAATAAAAATGTAGATGTTGGGGTTCGAACCCATGATCATATAACTTTACCTATAAGCTTTTATTTAACCTAAGTGTTAAGTGGAAAATTTTCATGTCACCGTTCGTTACGTCGACTGGGTGGGCGATGTTACATCTCTTTCGCGCGTGACGTTATAAGCATTATTTATTGTAGTGGATGTGAAATTGAGTAAAATAATCTCGCGCTTAAAGATAAGATAATTATATTCCTAGCTTTCAAAATCATGTGAAGCCCTTTTGGTTTCACCAGCTGTCCAATCTTTTAGTGTTTCACAAAATCATCGACTTAGTTTTTCGGGATGAAAAGCCTTTCGAAAAATGCTACCATCAATTATTATCAATTACTCCTTCCATCCCACAATGAGTGACCCAGTTGACCATTTCACACAAATTAAGAAAAAAGAATAAATGAAAGGGAGAGAATGCTATTTTTACAAAAGTATTGTTATCATGTATTGAAAATGGTGAAAGATTAATTATAGGATAAAATTGGAAAAGTTTCATTGAAAATTTAAATGAGTCATTCATTTTGGGACACTCTTTTATTCTAAATTGGTCACTCATAGTGGGACGAATGGAGTAATAGTAAATGCACATACATGTTCCGTTTTCCAATAAGCATAATTCTCGCCTTTAAAAATTGGTGCTTTATTATACGTTCATTTTGGATCATCGTCACTCGTATTACCAAACTTTTGAGACACTTAGACCTGATGAAAAGACCGACTTCAAGGCCAATTGTTGGGTAAGAATATGGAGTAAAGAAACGCTCTAGAGGGATGAATGAACCCTTTAAAAATTTATCCGATTTTCAAAATTATTTCTCAAGGTTTTCAAAATGAAATTCAGAGCTTGCATTGCAGAAATAAATTTGCGAAAACAGAGACGTTATGCTTATTGTTGTGAATAGAATACCTTGAAACAAAATATAAAATGTTTCATTATATTCAAGAAACACGCAAGGGTTAAGGTTAACAAATAAAACAAGCAAGAAGAACAAGAAGAAACAATAAGGATTTGTTATAAACTGTTATTCTTTCCTTTATCTATAAACAAGATTACAAGTATAAAAGAATAACAAATAACCTATCTCTTGAATTAGGATTTTATCTTCCTATTTTTCCTTATGCAAGTTGAGAGACTAACATGTTATTTATAAGAAATCTAACACACAAACCTAATGGGCTTTTTAACAATTACCCATTACAAGCTAACTTAGGGTACAAGCTAACTTAAAAAATTGGGCTTACAAGCAAGGTTCATTTCAACATGCTAACAATCCTATCAATATTGGCTAATGCATGTTAAAACAAACTTCGACTACAACACGCATTACTCGCGAACAGACTTCAACTATACTAAAGTTTGATCAAATAACTCACAAATCTCCACCTTGGATCTAACTTTATAACATCAAGAAACTAGCTTTCTTCATGCAGCTTTATCAACTGCATACAGTGAAAAAATATGCAACTGGGCAACATCTTGGTGATCATATCAGCAGTATTATGATCTTTCAAAACCTTCAGCACTTGGACTTCTCCACGCTCGATTACCCCTCTGACAAAATGCAACCTCACGTCAATGTGTTTGGTTCCCTCATGATATGCTGAATTCTTCGACATGTGTATTGCACTTTGATTATCACATTTAACAGTGATAACTCGACCTTGAAGTTTTAGCTCCTTTGCAAAACCTTCAAGCCACAATGCTTCATTCACAGCTTCAGTTAGGGCGATATATTATACTTCATTGGTTGATAAGACAACGACCTTCTGAAGTGTAGCTTTCCAACTAATTGTTATCCCAAACATAGTGAACACATATCCATAAATAGATTTTCTAGAATCCATACAACCTGCATAATCAGAGTCGGCATATCCTTCAATTGTTGCTTTACTATCTTTACCCAAGGCTCCATCATAAATTAGGACTCTATTTAGATACCCATTTATGTACTTTAGAATCCACTTCAATACTTGCCAGTGAACCTTTTCAAAATTCGCCATGTACCTGTATACAAGAATTACTGCATATGTTATGTCCGGTCTAATACAGACCATAACATACATCAAAGAATCCATTATATTAGCATATGGAATGCTATTCATATAAGCTCTTTCGACATCAGTACTGGGACACTGATATATACTTAACTTGAATTGAGGGTTTGTCGGAGTCATAACAGACTTTGAATTCGACATACTAAACTTTTCGAGAATCTTCTGTAGGTATGCCTTTTGAGATAAGCATAATTTCGGCTGCTTTCTATCTCTTCGGATGATAATCCCAAGAGTTCTAGACGCAGCTCCCAGATCTTTCATGTCGAACTCCTTATTGAGTTCAGCCTTCACCCTCATTACATCGTTGACATTGTTGCTTGCTATTAGAATATCATTCACATGAAGCAACCGAATAACAAATGAATTACCAGGTCAAAATCTGAAGTAAACACAGTGGTCGAATTGACTTCTAATGAAACTTATGTGTGTCATGAACTTGTCGAATCTCCTATTCCACTGTCGAGGAGATTGTTTCAGTCCATATAATGATCTATTTAATTTGCACACATAATCTTCCTTCCCTTTTTCGACATACCCTTCAGGTTGCCTCGTAAGGATTGTTTCATCTAGATCACCATACAAGAACACAGTCTTTACATCCATCTACTCCAGTTCAAGGTTGAACTGTGCTACTATGGCAAGCAACATTCAAATGGACATGTGCTTCACAACAAGAGAGAACATATCATTAAAGTCGACACCTTATTTTTGAGTGAACCCCCTAGCGAATAATCTTGCCTTATATCTCTTTGACGTCACTCCTTCGATCCATTCCTTAACTTTGAAAATCCATTTACAGCTGGCTAAGCTGGCTCCAACAGGTTTCTTGATCAGCTCCCAAGTGTTGTTATCATGAAGAGATTTCATCTTATCATCCATGGCCTTCAGCCATTCAGTCTTCTTTCGACTCCTCATAACTTCCTTATAGTCTCTAGGTTTTTCGTCTAGAACCTCACTTGCAGAGATTAAGGCATAAGTTATAAGATTTGCATACCCAAGTCTCTAAGGTGACTTGATGACTATTCTCTACCTGTCTCTTACTAGAAGGTAGTCACTATCAGTATCCTCATCTTCGACATTATCTTCTACATCTTCTTTGACTTCATCTGGGATACGTAATTCAACATCAACATGCTCCACCTCAATAGGAATCTCTCCCTGTTCCAGCTTTTTGTCAGCATCATCAATTTTCTTGAAAGTTATCTCTGCTTCATTGAAAACTACATCTCGACTGGTGATACACCTCTTGTGACTTGGCTCTAGGAACCATAGCTTATAAGTTCTGACTCCTTTACGATATCCCATGAACATGCATTTCAGAGCTATAGCTTCGACCTTGTCATGCCTAATGTGAGCATAGGCTACACAACCAAATAATCTCAGTTTATCAAGACTAGGTGGATGTCCCGACCAAACTTCTTCAGGTGTCTTCATTCCTAAGGCAGTCAAGGGACATCTATTTATCAGATAAGTTATTGTCGAAATAGCCTCCGCCTAAAACACCTTCTTTAATCCAGCACTAACCAACATGCATCTAACCTTTTCAAGGATTGTTCGATTGAATCTCTTAGCTAAGCCATTTTGTTGAGGAGTACCTGCTACAGTCTTATACCTTGCAATCCCATACTCAATACAGTAATTGTCGAACGTTTCATTGCAGAACTCAAGGCTATTATCTATTCGCAACCTATTAACCTTCCTACCAGTTTGAGTTTCGACCAGAACCTTCCAACTTCTGAAATTCTCAAAAGTTTCATCCTTCGTCTTGTTAATGAATACCCATAGATTTCTGGAATAGTTATCAACGATAGATATGAAATACCTTGCACCTGAGTGTGAAGGATTACTTGCAAGGCCTCAAAGGTCAGTATGAATGTAATTCAAGGATCCATGTGTTCTTTGCTTGCCTTTGTTAAACATCGCCCTACATGATTTACCAAATACACAAGATTTGTAAAACTCCAACTTTTCAACTTTGTAACCTCCGAGAAGGTCCTGCTTCCCCAATTCGACCAGGCCTCTTTCGCTGATATGGCCCAATCTCATGTGCCATAATTCTGTCTTCGACATAGGTTTCATGGGTGCAACACTTATCGAATCACTTACAACCTCAGCCTCAAAGGTATACAAGCCTTATTTCTTCATGCCTCTCAAGACTTCCTTCGACCCCTTCATGACTCTTAGGATACTTTTCTCTCCTTGAAAAATATATCCCTTCTTGTCGAATTCACCAAGAGAAATTAAATTCCTCTTCAAATCAGGTACATACCTGAATTTAGTCAATAACCTTATTGACTCATCATGGAGCTTGAATCTCACAGATCCAATACCTGCAATTTTGCAAGATTTGTTGTTTCCCAGCAGCACTGATCCACCATCTTGATCACATAGCTCTTCGAACAATTCTCTGTTTAGAGTCATATGCCAAGTGCAACTTGAATCCATATTCCACTCTTTTCTTGAGTCGCCACTTGAAACCACAAGAACATCAGATGAGTCGAAGTCATCTTGAACAATGGTTGCATTGCCATTATCCTTACCTCCATGATCATTCAGGCGTTCAGGGCACACCTTTCTTGTGTGACCCTTCTTTTTATAATGATAACATTGAATACCAGATGTTTATCCACTATAAGACTTATGTTGACTTTTACCTTTCTTTTTGTCGAACTTATCATCCTTTTGTAAGAATTTTCCCTTAACGGTCAAACCTTCGCCCACCGTCAAAGGTTTATACTCCTTTTGTTTGTTCAAGTTCTTATAATACAAGGCTGATTGAACTTCTTCAAAGCTCAGGGACTCCCTTCCATACAAGAGAGTTTCTTTGAAGTGAGCATGTGTTATGGGCAAAGAACACAACAACAGCAGTGTTTGATCTTCATCATCTTGAATCATCTTCTTGAACATATCCAACTTCTCAGCCAACACTTTGTCTTCACTCACCTTGAATGAATATAAAGCTTGCTTCGGGTAGAGTCGATTCACCAGAGATTTGGTCATGTACAAACTTTCAAGTTTCACCCATAATCCCGATGTTGTAGTCTCATTTGATACTTGTCGAAGAACATTATCACCATGGCTCAACAATATTGCGATGTGGGATTTCTCAATCATGTTCGTCTTTTTTTTCCCATTAACGTAGTGTCCATGGCTGCCTCCCCCTTCAACGCTTCCAAACAACCTTGTTGAACTAGTAGGACTTTCATCTTCAAGCGCCATAGATCGAAGTCATTTACTCTAGTGGACTTTTCAATCTCATACTTTGTTGAAGGCATATTCTCCATGCTCACCGCACCAATTTTTTGTGAATAGAATGCTTTGAAACAAAATATAAACGATTTCTTTATATTCAAGAAACATACTGTTGGTGTAAGCCCTAGAGGCCAATACTTTTTGGTACTTGTATCGGATTATTCGTTTAATAATAAAAGGTATTTCTTTATTATGTTTGTCTTTCAGAATAATAAAGTCCCTAGAATAGTTAGTCTGTTTAATGAAATGTTAAGTGTGACTTAATCATGAGATCCCATTAAACATAAAGACATTATTCTTAAAATATCCGTAGTCAAGCTTTATTGCAAAGTGGGATAACATTAAAAGCATTGAGACTATTATGAAGATAGACTGATGATCACATCTCATGGATCATAGATAAAGAGTTATCAAGTCTTGACATAGGTATAAATATTAGGAGTAATATTTATACCGGATTGACCCGCTATGAGAATACTACATAGTATGTTATGCAAAGTGTCATAAGTTATTCTCATGGTGATAATGGTGTATTACCACCCTTCGACCTGAAACCACTATGGACCCTAGATGTAGAGTCGGGTGCTTTATTGCTGATCAAACATTATCCGTAACTGGATGATCATAAAGACAGTTGATGGGCACTCCACGAAGCATGCCGAGGGACATGAGTGTCCTAGATGGAATTTGCCAATCCTGCATAACAGGAGAAATGTCTAAGGGCCCAATATTGAACTGGACAAGGATGACACAGTGTATGCCTTGTGTTCAATATAGACATAGGGGCAAAAGGGTAATTGTACAAACATATATTATCACGAAAAAGGTTTTGTCAGATCACATGACATTTTCGTGACTTGGGTAGCAGTGATGTGTTGCTAGATACCGCTTACTGTTTATTATGTTAAATATATAATTTAATATAATTACCAACGTTACGAAATCCTACAGGGTCACACACATAAGGACAGTTTGATGAGAGATAGAGAAATAAAAAAGGAACACCGTAAGGTACGGTGCACTTAAGTGAAAAATAGAAATTTGGATAATATAATAATAATTATTGTTATTTTATAATGGTTATAAAATAATAATAAAATAAATATATTTATTATAATAATAGTTATTATAATAATATATAATATTATTATGGATCATGTGAATTGGGTTTTAGCCCGCAGCCCACAAGAGAGTCTATAAAAGGAACCCTTGTGATGAAGCTTTCACTTGATGCATTTTCGTTTTTGATTCTCTTTTCTCTCACTCAAATAATTCCGTTCGTAAGCAGCTAGCACTGTGACCGGAAGCTGTTCGTGTGGACTGAGTAGAGGCGTTGCACTTCATCAACGCTTGTGATCGCTGCATCAAAGATCTGAATCGCCACAAAGAGGTAACGATTCTATCACTGACCATGCTCATTCGTAAGGATCACTAAAGGAAATTTTTGTTTTCCGCTGCGTTTAGATCGCAATTTTCCTTCACATACAAGGGTTAGGGTTAACAAAGAAAACAAACAAGAAGAACAAGAAGAAACAACAAGGATTTGTTATAAACTGTTATTCTTTCCTTTATCTATCAAACAAGATTACAAGTATACAAGAATAACAAATAACCTCTCTCTCTTGAATTAGGATTTTATCTTCCTAATTTTCCTTATACAAGTTGAGAGACTAGCATGTTATTTATAAGAAAACTAACACACTAACCTAATAGATTTTTAACAACTACTCATTACAAGGTAACTTAGGGTACAGACTAACTTAAACAGTTGGGCTTACACGCAATACTCATTTCAACATGCTAACAACCCTAGCAATATTGACTAATGTATGTTAGAACAAACTTCAATTGCAACACGTATTACTCGTGAACAGAGTTCGATCCAATATCTCACACTTATCTTGGAAGGAATCACAAATGCAATTATATTAATTATCTTTAGGTTTTTCAACGACAATAATAAAAAGATACAAACTACATTGAATTGATAAATTGTAAAGTTTCATGAGAAGTGTTATTTACAAAATTCAATTGCTATACGATACTAACACCGCAATTTGCACATTTTAATCAACACTAAAAAACAAATAGGTTATGATTCTAACAAAACCTAACATTATGTAATTAATTGCCACCAATAAGAATTAACGATAAACTACACTAGAAAATGATAACTTAAACATGTAAATCTAAGAAAATCAAAATGAGAGAGAGAGAGAGAGGGGATATATATATATATGTGTGTGTGTGTGTGTGTGTGTGTATGTATGCGTGTGTGTGTGTACACACACACACACACACACACACACACACACACACACACATATATATATATATATATATATATATATATATATATATATATATATATATATATATATATATATATATATATATATATATATATATATATATATATATATATATATATATATATATATATATATATATATATATATATATATATATATATATATATATATAATAAGACAATCCACATTAATGCTGAAAAAATAAACCTCCAATATGAATATTGACTTGTATAGAGTCTTAATGCCAAACTCTCTGCGAAATCTTTATTCGATTATCGTTTCTTAAACCTTCCAACGTCACCAACCTGCTCTAAGTCTTTGCATGTAGCAATCCCCTTAATTCTACCAATATCTTGAGCAATGAACTATCTGAAGATTGAGAATAACTCTCACATTGTCTATACACTTTCACACAACACTACCAAGGTCATCTTAGAGAGAATAACCTCATTATTTTCACTAGAATTTGTCACCGCTTGTCACTCTTGGTGTAAGCCCTTGAGGCCAATACTTTTAGTACTTGTACCAAATTATTTATTAATAACAAAAGGCATTTCTTTATTATATTTATTTTTCCAAAATAATAAAGTCCCTAGAATAGATAATCCGTTTAATGAAATATTAAGTGTGATTAATCATGAGATCTCATTAAACATAAGGACATTATTCTTAAAGTATATGTAGTTGAGATTTACTATGAAGTGGGATAACCTTAAAGCATTAAGACTATTATTTAGATAGACTGATGATCACATCTCATGGTTCATGGATAAGGAGTTATCAAGTCTTAACATAGCTATGAATATTATGAGTAATATTTATAATTGGATTGACCCACTATGAGAGTACTACATAGAATATTATACAAAGTTTCATATGTTACTCTCATGGTGATAGTGGTGTATATCACTCTTCGACCCGAAACCACTATGGACCCTAGATGTAGAGTCGAGTACTTTATTGTTGATCCAACATTACCGTAACTGGATGACCATAAAGACAATTGATGGATACTCCATAAAACATGTTGAGGGACATGAGTGACCTATATGGAATTTTCTCATCCTGCGCAACAAGATAAATATCTAAGGGTCCAATATTAAACTGGACAAGGATGACACGATATATGTCATGTGTTCAATATATACATAAGGGCAAAATCGTAATTATACATATAAGTATTATCACAAAAGATTTTGTCAAATCACGTGATATTTTCGTGACTTGAGTAGGAGTGATGTGTTGTTAGATACCACTCACTAATTATTATGTTAAATGCATGATTTCATATAATTGCCAACATCGTGAAAACCTACAGAGTCACACACATAAGGATAAATTGATAAGAGGTCGAGTAAATAAGAAACACTGTAAGGTACAATGCACTTAAGTAGAATACGAAGTATGTTAAGTACCACACGCTTAAGTGATATACGGTACACCATAAGATATGGTGCACGTGCACTTAAATGGGATTTTTAGCTTGCAACCTACACAAATGGTTCTATAAATAGAACCCTCGTGCAGAAGCATTGGCATTTGATGAAAATTTGGTATGTGAAACCCTAATCATATTTTCCTTCTCTCTCACTCACTTAAAGCCTTCAATTGTAGTAGTTAGCACTGAGACTGAATGGATCTGTTTGTGTGGATTGAGCAGAGGCGTTGTTCATCATTCAATGCTCGTGATCACTTATTCGATTCAACATCAAAGGTTTTATCGCCACAAGAAGTAACCGTTTCTATCACTGATCATGCCCATTTGTAAGGATCACTAAAGGGAAAATTTTAATTTCCGTTGTGTTTTGGATCACGATTTCCCTTCAGTCACAACTATCACAATCTTGCAAGCATCATGAAAATCTTTACACATCATTCAAAAAAGTGTTAGTTCTAAGACAAGTTTTCCTAAAAAATCACAAATATTCTCATCAATATTTGAGTCCATTAATCAACGAACAAAACATGAGGTTCAAGATGAAATAATTTTGTTAGCAAGTGGTTTGTGTTTTCAAAAAAATGGATGTTGTTTTACGTACATAGTTATGAAAGGTATGAAACGACAAAAGATTTATAGGTGTTGGAGATTATGCAAAAAAATAGATGAAAAAGTTTGTTTGATTCTAGTCAAGAACATTTGTTAATTTGTATCTAGTGAACACATATAGTGTAATACAATCAACATAAAAGAAGTGACCCATTTTCTTGCGATTCAAGTCAGGCTATAACGGTGATTTGAGTCGTTAGGAATTATGATTCAAATCAAATTGGTCAGTTCCCAACATGAAATTGTGTGATTCGAGTCATATGGAAATTATGATTCAAATCAATTTATGCAATGTTTAACAAAAGCTTGTGTGATTCGAATAAAGTGAAAATCGTGATTCGAGTCACAAACATAAGAACTCTTCTATTTTACCCTGTTGGATTCGATTCAAGTCATGGGTTGTGTGTGATTAGAGTCACACACATGAAATCTCAAATTTTCAAGTTTTTCAAAATAGTTTGAGATTCTACTTGCCACATAACTTGAGCCAACATTAAATATGGTTCTTATTCCATTAACTCAACCAATTGACTTAAAACATAATGATCATACTCAAATGTAAACACTTTGAATTATGCATGCTGAAACGAACATATCTAAAACTTAATTCAAAGGTGTATAATTAAAGAGGAGATACAATAAACATTAATAATAAAACGAAAGCTTAATAGACAAACAAAAAAATTGTATTGGGGTTATCCCCCTTAATGTATTAAAGACACGCAACTTCAAAGAATGTATAAAAATATTTGTCTACACATCTCTAAACACAATGGATAACTGCGAACTTTTAGGGTGGTGGAAGAAAAAAATAGAGATTTTCTTAATGCATCCTAAATACTTCTTAGCCACCACACAAAATTATATAAATGCCCCTAGTTCTCAGAGACGCATCTTCGGACACACCTATTTCTAAATAAACGTTGAAATATTTTGAAGATGCATCTTCAGAACAATTTAAAACATTCAATACATACCACTCAGAAGTCATTTACATTTGAAATGTGCCGGTGATGCATCTTCGATATTATTACAGATATACATCTCCGAAGTGTATCACAACAGGTATTTAGTTTTATAAGTTGTTTATTTGTGTTCAAGTGAAGTATAACGTACGATAAAAAAAAGAGACATACATAATAGTAAGAGACTACTATTGTGTGTGTAGAAAATAAAATAGCATTATATGTTGAAAATATCATACAATCGAGATTTAAAATGTAGTAAGATCGTCAAAATAAAGTACAAACCATAATACTATAATAAAATAATAAGAGACTACTATTGTGTGTGTATCTGACAACCTCTCTTCTACCTCCTCTGCCTGCTCTACCTCCTCAGCCATCAATCACCTCTGTCACCCGACGATGTCTCTAGTATAACAATGCCCCATGTGCCTTCGCCATAATGGCATCTAGGACTTTCCTAACACCATACCCATCAAGGAAGATACCCTCGTCAATGTCTGACCGTACAATCTTCACTATAAGACAACACCTAGGAAAGACATCATCAATATGATATAGCTGACCATGCTCTTCATTTAGTATCTCTTGATGAGTTGGTCTCAACGAATCTCCTAGAGCATCATACACAATGGACGAATGTGACATCTTGAAGAACCATCTGATGTATCATTCGACGTAGCTCCAGTCGCTCACAGCTATAGTAGCTCGTGCCTCCTTCGATACCAAATGACTATCATAATCACCAAACATCTCCTTTATATATCTACGTGTCAAGACAGAAGGAACAAAGACAACAGGATGCCTGACAATGGTTTGAATGTAGCTGGACTGTCGTATGACGCACTTGGGCAAATGAGGAGCAGTGAGACGTGATTCTCATGCCAACCATCTTGAGTATGGCACTATCCCGTCAAATGGTTACATTTGACGGTGATCAACATAGTTGTTGAAGTGCATGTCCTCAACAATCAAACAATCAATATAGACTCTGAAAGGCTCGACCAAATGGTTCCCTCTGAGCGAGATAAAAGCAGTAGCACACAACATATTCTCAGTATACTCAGACACACTCGCACAACCAACGATGTGCGGTAAGTGCTGGAGGATCCAAGTCTGAATAAATTTTTTGGAACACACGAATCATCAACAATGGTTTTGCAAATACGAAATGAAAATGACAAAAAACATTCAAAGATCAATAATTATTACCACTAGTAGTGTCACACTGCTTATGACCTGCTTCGTCTTCCATATAAATCTCTCTCTCGACTTTGAGTACAGATAGACCAAACAACTCGCCTCCAATTGTACTCGTGGATTCGCTCGAGATCCAAGAAGTACCGTAGGTGGACGACGTCAATATAAGTGACACTTTTGTCCATAAAAATCAAAGTGCCAACTAAAAAAGGAAGTATGCTCTCAATGCATTTGTCATGTGGATCACTACCTGCTCAAGATCACCATGAGCTTGCTATGCCTTACGGATCTTAGCCACATATAGCTTCCTCAGAAACTCAAATCTAGCACGGGCACCCCTGGTCCTATCCACCTCCTCCATCACCTCCCCAATGTAAACCCCTAGACGCTCTACTATCATCTCAATTGCCTCATCTTTGGTCATCACCCCATGCTCGAGGAATCTCCCCATGATCGAAAGATGTAACAAACACGATACATCGTCTAGCGTGATAGCCATCTCACCATGCGAAATATGAAATGAAGAGGTCTCTGAGTGTCATTTCTCCATGAATGCATTAAGTATCCCATGATCGACTAAAGTGTAACCAGTCATTCACAAGTCCTTTAGGCCATATAAGGACAGAAACAACTGAAACCAAACCGCCTCCTACTGAGGCAATGCAACAATCTTCCTCTTGTGGTTAAGAAACTTTTGGGGATCACGCTCTTGAAATTTGTCAGAAATAATCAATGTCAGAAATTATCAATGTCAACAATTAAAATTAAGGTAAAAAAAAGAATCCAACTGATGCTACATCTCCGTCCCAGATATGTCCGGCAGTATGGTATAGATACAGAGGAAGTAAGGGAAAATCAATTGGATCTCCTCCAAAAGCCTCTGGCCCAACATCCGCAATATCCTCACCCTCCAGAAGTGGCACTAGATCAACAACATCATCTATAGGAGGTGGCACTGGTGAATCCTGATGCTTACGGAAGGATTGGGGAAGCAATGCGTCAGATGGCATATCTAGTATCCTATGGAAAGAAGAAGGTGGAGTGACCTGCAGTGAAACACGAACCCCACAAGTAGACAACTCTGCCTGACCAGAGGTACTTGAAGCCTCCAGAACCTGCTGGCTTCGCTCTCTATAAACAGATGCGTGCTGAGCAACCCTATCATGCCTCATTCTATCATGTATGTCAGCCATTATGCTTGTAAGTTAAAGAACGAGATGCCATTAATGCACACAAACAACAGACACAAACAAAAAATTATAAAAAATATACTGCTGGAAATTCCGGAGATTCATCACTTGAAACACTAGGAAACTAAAACTTTGAAATTTTTTGAAGATACATCTCCAGAATTACCTGCAGTATATGAAACACCGAACAATCCAGAGATGCATCTCTGGAAAGTTCTTCAACTCAGAAGTTGCGTCAATGGCGAACGTACCACATGCAAGTTGAAAAAAATATGTTCTGATCACCATTTTCAGGCAACAAACAACTTATACACTATGTCTAAACTATGTTATATGTGATTTCTGCACATTTCTAACCCTAATCAATGATTTATACTAATTTACACTAAAACTCAAACATTTATTGAAAACTCAAAAAATTGACTTGAAACTGATGGTTTTGATGAAATTGAATGATGTTATAGACGAAGCTTGATGTTACCTTGAGTTCCCTTGAGCCTTACATGATGATATTTGATTTGGTGTATAGTAGTGTGTTGAGAAAGTTTGAAGTTGTGGTCGAAAAAATGTGAAATAAAGAAGAAGAAAAGTCTAACGCAACTTATGTTCTAAAATATTTTGGAGATATATCTCCGAAGTATTTTAACATTCGTTTACATTTGGATGCATCGGAAGAAATATCTCCGAAAAAAAAAAAAAAAACATTTATAAAAACTTACATGATGCGGTAAGAATACCTAGAGTGCAAATTCTCAAAAAATAACTCCCCAAATTTATCTTGAAGCCCAAAAACGAAGGCCAATTCCACGTAAACCTGGCCCAGATTCATCTCGTTTACCAGTTCTTCGTTTTCGTTTCACAAGAAAGAAACAGTGTATCTCTGTGGAAGCAGACTTGCGTCAAGTCTTCTTCGTTTTCTCCTTCTCCTAATTAATCCCAATTCAGAAACTTTTCATCACAATCCAAAAATTCCTCAACAAAAACTTCCACGAATTTCCCAATTTTCAATCCAAACCTCCCCCACCGTCACAACCTCACACCTTCAAATTTTGTTTTTTCTTTTCAATCTTCAATCCCTTTTCTCCCCAAAGGGTTTCTCTTGATTTCACTCTCTCTATCGTTTGTTCTCAATTCCCGTCTGCCACGTGAACTTGAACGTATTGAAACTGCATCACAATGAGAAAACACACGTTACTGAAACTATTATTGTTTTCTCTAATCGTGTTTCATGATGTTGATGCTTCTTTTGTTAGGAGCTTCAGAAAGTTGATTGATTCAACACCAATAAAGGTGAGTTTTTTTTTATTAAAAAAGTTTCCTTTATTTGAATTTCTTCCATTGTTATTATTATTTTGCTTACAATGGTTGAATGAAGTTATGGTTTTAGGATTCTCCAGATCCAAAAAACACAGTTGGTGAAGAGAAAAAGAAAGAAACTGATGCAAATGTTTCATCAGTTCCACCGCCACAATCTTTACCTGAAGTGGAGAATGTGAATAACAGTGATGTAAATCAAAAGGAGAACAATAGTACTACTAATACACCGGTTCCTGATACTGCTACTACACCTCCCCCTCCTGTTCCTGTTACTACTACACCTCCCCCTCCTGTTCCTGTTACTGCTACTACACCTCCCCCTCCTGTTCCCGTTGCTGCTGCTACACCTCCTCCTCCTGTTCCCGCAGCTGCACCTCCTCCTCCTGTTCCAGCAGCTGCACCTCCTTCTCCTGTTCCTGTAACTGCACTACCTCCCATACCCAAAAAAGCTGAAGATGGGGTTAATGAGGGAAAGGATCAGGAAGAAAAGAAGGGTAAAGAGGAGGAGATTAAGTTTTCGCATTCTACAACGAATGACACTTGTGATGGACTAAATACTTGCACAGACGATGGGGTCATGGCTGCTTGCATTTCTAAGAAGGGTATTCAACTTTGCTTTAACCAATGATTTGCTTATTTATAGCATACTTTTTTTTAGTGATTATGTTAGTTTCTAGGGTTTGAATCCTGCACTTTCAAGCTTAAAACCCTTATGGTGTCCTTTAGCTCACCAATTGAGCTACCTATTTGGTAGTTAATTTTTTTGTTATTAGTTGTAGCGAAGTTGTGTTGGGAAAGTTAAATCTCTAATGGAAACTTGAAGTAAAAGTTAGTGTAAAATAGTTAGCTCAATCAATGTTTGGTGAGATTTTTTCAGCTCTAGTTTAAAATGGTTTTATACCATGTTAGAGTATAATAAAATATCTAATAATATCTTTATATTATACTATTAGAGTATCTTAGTTCATTATATTACTAGATCGGTTTCATATGATGCATAGATATAGGTACAGCTAGTATGTTGTTAATTCAGATATCATTCCGTAGCGCTGACCCCCTAACATCCTATATCAGACTAGCTGATAGCGGGATAGCCACTAGTGTAAAAGACTATCAATATCAATATACAAGGTAAACACATAAGTACTCAAAATAGAAAAATTCACAAAATTAAAGAGGCTGTCATATTTGAAGAACATATCAAAAGCAAACGAATGTACACGAGAACATCAAACATAAAATTCATCAAAATCTGGTCTAGGTTTCATAAATGTGGATCCGGTCACGCGATAACTCGTAGTAGATGAATATATATTCTAAATAGAATTGCTGATGTAGAAACCTCTGAGAAAATGCTTCTCTGACAAATGCTTGCTTAGTTCAAGAAGACAATGTTATACTCCTTAAATTTTTGAGGGTCTTTAATTCTTGAGATGTTGTTTTGCTAATCTTCAGTGCCAAGACAGTTGAAAGTTTCGATTTAGATGAAACAGTTGCAAGTAAATTAAGCGTGGTTAAAAGCGAATGCTGGCCTATGAAGCATGGGTACTTCTAAAATGGTGAAGTACCCGCACCTGGTACACACTATTGCTAGATAAGTACCCGTACCGAGTACATGTACTACCGTACATGTGGCACTTCATTTTTTCTTATTATTCAGTTTATAGTGAAATTATGTATTTTAGTTTCTTTGTTATGGTAACTTCAATTTTTGAATTTTTAAAATTTTATTGTGATGTTTTTTTTTTTGAATTGAACAATTGAGTTATCTAGCAATACCTTTTATAGATACCAGCATTAAGTTACTTACCATATGGCAATACTATTGATTGAAAGATAGCTCCTCCTTATGGAATTGTTTATCATTATTATTATGATTTTAGAATTTCTTCTGTTTCAAGCTCTTTTCCATCTTGGTAGAAGTGAAGAAGCCAACTTTGGGTGGCATTGTATAATATTTGCTAGACTATGGTGCATTTTGGTGGGAGTGAACCCTGTAATTTTAAGGACTTCTCTTTAGTTAAAAAGTTATTTTGAACAAAATTAGGAATTTGATTTGTTTATGGTGTGGAGCACCGGGAGTTTTTGGAGTGTCTTTTGTCCTCGTTTTGCTTTGCATTATCCTCCTGTTTGTGCCGATAAATATCCTTGGTTGAATTCTCCTTCTCTATGTTGATAAATATCTTAGTTAATTAAGAAACTGCTTGTAGACCAAATTAGGCATGTAATTTCTGTGGTTTAATATAATTTTTGGCAACTGATTTGGTAGCTTAATTACATTGATGCCTTCTGATCCTCTTCCTACTTATTCTTTGCTTCTATTTTTTGAGCTATTTTGTTATCCTTGTTTCCCTTTGTATTATTTTTCTCTATGTATTTTTTATAAAATGAAATGACTCATTATTCTATACAAGAAATGTTCAAAAAAAATCTTTGTAATCGGCATAGTTCAGGATTGGTGGGTGCTTGAAATTGAGTGAGAAAGTGCAAGAATCTAAGAGAAAGTGGGAGAAAAGTGTTTCCAGAGAGATTTTTGAATGATCTTTAATTGTACATTTTTAGTCAAGTGATGTTACCATGCAATTTAACAAATCAACTAAAAGCTGTAATAACGGCTTATCAGAAAAAGTAACTGACATGCTCAGTTACGCAAGTAGTGGATTGTTATGAATCTACTCCATCCATTCCGAAACTTTGCTAGTTTGAGGTATTTGCACATCAATTTAGAAGTCACATAATTGATGTGTATTATACCATATTAAAGTAGTAGTTTTACTCAAGCTCATAGGAAGTAATGTAACAATTGAAAACAACCCTTGTAACTAAATGTAACAACTGACAGACCAGTGTCAGTCACTGTAGCTAACTAACTGACGGGTTTCGGTTAGTTATACTCTTCCAACCTCACATGAACATACATAGCTTGAACACTATTTGTAACTTTCATATAATCTAAATACAAGCAAATTCAGATTTACTCATATTTCCTTAGATTCATAGGTTCTATTTTAATTTTAATTTTTTATATATCTGATAGTAGAAACCATGATTCTAAGGTGTACTGTGAGTAAATCTTAAGAGAATCTATTGATTAATAAATCTGAATTTTCTTGTATATTTATATTATGAAAGTTATTACAATCAGTGTTCAAATTATTTATATGAGCTGTTAAAAAAAGCTATTTATACGAGTCTAGGAGAGTATAACTAACTGACACCTGTCAGTTAGTTACAGGAATTGTTTTCAAGTGTTACAGGGACTACTAACTACACTAGTTCCTATGAGCTTGAGTAGAACTGCTGTTTTAATATATAAATAGTAATATATTCTTATTCCTGTTAATTAGGAAATAATCTTTGCAGTTATTGTGAATAATTTACATTCATAGAATAGGAAATTAGTCATTATGAATTGTAATTAGTTATTATGAGTTGTAATTACCGACACTATTATATATAGTATGAAAGGCAATGAGAAAGGCATCAAGTCAAATTTCATGACATGGTATCAGTAGGTTCGATCAAACCTGGAAAATATTATTGTATTGGCTGATCAGCGATACCCCACTGGTTCGCTCTCGTAATCGTGTTCGTTTCGAAATTCTTTCGTTTGAAATCGAAACCTTGCAGCTGTCTGAGATTCTAAATCTTTGGTTGCCGGTTCGTGATTTCGTCTTGGAGATTCTCGTTGTTGCGCTGATATTGCAATCAATTTTTTTTGGTTCTTGGCTGTTGTTGCTTCGTGATTCTGGATCGTCATAATCTTCTGTTTTGCCGCTCCTTCCAAATCGTGGATTTGATCGTGCTGTTGTTCGTTGGTTCGTGGGTATTGTTTCTTGTTTCTGCTCTAGTAACTGTGATTACAGTTACTGTTATTATATTATTATTATTATTATTATTATTATTATTATTATTATTATTATTATTATTATTATTATTATTATTATTATTATTATAATAATAATAATAATAAAATAATATTAGTGAGATTGTATCTGGTGGTTTAATAATTTAGATGGCTTCCGAAAAAGAAAGAGATAATTTTTGTGTTCGTTTTACCGGCAAGAATTATTCGGCATGGGAATTTCAGTTCAAGATGTATGTTAAAGGAAAGGGATTATGGAGTCACTTAGATGATGTTTCTAAGGCACCAACGGAGAAAACTGCTTTAGATGCGTGGGAAACTAAAGATGCTCAAATTATCACTTGGATTCTAAACAGTATTGATCCTCAGATGATAAATAATTTGCGTTCTTTTTCAACTGCTCAAGAAATGTGGAATTATCTGAAGCGCATTTACAATCAGGACAATTCGGCAAAACGTTTTTCAGTTGGAGTTAGACATCGCCAACTACAAACAAGGTGATTTGTCTATTCAAGAATACTATTCTGGTTTTTTGAATCTTTGGGCAGAACACTCTGCTATTATACATGCTAATGTTCCCAAGACCTCTCTTGCGGCTGTTCAAGAGGTCTACAACACAAGTAGGCGAGATCAATTCCTCATGAAGCTTCGTCTAGAATTTGAGGTTGTCAGAGGTGCTTTGCTAAATAGGAATCCTGTTCCTTCTTTGGATACATGTGTTGGTGAACTTCTCAGGGAGGAACAACGTCTCCTTACTCAAGGAACCATGTCTCATGATACTGTCAGTTCTGAGCCTGTGGCAATTGCATATGCTGCTCAAAGTAGAAATAAAGGTCGTGATATGCAACATGTCCAATGTTTTTCTTGCAAACAGTTTGGACATATTGCTCGTAGCTGCAGTAAGAAGTTTTGTAATTATTGCAAACAACAAGGTCATATCATTTCCGACTGTCCCGCGCGTCCTCCACGACCAGCACATCATTCGGTGAAGGCATTTCATGCCACTACAGGCCATACAATTGGCTCTTCCACCACTGGTGCATCAGATGGCAATGCTCTACAACCTGAAATGATTCAACACATGGTACTTTCTGCCCTTTCAGCCTTGGGTATTAAGGGTAAGTCTTCTCATGTTTCTCGTCCATGGTTTATTGATTCTGGTGCATCCAATCACATGACAGGTTCATCTGAAAACTTGCACAATTTACATTCTTATCATGGTAATCAGAAAATTCAGATTGCTAATGGTAATACCTTGTCTATCACTAACGTTGGGGACATAAACTCGGATTTTCAGAATGTGCTTGTCTCACCTGGACTTGCTTCTAATTTATTGTCTGTTGGTCAATTGGTGGACAATAATTGTAATGTTAATTTTTCTCGTCTGGTTGTCTTGTGCAGGAGCAGGTGTCGGGGAAAGTGATCGCGAAGGGGCCTAAAGTGGGAAGATTGTTTCCAATACAGTTTATTTCTAATCATTTGTCTCTTGCTTGTCATAATGTTTTGAATTCCTATGAGGATTGGCATAGAAAACTAGGTCATCCAAACTCTTCTGTTTTGTCTCATTTATGTAAAAGTGGCTTGTTGGGAAATAAAAATGTTATTCCTGATGCCTCTGTTTCATGTTCTGTTTGCAAATTGGCTAAAAGTAAAACACTTCCTTTTTCGTCTGGTGCTAATCGTGCTTCCACTTGTTTTGAGATGATTCATAGTGATGTATGGGGAATGTCTCCTGTGGTTTCTCATGCTCACTCTAAATATTTTGTCACATTTATTGATGATTATAGTCGTTTTACTTGGATATATTTTCTCCGTTCTAAATCCGAAGTGTTTTCTATGTTTAAGAAATATTTGACATATGTTGAAACTCAATTTCTAGCAAGTGTTAAAATTTTTCGATCTGACTCTGGTGGTGAGTACATGTCTCATGAGTTTCAGGAATACCTTCAACAAAAAGGCATCTTGTCTCAACGGTCTTGTCCCAATACCCCTCAACAAAATGGCACGGCAAAACGTAAGAATCGTCATTTGCTTGATGTAACACGCACCTTACTTCTCCAAGCTTCTGTACCATCCCGATTTTGGGTGGAGGCTCTTTCCACGGCTGTCTTCTTGATCAATCGTATTCCTTCTACAGTTATTGATCTTGATTCTCCTTTCTTCCGTCTATTTAAAATTCATCCTGATTATAGTGCTTTACATACTTTTGGGTGTGTGTGTTTTGTTCACTTACCTCCTTTTGAAAGGCATAAGCTTGGAGCACAATCCGTTCAATGTGCATTTATGGGATATAGTAACTCTCATAAGGGATTTGTGTGTTATGATGTCTCTAACCATCGTTTTCGCATTTCTAGAAATGTGACATTTTTTGATAATCAGTTTATATTTCCCTGTGGTTCTCCTGCCATTAATGATATTGTTACTCTTCCTAAGTTTTCTATTATGCCTTAAGCTATAGAACGTTATAAACCAGGTCATGTATATGTCAGAAAACACAGACACCAGGTTCCCACACCCCTTCCCGATGCTGAACTGCCACCTGATCCTGTACCGGTTGAACCACGACGTTCTGGTCGAATATCCCGCGCACCAGATAGATATTCACCAGACAGGTATGATTCCTCACATACTTCTCTGACTGCCACACTCTCTAGCATATCTATTCTTACTTGTTACTCACAGGCTGTGAAAGATGTGCGATGGATAAAAGCAATGACTGAAGAGCTCCAAGCTCTTCAAGAGAATTTCACATGGGATATCGTCACTTGTCCTCCAAATGTAAAACCTATAGGTTGCAAATGGGTGTATTCTGTGAAACTGAATTCTGATGGGTCCCTCAACCGTTACAAGGCTCGTTTGGTTGCGTTAGGAAACAAGCAGGAATATGGAATTGATTATGATGAGACATTTGCACCGGTTGTCAAAATGACAATTGTCCGCACAATCATGTCTATAGCTGCTTCTAATGGGTGGACTCTTCATCAAATGGATATGAAGAATGCTTTTCTTCATGGTGACCTGACAGAAGATATTTATATGACTCCACCTCAAGGCTTATTCTCTTCATCTAAAGGCGTGTGTAAGCTCAAACGCTCCTTATATGGTTTGAAACAGGCACCTCGAGCATGGTACGAGAAATTCCGCTCCACTATACTTGGATTCTCCTTTACTCAGAGTCAGTATGATTCATCTTTATTTATTCATAGCACATCTACGGGTATTGTTCTGCTTCTTTTGTATGTTGATGATATGGTTATTACTGGTTCGGATCATGCTTCCATTCAGCGACTTAAGCAACAGTTACAGACCTCATTTCATATGAAAGATCTGGGTAATCTACATTATTTTCTTGGTCTTGAGGTTCATTCTACATCCAAGGGCATCTTTCTCCATCAACACAAGTATGCTACAAATTTGATTTCTATGGCCGGTCTTGAATCGGCTAATCCAGTAGATACTCCTCTTGAGGTTAATGTTAAATATCATCGTGATGATGGGGATCTGTTGCCTGATCCCTTATTGTATCGACAACTTGTGGGTAGCCTCAACTACTTGACTATTACTCGCCCTGACATATCTTTTGCTGTTCAACAAGTAAGTCAATTCATGCATTCTCCTCGCCATCTTCACTTGGCTGCAGTTCGTCGTATAATTCGCTACTTAAAAGGAACTTCTCACCGCGGATTATTCTTTTCCGTTGGAACTTCTCTTCAGTTGAGCGCTTATAGTGATGCTGATTGGGCAGGGTGTCCTGATACTCGTCGATCTGTTACTGGTTGGTGTATGTTTCTTGGTTCTTCATTGATCTCTTGGAAAAGTAAGAAGCAAGCAAGAGTTTCTAAATCTTCTACTGAATCAGAGTATCGTGCCATGTCTGCTGCGTGTTCAGAAATACTTTGGCTTCGTGGTCTTTTGGCTGAACTTGGATTTCCCCAAACAGAGTCAACTTCACTTTATGCTGACAATATAAGTGCCATCCAAATTGTTGCAAATCCTGTTTTTCATGAACGCACCAAACATATCGAAGTTGATTGTCATTAAATACGTGACGCCTACGATGATCGAATAATATCGCTTCCTCACGTCAGTACGCAGTTGCAGGTTGCAGATATTCTTACCAAGGCTGTTCCACGCCCAAGACATCAGTTTCTTGTTAGCAAATTGATGCTCTTTGACCAGCCGCATCAATTTGAGGGGGGATGTTAATTAGGAAATAATCTTTGCAGTTATTGTGAATAATTTACATTCATAGAATAGGAAATTAGTCATTATGAATTGTAATTAGTTATTATGAGTTGTAATTACCGACACTATTATATATAGTATGAAAGGCAATGAGAAAGGCATCAAGCCAAATTTCATGACAATTCCCATCATTAACCGAGTTACAAATTTTAACCTTGGGGATAAGTTGGAAGAATGTCAATCATATTTTGGGTTTCTGAAACACCCAGTGTTTTGAAACAAAACTGAAATGCCTATTGAACTACCAAAATTCAGGAATGGAGGGAATGTTTGTCTTGTTTTAAAAAATAAAATAATTACTTATGCAATAAACACTAAATTTCTATATGGGTTAGTTTGTAGTTCATCTATTGAACCGATCAGTTTGGTGATCCAGCTTGCTTTTCGAACTAGCACTGTTATGTGCGTTGGATTCATCAGCATGTGAAAAAGCAAAGCATGAAGTTCTGCTTATTGACAAGAGATTCCTTCTGTACCTAGGTTTTTATTAGTGTTCTTGTAATTTTAGCATATTGTAGCTAAAATTTATTTGTGAGAACCATTTTAACTAAACTATAAAATAAATTAATGTGTTTATATTTCAATGTAGGAAATACTAACAACTAATTGTTGACATACCCTGCAAAAAGGAAGGGTGCTGGAAAAACCTCCTAATTGATATTACAAAATCATTGGGTCAATTATTCAGTTCTGCTGTATTACTTTTTTCATTAGAGTCAACAATATGAACTCATTCGCAGTTATGTTTCTTGTAAAAATTGCCAGATTCCAAATACTTGGTTGTTCTTCTTCGAAATAGAGGGGACAGCTCTATCAAAGTGAAGCTTCGCAGTGATTATGAAAGTAACCTTGGAGATGTAGAAGTTGACAAGAATAAAGCAGAAAAGGTATTAGCCATTTCATCATAAGCTGGCTTTTATTTCCTTTACTTGATAATCATATTCTTGGGTCAATGTACCATTTCTTCTTCACACCCCTCACACTTCAAAGTGAAGCAGAAGTATCTGAGATTCACTTCTGTCTCAAATAATTGTTTATTTTGTGAGACAGACACGGACAACATAGACTCAGCATTGAATTGATTAAACAAAATGCCATTTCTTAAAAATTGTCGGCAAAAATCAAGGTTTAAATGAGCATTATACGGTCCTTGAACAATTTCATCATTTCAAGGATTAACTGAGGTAGAAATTTCAGAATCTTACAATTCGTCTTTTTGTGGACAGAAAGAAATGTAAAATGCACCGATGATCTTTTTAGTCCCTAGATTTAACAAAAATATTATGTTCTTAGTTGTTTGTCTGGGTCTAAAATCACACAATTTTTATATGTTGTAGGGACTAAAATCAAATAATCTTACATCTTTAACCCCTTTTTAGAATTATATCCCTTATTACTCATTGATGGCAATGGCATGGGAAATGAAATGTTCACAAAAATCTCATTCAAGTTTTCTCCATTTTAGGAGAGAGGAAGCTGAAAGTATTGTGTTCCTAAGAAACTTATCATTTCATTTGTTTTCCTTCTTTCAATTACTATAATCCATCCAAACTAATTCTTCAATGGCATGCTATAGAGCTGAAATGTCTATCATGGCAACCGCCCAGTGCAAGTTGTTCATTGTGTCACATTATTGCTTTCCCAGGCCTATATCCAGAGAAACGCCTTTTTTGGGTTTTTCATCCCCACATGTTCGATGATTTTAAGGCTTAACATCACCAAATCTGGTTCACCTTTGAATTCTAAGTAATTGTCTTTTTGCTTGGGAATCATATATTAATGACCATTAGATATATTCATATATTATTAAAAGTTAGTTTAGAACAACATATATGAAAATGACAAAGACAACATTGACGACTAGGAGTACTTGATCTCAACGGCACATTGATTGATGGTCGATTGGAATGTGGTGATGTTTGCAGTAACTACTGCTGTTAGTGCCAAGAGAGTAGCTCTTATGATTAAAGGAACCGGGCATTGAGACAAACCCAAGTCAAGCAATTTGCAGCCACATTGAACACCACCTCAAGTCTTGTCGGCCTTGAAGATGTCTTAGACGGTGCTAGCTTCTGCTATCCCTTTAGTTTGATTCCACCCATTGTGTCACACTCTAATCCATCCGCATCTCCTTCAATGTTATCCCCAAAAATTCTCTTACATAATCAACTCCAGGTGAACTCTGATTATTTCAAAGAATAAACTTTTCAGCATAACTTGAAATGGGTATCAAAGGTTGTGTTGGAAGGAGGCAGGGGTTCCATACTTATTGAGCGTGTGACCTACATGTTTATAGAAAGAAACACACAATGATAAATGTATTTCCTTGATTTGGTAAATAATGTATATGATAGGTATTTAGAGTACAAAGTACAGAAAATAGAATACTATCCTAGCCTTTAAATTAGAGTAATAATTTTCCTTATCAGAGTAATTATTCTCCCTACAAGTGTTAATTTATAATGTAATAAATACATAATAACGCTGAATTATTATTTACATTCAGTCATAATAAGCTGCTGATTCTGTGCTGATCTACTTTAATAACATCCAACGATGTTCAAACTCGGCTCCAAGGAGAGACCCAAACCCCAAACCTCCGGCCTGCACTTGCATTGCATCTGAAGGGGGCCATGGCAGGCCCCTTCGTTGTCAGCTTTAAGCTATTCTAACAATGTGTTGTTGCCCTTTTCTTCGGTATCTCATCCATTTTTTCTACTCCAACCCCACGAGCCTCTATGACATACTCGAGAAGAAATTGTACATTCCTTGCAATAGCAGTGCATAATGGTGATGCCTAAGGGACTTGTGTGGGGCCCAAGGACATCAAATTTTCACCCGTCCTGATTAGAAAATAAATAAAATAATATCATAAACATGATATACTTTTGTTACAGGTCAAAATTATGGTTTGTGGGTTAAACATGATATAAGTGGTTCACCCTGGAATCCACCCTTTCGGTTTTCATGATTTCTTGTGTTTTTTCATCAGAATCATTATATATGATTTCTATTTAGAGACTTCACATTTTATGTGACCTCTATTTTGACAAACAAAAACACCCACTTTTTGTTTTTGCAGTCTAACCTCTGTTCTGCCAAACACCATTTATTTGTATTTACTGTGAAAAGCATCGTCTCGTCAAGCTTGTGCTCTGTTTTGTTAAATGATTGGTTTCACAAGTTTCATCATTCTTGACAAATACATGTCATATTTGTGATTGGCTTACCGTTTTGTAATCTTGTTTTTCAGGTCACTATCAAACGGATTAATAGCGAAAACACCCAACTGACTTTGGATGCTGGAAAAGGGGATTGTGTGCTTCACACGGCTACTCCCATACCTGAGAGTTATTTTCTGCACTTTCCTTCTTATGACAAGATTTTAACACCAATAAATGCCGCCTATTTCCTCATATTCACAGTATTAGTCTTTGGAGGTATATGTGCTTGTTGCATGTTCAGGAAGAAACATCGCGACGAGATCCCATATCAAGAGCTCGAAATGGCGTTGCCCGAGTCTGCTTCAGCTACCAATATAGAATCTGCTGAAGGTTGGGATCAAGTTTGGGATGACGATTGGGACGACAATGTAGCAGTGAAATCTCCATCAGTACGTCATGCAGGAAGCATCTCGGCAAATGGCCTTACTGCTAGATCTTTAAACAAAGATGGATGGGAAGATAACTGGGATGATTAGTTTTAAAAAGGGAAAAAGAAATAAGGGAAAGGAACATTAACTTCAAAGGCTGGGAATGATATAATAGAAAATGCAAACATAGTTAGGAAGGGATGTTACATATGTGGCTGTGCTAGGGCTTAAATTTAAGTATATCATAGCAAAGAGACCAAAAAAAGAAGAGAGAAGTATCATAGTTTCAGCACATTGGAATTTTAATCTTGAACATGTAATTGTGAATGCCCTGGCTCAAAATATAGACAAAGGAAACTGTGTAAATGAAATATAGAAGCTAAAGTTTTTTTGTTTGTTGGCTTTATCAAATCCATTTATATACTTTTCATGTGATATAAATTTAATTGCTTTTATTTTGATACATTTTGAGGATGTTTTCTTTTAGTAGAGGTGATGGGAGTCACTTGTGTGATGTATTGAAATCCTTTTTTTTTCTTCATACAATAGAACTGTTTTATAGTAAGAACATCTTTAATGAGAGTAAATTAAATGGGTAAATTAAAATATTTTTTGTGGACTCAAAGTGTTTTGTAGAATTTAAAAAATTTATAGTTGATTTGAGTAGTTTTTACTTTAAAGATGGTTGTCTATAAGAAACCAAAACTTGATTAAATAAATAATATTATAATATATTTCACATAGTTAACGTGTTAACTATATAGATAATGAGAATTAAATTTTAGTTCACTTAGATGTCATGTCAGTTTTACTGTATATGCTGCGAAGAATGACATTGATGTTTGATTTGGTGGGTTATTATATATTTATTTATTTTTTAACATTTATGTATGAAGCATTTAACTAAATTATTGCAATATCTGATCAATGTGTTTTTGTACTTACGTCGATTTACTGTCACAATAATTTTATAAGGTTCTCATCTTCTAATATTTATTTCATCTAGAATAGTTCATAAATTTTCAGTGCCATATTCCTGAATAATGCTTTAAGATTGAGCTACTGTGCTTCTTAATCCTCAAAGAAATAAGATTTCAACACAATAGTGTAAAATAGTCGGAAGTAAATATTTGACCAATTACTGAACCTTCACAACTAACATTAGTGTAAGCTTCCATCGATAGACTTCCACATCTTTTTAAAAAGAGTCATCTCTCTAAAATGACTTTGAGATATTATAGAACATGGTCTACAATCTTAAGTGTCTCTCCCTTAAATTTTGCACGAATTAATTCACCTTACTGGTTGCATATGATCTAGTGTGAATCAAACAAATCAACTTTCTCAATAACCTCTGATATTGACCATTGCCAATTCTGACACTCTTCTCTTCAAAGCTCATTGTATCATTTTGCTTAATAAGGATATTTGTAAGTTTGCATTCAAGCATTTTTATTTTTTGCAAAAGTTCAAGCACATATTTTTTTTGAAAAATAAAACTGTATTTGTTTAAGTGGACTACTTCAATTCTCAAAAAGTATTTGAGTTCTTCGAGGTCTTTCATTTCAAACTTTACTGATAATTTATTTTTGAGTGTTATCTCTCAATGAACTCTAAAGTTCTGTTTGATAGGAGCAAAAGAGTAAAATAAATAACACAAGTAATTGTTAACACATTTCGGTGTAAAGTCACCTACGCCTGGAAGCCCAATGAAAGAAACTTCACTTTTAGTAGTAAATAGTACATGACGGTATCATCTGAACTATTTCAGTTCAGTGTCTTTTTTCTAATACTACCTGCGAACTTTGATACAGGCTGTCCTGAATCTGAGACCCCTCTCACTTTCATTCAAACACTCTATCAAGTGTTTTTACAATTACATAAATATATGGAGTGATAAATCACAGTTACAAAACAAATACTCTATCCTTCCAACTTTAAAAGATAATCCCTAAAATAAAGCATTACAAATTCAAAACAAAAGACTCAATGAAAACAACAAAGCATAAAGCTTCAAAATATAATGTTTGAGACTTCACGAGAGGTAGAATGCCTCATTAAATTACAACAATATTCATCATACAAGTTCAGTAGAGTTTTGTTACGAAAAAGACTGGATTTCAAAAAGCGCAAGAAAGATCAATCTTCATAATGTCGATTCTAAATGTTGATTAAAATCAAATCTAAATAAATCTTAATTTGATATAAATATGAATTTCAATCTCTTTAGAAAGAGATTCATAATAATTTTTTTCCACATAATCACGTGCTTTAAATCAAATCTTTGATTGAAACGAAAAGGAAACAAATCATGTTAGAGTGAAATTCAATCCCTTAAAACACGTGAGCGTTGTTTGTGCGATTCAAAGGGTCAACACGAGAGAGTATTTTTTTACTTTAAGGCTTTTTACTTTTGAACGAAACACCTTTGTGAGAGACACATCACATACTCACCCAAAACCTTAAGGTGATAGGTGTGTGGATTCTCCTACTTATAAATGCTCAAGTTGATGAGTCATCATGAGGGAGAAACATTCACATTGGGACAAACACTCACCTAAAGGTCAAATAATCACTCAAACAAGTGAGGGAGACACCACATATTCACAAAAAAACTTAAGGTGATAGGTGTATCGGCCCTCTTACTTATAAAGTGCTTAACCTCCACTTATCTAAGTAATGTGGGACTTAAAACTCACACTTGTTTCTCCGCACAACTCACACTTGTTTCCCAACAATCTTCTCCTCAAGTGTGAGTTCATCCACTATGATCCCCTCAAGAAGAAGTTTTTTCATCTACATAATCTTGTAGCGTCATTGAGAGACACCCTTATCTCTCATCATGAAAACTTCAACAGGACACGCCGCGTCATTGAGAGACACCCTTATCTCTCATCATGAAAACTTCAATACATCATGAAAACTTCAATAGGATACGCCGCCTGACCACCCTGTCAGGAAGACTTTCGTCACAAGAAGTCGGTCTCTTACTCGAACCGGACTCTGATACCATTGATGGACCATCATGAGGGGGAAACATTCACATTGGACCAAACATTCACCTAAAGGTCAAAGACTCACCCAAACAAGTGAGAGAGACATCACATATTCACCCAAAATTTTAAGGTGATAGGTGTATGAGTCTTCTTACTTATAAAATGCTTAACATCCACTTTTCTAAGCAATGTGGAACTTAGAACTCACACTTATTTCTCCACACAACTCACATTTGTTTCCCAACACAAGTCTCCACATTTCTAACCAATGTAAGACTTCCCCACACTACTCACACTTGCTATTATTAATAATCCCCATCAAGTATGAGTCTATCAACAATACTCCCCCTCAAGCAGGAGCTCCTTACACTTGTACCGCCGCTGACACTTTTCAATATGCCACTCTTACCCAGTAGGGAATTTCGATACAAATGAGTCGATTTCTTCACTCGAATGAAAGACTCATGATACCACTATTGGAGCTATTCAAGGGTCAACACGCTGTAACATTTTTCACTTTGAGACTTTTTTCTTTTGAGCAACATACTTTTATGAGAGACAAACCACAGACTCACCAAAAACCTTAAGGTGATATGTGTGTGGGTTCTCCCACTTATAAATGCTCAAGTCTCCAAATTTCTAACCAATGTGAGACTTCCTCACACTTGTTATTCTTAACACACAAATTAAATAACTCGAGACAGGATGTCTCACATAACCCAAAACATCTTACTTAACATGTTTCCAACAATAATTACACCATAAACCCACTTGAGACAAAATGTCTCGCATAACATCAAAACATCTTGCTTAATAAATTTTTTTAAAAAAAATTGCCAATCAAAAGTAATAACAAAATCAACTCTCATAACAATAACATTGTTAACATAAACAAGTATAATATCTTTCCTCCTTTTGTATGTTCAAAAAATAAAGTGTGCTATCATTGGCTTTACTTATAGTGCAACCACAACATTGCCTTTGTAAATCGTTCAAATCATATTTGAGGGGGGGTTTGCTTTAATCCATATAATTTTTTCTTCAATCTACTCACCCTGTTGGTTTTACTCGTAGAACTAAAGTTGGATGAAATCTCTATGTACATTTCTTTCTTAAAAATTTCATCAACACATTTTTGATATCAAATTATTGTAATTTCCATTTACAATCATTAGTAAGATTCAAATAATATTCATCTTATTCACTAATGCAAATGTCTCCTCGTAATTAATGTCTTATGTTTGACTATAAATTTTTGTCATTAATTTTGTATTGTAACAATTAAGAGCGTCATTTGATTTTTTTTTTTTTTACAAAAGAAATTCATATACATCAAACAAATTTTTTTTTTGTCTCATTGCTTATCAACAATTTCTCAAGTACCATTTCTCTCAAATGCTTTCATTTCTATGTTTTGGGTCTAATTTTTACTTTCCAATACTTCTCTAATAAATGTTTGGATTCCCTCAAAATCAATAGTTACAATAAAACTCTAATATTCGGTAGAAATATGTTTAGAGGAGACATACTGGAAAAATATGATAGGCACAATGTATTCTATCATTTCCCAAAACAATGCGTAAATAATTTGGATCAATAGGAAGTTAGAGAATTGTCAATTTTATGCAATTGAAGTTGTTTCTGTGGTAGATTAAAATTATTTTTTCTCAAATACATTATAATTGGCGTTAAATGTGTTAATTCTTGCAAAATACATTATAATTGAAGTGATAATAATATACTCGTAGGTCACACTCATTTGCTCTTTTTCCTATCACTTGCGCATGCTAATGCAATAGTAATAGACCGCAATAATGATTATGGCTCCATACTTAATTAGAAAAAAACTCTTCCAAATTAAGGCCAGAGTGGGTTGCTCAAATTTTGATGCACATGTTCCACTTTCCCATCATCTTGCACTGTACGTGCTCATTGTGTTTCCACAAAAGTAAACCAAAAGTTGGGAATGTGGGATCAAACATTATTTTACTTAAACTATTTGAATTCATTACCTAGCTATGCCAAACTTTTGTGTCACGCTTCATGTTGATCATTTATTGTGAGCATTTAGACAAAATTGATCTAGGCTCTTTGCTTGGTTAAAAGCAGTGGATAACTAATAAGGTAGCTTTTAGCGGACGAGTTTATAGTTGCTAGGAGTAGTCATACTTGTTTCATTAAATTAATGATTTAACAAACTTAGAGTACTTGTAAAGTTTTAATACTTGATAAATATTTATGGGGTAAAAGACAAAAATAAAATAAAATAAAAGCTATAAATTATTCAAATTATCTTCTTAAAGAAGGTATAAATCAATAAAATTAATCTATAGACTCATAACACTTCACGAAGATTTTAGACGAAAGATAGACTTTCTGCAGACACGATAACAATTTTCTGGAGAGTGTGTGGAATTTGAGTGAGAATGATGACGGAAAGTAAGAGGAAAGGATTAGTTGACCCTAAAACAGAACTCACAAAGAGACATGTCTGTTTACTGGAGTCTTCCTCTAAAGAAGAATGTTGATTCTAGTCCCGACTTATCTTCGCCTAGTAGTAGAAGGTTGTGGTTGGTCTTCTACAAACAGAGTGGCAGCGACGGTAGCATGCTGATTAACCCCCGGGGAAACCGCAGTAGCCTCGACAACAAATAAGGGTATATGAGCTGTAAGGGGAGGTGTAACAACCCATCCAACAAGACCAATCTTGATTCTCTGAGCGGAAGCAATGAAGAAGACCATATGCAACTTGTCCATTTTATCTGCAAAGCATAGACTCACATGTAAAAAAAACTCTAAGGCTCCGCCCTCGCCAAAGATTTCCTCCCTCTACATGCAACCGACCACACTCACGATAACATAATTATCAATTAATTTCAAAGCCTCCTTCAACATAACATCTTTAGTAGAGAAGGAATCCAACTTGATGTTGTAGGAATGAGTTGCATAGTGAAAGTAAAGCCATGACCAATACTTCACAAAACTACTCTTGTAATGACGAGAGGTTTAAACCGGGCTAGAGCAGAAAGCAAGATGGACTATGGGAGTGTTGAAACAAAGTTGGTTAATATCATATCCCTTGGTTTTGATGATAAAAAAAATATTTAAAGAACAATTGGGTTATCCAACATCTGTTCAAGTTTGCAGGAATATATAGATTAAGAACAGATGAAGAACTGCTTGAGGAATCTGCATCTGATGATTAGACTCTGGCTCTGAAGATCCCTTCTGAAGACTCTGCCTATGATGGAGATCCAGACTCAGAAGAAGTCAACTCTGAAGAAAGTTAGTCTCCGGTGATCCAAACTCTGAAGCTTATGTTAAAACAAGATTTGTTCATGGGAAGTATTCCTTAAGGCTTTGATGATAATAAAAGTATTGAAAGAACAATGGTGTTATCTAATGTGTGTTCTAAGTATGCAGGTTTTGAAGCTTAAGAAGAATCTATTCATAATCTGATAAAATTACGCATTTGAGAGAAGCTGAGTTATTGACTTCTGGTGATTCAAAATTGAAGAGCGTACTCTAAGAAAAGTCTGATAATATAGGTTGGCGTAGACTCTGAAGCTGAAGGTATCAACATCAAAAGAGAAATATATTATATCTACACTTATTAAACGTATCAGCTTCTGGTGATCATTCAGAACCAGTGACAAAGCTAAGTTATCCGTACTGCAAAAAGCAAGCTATAATGTCAAATCAGTTTGTCAGCTAGAGTCAGTGTTCACATGGCTCAAGAAGAGCTTACATGCTTTACTGATATCCGTTCTCAACGGATCTATAGTACAAGGTCACAAGGAAGACGTTATGGTTAAAAGAGTTACACAATGGATAGAGATCTTTTGGTGTATCTATCTTCAGCGTCTCTTATACCATGGAGTAACAAAGGCACTTGTACAAGTTATCTCTTCCAATATCTATCATTATGCAATTGCTATATAAGTAGCTAGAGATTCAATCTGAAATAAACAACAAAGAAAATAAATAAAGAGATCCAAGAAGAAAGAAGCGTTTCACGCTTCTATCAGAATGGAATAATAACAAGATCAACAATGGCAACAAAATCGAGCATGCAAAATTTCTGTTATATGTTGTAAATTGTACAAAGCCTGAAGATTTCTTAAACATTGAATATTTTAGAAATCTTAAGAGTTATGATCTTTGTTATGGTTATTACCTTGTACCTCTGATTATATCAAGTACACCTTGTTGTCTATTATGCTAAACATATTTTGTTTAGTAGTTTAGAAAGAAAGTCTCTTGCTATGTGCTTGAGCATCAAAGTCTCTAGCTGTAAGCTTGAGCCAAGAAGTCTCTTGCTATGTGCTTGAGCATTGAAGTCTTGATCATTTGTTAATTAAGCATAAGTCTTGGATTTATGGAATCTGCACAGGGAGGTCTTGTACTTGAGGGTATGAGCATAAGTCTTGAACTTGAGGGGTTTAAGCAAGGAAATCTTGGATTTGTGGAATCTAAGAAGGAAGTCTTGAATCCGTAGGGAATTAAGCAGGAAGTCTTGAACCTGAGGGGTTTAAGCAAGAAGTTTCGGGCTGAGGGTCTGAGCAGAAAAGTCTTATGCTCAAGGGTATAAACAATTCTAATCATGATTTAATTATAGTGGAAAATATCTTGTGCTGCAAGGGAAATGAACTAATCTCAGTTTGGAAGGAACCAAGATAAATCTGTGTATTTTGGTGTTATTTATTTTCTCCTGTTATTATTCTGCTGCAACTTATAATCAGAATCTCAACAGTAGTTTAGAATCTGAACTTTGTTTAGAAGCAAAGCAAAAACGGAGAACACAATTCAATCCCCCTTTTTGTGTATTTTCCCCACCTTTAGCTTCAAAAGCCAAGAAAAGGACTCTGATGTGATCATCCTCTGAAGAGAGAAGTCTTAAGGAAAGTGTGCCTCTAAAGCAAAAGCTCTTATACCAAGGCAACTGTGATAGACTCAGAGACTTTTTGATAACGTGAAGACTTAAGAAAAAATATCTCTCTTGGTGCCTTAGCTTCAACGGTAATTCCTCTTGCAGAAAGATGCTCTGTTATTGTGTCTAATCAAGTACAAAGCTAGCCCAACCTATTTGGTGAAATTCTTCCCAACGACTCTTTTCTCTCTACCTATAAAAGGAGTTGTAGACCTGAAGAAGAAGACTACTAATGCGCTAATACAACTCTACTATAGACTCTGAAACTTGACAATTAAATAGAAGCTACTTTTTCATATTATTAGACTTATAACATCTTAACATTTGTATATTTTAAAAGTTGTTAAGTTTTAGAGTTTTTCTAAGCTGTATTGTATCTACACCTCTAATTGAATGTCAAGTGTAGTTGTTACCAAAAATCTCTTAAATAGTTTGTTTACAGTCAGAAGTCTCTTGATTTAGTGTTAGAGCATTTGTAGTCTTAAGCTTGTGTTGTTAAGAAAGGAAGTCTTAGACCTGTGTGTTTGAGTAAGGAAGTCTTTATCTTATTTTCTTGAGCATGGAAGTCTTAGACTTGTGGCTCTAAGCAAGAAAGTCTTATACTTGTCTGTATAAGCAAAGGAAGTATCTTGCTGGTGAGCTTGAGTATTTGTAATCAGATTTGATTATAGTAGAAATTCCTTAAAGAGCAAAAGGACTGGACTACTCTCAGGATGTAAGAGGAACCAGAATAACTGTTTGTGTCTTATGCTTTTACTTTACTTGCTTCTGAACAATATTCCACTATTATCTATTGTTTACCTTTGAATATGATTCATGTTGCAGAATATGATGAAGACTTTTAAGAGTTCAGACTCTGAGTAAATATGAAGTCAGACTCTGAACTGTAGGTTTAGACTTTGATTAAGACCAATCAGAAGCAGTAGCAGAAAAATTGTGAAAAGCCAATACAATTCAACCCTATCTTATTGTGTTTTTCTCACCTTCACGGAGTACCGGGCCTTCAGAGTACAAGGCCTCACCAACATGAAACACCTCAAGAAATCATCTTAGTCATCAGTAAAGGGGCTAAGCCAAGCAAGGTTTTGGAAAATTTAGATAAGCTCATGATCATTAATGTCATTTCAGGTGGTGTGCACAATGTAGAAGAGGTTGAAGAATAACCATGGAGAAGGTTTCCAAGACCTATACTTAGTCTGAAATTGGAACGCCTTCATATGAGCCTAGGAGCCCGGTTGAATCAGAGAGGGGACAACTTTCAAATACTTCAGTATGGCCACCTCAAATTCAAACAAAGGCAACCACAAACCTATCCTGGTGAAGAGACACTCATAAAAAGGAAATGAACACCCGTTAAAGGGAATACAAATCCTTTTTCCAAATCCACAAGGCGGATCAACCAAAATGAAGTATAGTCGACCACAATGATGGCCTCATCTATAGTTACCCTGGTGCTTAAAATAGAAGGGGTCCCTACTATTTCTACAACCACACAATTATATTTAATCACGTTAGCCGGCTCCACCAATGTCACCCTTTTCATGGATAGCTCATTTGCTTTAAAATGCTCATAATATCTAAGCCAAGAAATTACATTTTGTCGAGCCATATACTCTAGATGGTCATTGATGTCGGCATCACTAGGGTCTCGATTGTATGTTCTCCAAAAAAGTCGAATGTAATCTTCAACACGCTCTCTCCTCAGTCTAGCAACTTGCATTTTTGAAGCTTGCAAAAAAGGAGAAGTCAAAACTCCTGCCGCATTAGAAGAAGGGGGCATGGAAGCAGCCGTATGATCATCATCTAACAGAGGGCATCGAAGAAGAATCCCTAAAGGAAGCTCCATCATTCTGGGAGTCTGAAAATATCATTTTCAAATCAGAATCATCAATTAAAGATATAACCCCGGGGCTCAGGCGATCATAAACAAGAGGGGTTAGATACTCCCGTTCTTGCTACAAGAGAGAGACCGCTCTCAAAATTTGTAGCCAAGCTAATAAGATTATCACTCATTTTGATCCAAGTAAAGAAAATGCTAAAGGTAATAAAAGGTTGAGGGTATGAATGTACTTAGTAAGGCGAAGCCGACGAAAAACAAATGTAATACGGAGAAATTGGAGTTTTGAACAAGGGACTGCAACTATACTAGTAAATACTCCCAGGAAGGAAGAAGAGAAAATGTTTGCAAGTAGAAACTGACTTTCAAGGATTGCAAAAAATTTCATCAACATTAAATAACCCTATATATAGGCAAAAAGACAATCAACATGTCAGATCAACAGAAATGAGAAGTTTCAAAATCAACGGTTGAACTCCTCCATGGAAACATAAGCAAACTCAAGTATACTATAAGCAATACCATGCCCTAACTAGTCACCCCAGGCCGCATGTAAAAAAAAACAACAACAAAACGTTTCAATGATGAAATTTTTTTTAATGTACTTGTCTCCTACTACTTTTTCAACTGACTATAAGCGTTTCTACTTCTAATTCAAAGCGAACGAAATCCGCAGGCGCCTGCCACGACTGCTAAGACTTCCTCGGCTCAGTACCGCTCGACAAGCCTTGTGGACAACTATTATGTGTCGACTAAAGGTCCAAAGAGTTAACATTTAAACTGATGTCAATCCACTCCAAATGACAAGCTACAAAAGACATCACACGAAATATCCAAGACACACTTTCTAATCTCAACTTTTTACTATACTCATTTTAATTTCTAAACTGACTTGGATTTTAAAGAGCTAACCTTACAGATCCACCTCTGCACCATGGTATCAAAGAACAGTATCACCGGTTCAGAATTCCTTATCATCAACATACATCTAATTTTAGCTAACAACATTTTGCTTAAAGTAAAAATCAAATCAATAAATTCTTAACCTACAAGTGTGTTAAGTTAAATGTTGGTAACTGGAAAGCATATGGTAATAATAATGTTTAGTGACTCATCTAGGTATTCCAGTACTGTTCTTAAGGTAGCGTGAACGTAAACCAACAAACTTCAATGCATCAAACATTAGTTCTGATGATTAAAGTGTGACATACTAATTTATTTCACTTTTCAAATTGGAATAAGAACAGTGATTTTCTTAGTACGGACATTGTTGGAAGTGGAACATGGCATGATTGGCATCATATGTTGGCATTTGGAAAAGTTGTTAGTTGGTGGTGCTTTTAAGGACATCTCTTGATGCGCTTTCATGATGTTCAACATATGCCACTCCTACACCTTTTTATTTCCCATTTACTTCTCATCCAAGCATTAATAAATTTCTTTATTTATCCACTCAAAAAAGAAACTTTTTTATTTAATTTTTTTTCTAGCCCACATTGATGAGTAACATGTCAATACTAAGTATTACATCTTTATTCAAACCTTTGGTGAGGAACATTTTACTAAGGGGAACACACATAATCTTGAGTTTAAAATTGTAAATAAAGCAAAATAAGTGCTTTTTTCACTTTACCTTTTTCTGTGCTGCATTATTCTTGGTTGTGTTGTGGCTCATGTATTTTTATCAATGCCTTACTGTTTTCCTTTCTTTTTCAAGTTTCATTCCATATACAAAATGGAAAGAATAAAAGCAAGTTTTTCATTATTTTTCAATTAAAAAAATAATAAAACTCTGATAAAATTCAGAAAATATATAGTATTATTATGCCAGCACTCTAAATGGTGAAGAAAAATCCAGTAATACAACATGAGAAAAACAAAAAAAGATTCAACAACTTAAAAAGGAACAATCAGTTGAAAATGAAAATTGACTTAATTGAATGTATAATCACTTTTTTTCAAACTGGATTCTACTTCACCAGATACTTCTTCTCCACTACTATGTGCTGTGTTTGTTTGTTTTCTCTCAAAATTCATTCTAATAACTCCTCTTGTCCTTCTGAAGGGCACTGAATCAACTCCAATATGTTGATAACCTCACTCATATCAGGCCTATTTGATGGAACCTGTGATGCACAAATCAATCCCAGTTTTATCACAGGAATCGCTTCTTCAGCTGCAAAATTACCTAAAAGCTTTTCATCAACACATTCTTCAACTTTTCCTTCTTCCAATGCACTTCTCACCATGTCACATAGAACCACCACATCATCTTCCATGTACTCCACAGGCTTTTTACCTGTCACTATCTCCAGAATGAGGATGCCGAAACCGTACACGTCGCATTTCTCGGTTATCTTAACCGTGCGGCAAGCGAACTCGGGAGCCATGTATCCGAGCGCGCTTTGGATTTTGCTGCTTAATACGCAATGGTCTAGCATTGGTAGGAGTTTCACCAAGCCGAAATCACCTATCTTTGGTTCGTCTGAAACGTCGAAGAGGACGTTGGTTGATTTGAGATTATAGTGGATTACGTTCGATTCGTGTAGATGTGATAGCCCTTTTGCCATGCCGAGTATAATCTTGAACCTTTGTCGCCATGATAAGACGTTTTTGGTTTTATCGCCGTGTAGAAGATTATGCAGACTACCGCTTGATTGGAACTTGTAGATGAGGAGCTGCAACGACGAAGTCCAGTAATAGCCTTCGAGTGCTAGAAGATTATCGTGCCGGATCTTCCCGAACCTTTTCACTTCCTTCTCGAATTCTTCTTGGGACTTGATCAAACTTGAGACTGTAAGCTTTTTTATCGCAACTGCGTGCCCGTCTCGTAGAAACGTGCGGTAAACAACTCCGAATCCACCACGGCCTATTTCACTCTCTTTATTGAGGAGATTGTGTGCTCCATCAGCAAAGTCTGCATCACCGGAAAACATCACAAGCTTGCCGTAGTTTGGATCATTTGCAGGCGAATTGCTATAGTCATCGCCACCGGAGAAAGCAAACGGAGCAGCCGAACGTTGCATTGAAGAACGTGCGCGCATGTTTAAGAAAGTGATAGCAACAACACCAATGGCAATAAAACCAGCTGCACCAATAGCAATAAGAGCAGAAATACTGAGTATGATCTTGTGCCGGTGATATTTCGAGGAAATGCTGGAGTTGGAAGCAGAAGAATTCGGATTCAAGACAATTGGTTTGGGATGAACCGATGGACAGGAGTGGTTGACAACAGAACCGCACAACGAGTTACCGGTTACAGATGAGGATGAGATGGTGTTGAAGAAACCGCCGACCGGTAACTCACCCTTAAGGTGGTTGTAGGATACATTAAACGATAAGAGATTCGAAAGATTCGTTAACTCCTTCGGTAAACTTCCAGACAGTTCGTTCCACGACAAATCTACATGCCGAAGATTCGTTAGGTTTGCGATGCCCTTAGGAATTGAACCAGTAAGCTTGTTGTTAGAAAGAACCCTGCAAAATTCAAATGAAATGGTCGACTTTATTTCATCTTTCGTTATAAAAATACCTTATACATAAGCACTTATTTAAATTGTTTATCGAAACAGAACCTTAAACTGTAAGGAAATAACAATCAGATTAAGTTCTAACAAACCAAACATGAAAATAAAAGACAAATATACTATGAATTTAGAGAACTTACAAAGATGTTAGAGCCGAACACTTCGCGATTCGATCTGGAATTCTCCCACCGAGAAAATTCTTCTGTAGCCTTAATTCATTGAGTAAAACCGCGCCTTCGATTTCAAACGGAATGCTTCCGTTTAGTTTGTTATCACTCAAATCAACAATGTATAAAGATTTGAGTTCACCGATTCCAACCGGAACAGAACCGTAGAAACTGTTCGAAGACATATTCAATAGTTTCAGGCTACGAAGACTGCCGATACCAGATGGAATTCCACCAGAAAATCCATTGGAAGACAAATCCAAAACCTCGAGACCGTGATAATTACCCTTCGTAAAAATCCACGAAGGAAGATAACCATCCAAATTATTGTGACTGATATCAAAAGCCAAAAGACTAGTACACTTTATCATCGAATCGGGCAAGTTTCCTGTTAATTGATTCCTAGAAAAATTCAACCTTTGCAGCATTTCTAGTTTCCCTAATGACTTCGGAATCCAACCCGAAAATCTATTCGACGAAAGATCCAAATTTTCGAGACCTTTCATCTCGCCAATCCAATCAGGAATGTTACCAGTGAATGAATTTCCTTGCAAACTGATAGAATTACATGAATTAAGTCTCTGCATTGACTGAGGAATTCCACCAGAAAGAAAATTACCACTCAAATCAAGTGATTCCAAATCTATGCAACCACCAATCTCCTCGGGAATTCGACCGCTAAATCGGTTTTTCCTCAAACTCAATTCTCTCAACTCATACAGATTTTGAATCCCCTCAAGAACAATCTCTCCCTCAAGCAAGTTATTTGAAACATCAAATGACTGTAAACCTCTCAAAAACCAAACCTCAGACGGCAATTTTCCATACATTTGATTATAAGAAAAGTTAACATTTGTCAAAGATGAACAACTACTAAGAGAATCAGGAACATTACCTGTGAGATTATTCTTAGCAAAGTTCACATTTTTCAAAGATCCACATTGTTGAAAAAACTCCTCAGGAATAGACCCTTGAAGATTGTTATCACTGAAATCAACAGCTTCTAAACCTCCAAGTTTTGGAAGATCAGGGTTTATGAAACCTGTGAAATTGTTACCAGAAAGTGATAAAGTTTGAAGAAACTGTAATCTAAGTAACCCTCTATCAATGTGACCTGAAAGAGAGAAACCATCAAGAACAAGAGAAGTGACTCTACTGTTTGAAGAATCACATTTCACACCTTCCCAATTGCATGGTGTGGAATCATCATCATTCCATGAAGATAGTTTGTGATTAGGGTCTTGTAAACCAGCTTTGAACACAATTAAGCCCAATATATCATCATTGAAAACAGGATCATCAACAGAAAACACTTGAATTATTGTAACTGAAGTAGTAAAAAGTGTGAAAAACAACAAATTCATCATAGAATGAAACATGTCTATGAACTTGAAAAGGAACGGTTTTTCTTCATGAATTTTGATAAAGCTTTAACCTTTAGCAATAACTGGTAAGAGGAGAAGTTTCTTCTGAAGATGGAAGGATCCAAAACTCAATGGATATAAACAAAAAGAGAAGAGAAGAAAGAAACAAAAGAAAGAGGATTAGACAAAAACCATGTGAGAATGAAAAGAATGAAGGAAGGAAAAAACAAAGTAAAGTGAGTTGAGTTGAAGAAAATCACTTTTTTTTTTTTTGCTTTTTCACTGTTGAGAATTTTCAAAATCCCTTCCATTCAAAGATGAATGAAAACATGTTCACACCAATGGAATTTTATACTAATGGAATGATAAAAATTTGATTTTTATATTTTTCAAACTTTTTTCCAGCTAAAAAAATGATTTTTTTTAATCTGGATTTTGATTTGCATAGAAAGCGGCGAAAGGGACGCAAGAGTGAAGAGATTAAAAAGAAAAAACATTGGTGGGTGGAAGCATTGGGAGTTGAGAAGCCATTAATAGTGTGTGTGTGTGAGAGAAAGAAGAGAGAGAAAAGAACATAAAATAATTGTGTTTGAATAAATGAGTTATTCAATGCTTCTTTTATGCCTTATGGTTAGTGTCAGAGAGAGTAAAGTGAAGCATTTAAAGCTTCTAACATCAAAGACAGAGAAAGAGTGTGTTTGTGTTTATGTGCCATGTGTGTTTCTAGCACAATAGAAGCTTATTTATTTATTATTATTATTTTTTTTACAAGTTTGAGGTATTCTTGTTTTCTAGTCTTGTAGAGGCAATATGACTATAGGAGTATTAAACATGACTATGATGTTTAAAATGACATGTGGTATTATAATATTGAAAAAATAAATGTTTGTCTTCTTGGTGAAGATTTGTCTCTTATACAAGAGATTGAGCCAAAATCTAACTATGTAAAAATCTTGTTTTTAGTTTTTGGGAAAATGTTATGAAACTAGAATAGGAATATTACTCATTTCTTTCTATACTTTTTTGATAGTTTAAGGTTTTTAAATGAATTAAGAAAGTTTTTAATTGATGAAATTTGTAAGAAAATTAAAATACTATTCACTTTCTAATGTAAAATCATAAATGGAAAACAATATACATTGTATCTTCCATTTTTTTAAACATCAATTGTTTTAAAACAAAAATAAATATGAAGTGTTATTTTTTTCCTCAAAATACACCTTATATTGAATATAAATAAGGATAAACTTACATACAATTATTGATGTATTATGGTTTAAACTGTTTGTCAATTATAAAATAAGATAAGTGTATTTGAATTTCAGATAGTATTATAAATGTTGCAGTTTAAAAACAATGAGAAAAATAAAAAGAAGTTGCATATGTATAGAAGGAGATTATATACTTATCATATTAAGTATATAAATAATTATATCTAAGTTTTTTCTTATAAATAATAAAAATATTAAGGTCGGTGTTTTATTATGGCTAGTATTTTAAGCAATGTTTTAAAAATTAGACCGGGTATAGAACTAGTGAGATTATTGAGTCACTGATTTATCGGTTGAATCACTGGGTCACTGGTCGAACTGTATGACTAAACCGAATAACTCGGTTGAATAGACCTGTCATCATAACAAAATCATATCGGTATAAAATCGGTTGAATATGATAATTCAGTCTCTGAAAAAATATAGCTAATATTTAATTTTTTTGAAAATATCATATCATAAATTCTCAAATTTATAATTTAAATTCAAATTTTAAACATAAGTATCAAATACAATAAAATATTATAAAATTACAAAGTCTAATTGTAAATAAAATCTAATTACAATATAATATAATTGAATAATTTATAACAAAATAACTCATACGTTTAGTTTCAAGGAGATAAAATTATTTTAAAGAGGTAAAATTATTTCAGAATAATGATAACAAAAAATTTAATTTTTTTTAATAATTTTTATAACTCAAAATATTTGCATTTAAATTTTAATTAAAAAATAAAAAAAGCATTAGAACCGCCGGTTTACAGAAACCGTCGATTTTCTGGTTTTTCCCGATCCAACCTGATTTGCACCGATTTTGACCGGCTTGATGACAAAGGCGATCTAATTATTAAACCAAATTGATTACTAACCTAATTTCCGGTTCAGCCGATCCGACCGGCCGATTCGGTCCAATTTTTACAATTATGATTTTAAGATATTCAATTTGTTTTAATACTATCGTTAGTGTTTTAAGATATTTATATAATAGTTTATAATAATAAATACTCATAGTCATAAATGGCATATCATTCTAAATATCATTCTAAATAATCTATTTGAACTAGTTTTCCATATCAAGTATACAAAATTGAAGGGGAATAAACTAAATTCCAACTAATGTAAAATTCAGAAATAAAAAAACTGATTTTTAAAATGGAATAATTAAAGTTAAAAATTATCAAAGTAGATGGGTAAAAATACATTTAAACCTTTTTTTAATTGAAAGGATTGTGACATCAAAGGAGTAGCTAATCATCTCAAATATATTGCCACCAATAACTATTCATATCCCTTGCCAATAGCTCATATATTAAATAAAAATAAAAAATAAAAATATTTATCGAAGGACTATACTAAAATCTTGAATAGAACAAAAGCAAAAAATAACCTTACAAAAAACGGTAACTTGCAAATCCTAAATTATCCTACAAACACTATTTCTTTATGAAGGTTAGATTGTATCCCACCTAAGTATTGAAACAGCCTATTGATTGTAGTTTGTGAGATTATCCGCATAAAAGTTACCTTATCTGAAAACATGGATATATGCAGTGTTCAACCCTTGGATATGGTGGAATTAAATCTTGCAATCGACGATTTCTTCTTCTTCTTATTATTATACCTTGATATTACTTGAGTGTAATCTTATTATTTTTGTCTTATTTTCCCATGCATTAATTATAATTTGAAAATCTTTTTGCACCACCCCAGGAAGAGGATTGTTTCAGGTATTAGTCATGCAAATTCTTGCATCTTCAAAAATATCTAGGACAAGTAAACACTAAAGGAAAACTGAGAACCCTAATGTTGTCATACAAAATGGTCCTAAAGTCAAGATGAAAAGGAAGTCTACCTAACGTTATCATACAAAATGGTCCTAAGGTTGAGATGAAAGGGACTATCTTAATTGTTATCATGCAAATGATTGAAAGCCTAATGTCTCTCCTACTCCCATATTAAACAGAGGAACTAGGAATCCTAAGGGATCATGTGAGCAAGCATAAGTAAACAATATCCAATTCAATCACAAATGAAAACAAAGATAAAAGAAGTCTCAAAGAGAGAGGAGAAGAAAGATGAAGAAGAAAGGCATCAAGACCAAAGCCTTAAACACAAAAAGGTCAAACCCAAACAAGATGGACAAGAACACCTCAAGTCAACATATCATAGGTGCATCTCAAACACATCCCAAAATGTTCAGACAAACACCAAAGGTAAAGCAAATCACATAATGCACAATCAAATGAACCAAACAAGAAGCAAACCAAGGAGCAAGACAAGCAACAAGTAGGCAACTTCGTCCTTTTCAGTATTCACTTCATTCTACTCAATCACCCTATCAAATTGTAAATAACCCTCGTCGATCATCTTCTGAATTCCTTTCTTCAACAAAACACAACCCTTAGGTCTTTCCTCACACCCTGAAAAATTATCGGAACATCCTGGGAACACTCCTCCTTTCAACAATTTGACCTTCACAAAACTCAACTGAGTCTTCAACTCCTTTACGTCGGTTATCAAATTTAGCTTTTCTCATTCAATGATAGCATTAGTCCTAGCCACCCCGTGGTTCGGCATAGGATTCTGATTTATATTCAGACCGTCATTGGTAAAATTAATGGCCTTGAAATCAAGAAAATAATGTACTTTGTGCTTAAAAGCTTTGCAGTTATCAATACTATGACTCGACGCACTGAAATGGAAATCACACTTGACATTTGCATCATACCCTGGGGGTGACACGCCAGTAAGGGGCGCCAAAGTCCTCTTTTGGACCAACTGTAGATGTAACAAATGTTGTAGTAACTGAGAATATGGCATGGGTGGAGTTTCAAATTGGCTGTCAGCCATTATCTGCCTTGCCACGTAAGGACGCGGAGTGTTAACTCGTTGTTGAGGTGCAGCCGAAATAGCCATAGTTGCAACTTGATATTGTGCTCTGCCCCTATCTCCGTGTGCAATGGCGTTTGTATCCCCTTCTCTTCTCTTGTGATTGGCAAAATATACTTTCTTCACTCCTCCTGTAGAAGACCCACCAGCATTTGAGATCTTTCTGACTTGATTCTGCTCTCTACGCGCTCTCCGGCCATCACTAGATCAGAAAACCCAGCAGTCATGCATCCTATCAACTTCTCAAAGTACACCCCTGGTAACGAAGCCATAAACATATCAATTAGTTCTCTTTCTACCATGAGGGGTTGAACTCTTGCAGCTAGATCACACCACCTCTGGGCGTATTCCTTGAAACTTTCATTGCTCTTTTATGATAAACTCTGCATTGCACCCTGTTTGGTACCATGTCATTATTATATTGGTAATGGTGAACAAAATCCTCTTCCAACTCCTTCCAACTACGAATGTGAACCCTTTCTAATCCAATATACCACTCTAGCGACGCTCCGGCCAAACTATTTTGGAAGAAGTGCATCAAAAGCTTTTCATCCTCAGAATAAGCAGACATTTTTCTACAATATGCCCAGATATGTACTTTAGGATAGGTTGTCCCTTTGTACTTATCGAAGTCAGGTACTTTGAATTTGACGGGGACTTTAAACCCTGGAACAAAGCTAAGATCAACCATATATAGACCCAAAGAATTTTGCACTTCAAAGGACTTCATCTTCTCTTCGATTAACTTGAACCTCTTGTCTGCTTCAAACGGCAACCTGCATTCTGTATCCTTCATTAAAAAGACGTCATCTTGGTTATCTTCCCATTGAGGACCAATAGGTCCATGTACAACACACACATTTCCTCCTGCAACATTACCATTTTCATTTGCAACACCTCCGTTCGGAGGAATAACAACAGTAGGACCGCTTACCGGAACAGAGCCACCATCAGGTGGAGGTATAACACCAGACTCTCCATGCATAACTCCTTATTCATCAACCCGTGCTATCAACGGGTGAACCATATTTCTCAATTGTTCTTGCCCACTGGCGATGTTCTGCATCAATTCTATGAACTGGGCCATACGAGCCCTGACCTTCTGTAACTCAGCTTGCACTTGATCCATGATTCTCTTTTGATTCCCCCTTGTTAAATACTTGTGAAAACTGGGTTCTTCAATCCTGTAACTGTTGAAAATCAAGCAGAAATAAGAACAAGAACCACTAAGCACACCTGCTATACAAATGAAAATGCAGGATGCAAAGATGCAAACATGTACATGTGTTTACAGGAAAATTTCCCCTTTGATACTAGTTTCCAAGAAAAATAAGAAATAACCGAGATGGATAAGAATACCACGAATAATTATCATAAATCATATAAATTTGAGACAATACAAAGCAACAGTGAGAAAGATCCAAATACACAAGTCATGATCTCATCCAACAAGTCTGGTGATGATCAAAATACAAGAAAGCAATGACAGCGTCATATCAATAAACCCTAACAATTATGCTCCTTTCTCCAAGCCAAGGCCTCCATGAGCATTGCCTTTGTATTTGGGTGGTCTGGTCTGGAAACCAGTTCTCTGATAAGGACACTCCTTCTGGATATCACCTCCCTGAGATAAAGACAAAGATCCTCCCAAGCGTCTTCACCAAAAGCATCCTCCAACCTGGGTCTCTTTACCTCTGCTTGAATATTTTCAGTTCCTCCAAGGTTTATAAGGTATCATGAAGTTTTTGCTCTACCCTGTATCTGTGGGAAGACTCCACCCCTATCTCTCTCTCTCCTTGACTTTGAGTTGTGTCTTCAACCGGTCAATCTAAATACGAAGCTGATCCTCTCTTTCTTTGTTGACAGTTAAAGTAGCATTCCATTGCTGGTTGAATTTGGATATCTCTAGATAAGCTCTATCTAAATACTCCTTCTTATGCTTCAAAATGCTGCAAGTACTTTTTAGGTCTTGACCAATCCGCTCTCGCATTCTGAGGTGCTCAGATAACTCTTTCTCCATGTTGACTACAAACTCTGATTTATTCTTAGCCAAATAAACAACTTCTCCTTTGTCACGCTTTAATTGGATGATCTCTTGTTTCAACTCTTCGTTCTCTTTGTGCAACTCTTCCTTTTCTGCCTAAAGTTTGTTATATCTCAGGATGTCAACTGTCGCAGGCTCTTCAATGACTGAAGGATATAGGGGTTCTCTGATAGGAAAAGGCAACAACACTTTCTCTACTCTCTTCTGGATCCAATCCAAATAAGGGTCATAAGCTCTGCAATCACCTTTACCCAAAGAAAGTTTCCCTCTTCTGTGAATTCTCCCCTAGGCTTCCTTTATCTTAGCCAGAATATCAAAATTAGCTACGCCTGTGAAGTACAGAGATTCATGCACTTCTTCTTCCTTCGGGGGTCCCCTTAAGGCATAACCAAACTGTCTGACAGCAAGAGAAGGGTTGTAGTTGATCCCACCTTTTCTCCCAATCAGAGGTACATTAGGAAAACTCCATAACTAAAGATAATCTCCATACCAAGAAGATCTCGATTAAACCATATAATATCCTTATATGTTAGGCCCATAAGCCTCTTTGACCACTCAGATGTATCTTTTGTATCAACAAAAGCTCTAGTACAAGGAAGATGATCCATGAACCATTTGTGGAATAATGATGCACAACAAGAAACATTTTTCCCTCTCCTCTTTTCATTTTTTTAATGCACTGAGTGATATAAATCTCCTTGGAAGCAAAGATGTGAAAAGCGTCCATATCAACGAAGTCTGGTATATTGGGAAATAAAACAATACCCTATATGCACAACACCAGAATAGCATTGAAGACTACCCAACAACCTTCCTTAGAAAAACACTGAGCCTTACCCACCAAGAAGGGCAAAGGAAAACCATAGGCTCCACTCCTACAGACTACACTACCCACCAAATCATACCTACTCAAATAAAGAGCAATGGCCAACTTCTCTAGATCAGGTTCCTCCTCAGAATGAAAGAAAGCATATCCTCTAAGACCAAAACTACCATTAGAAAAACAAATTCCTCCAAAGTAGGAACTAGAACATAATTAGGAAATGTGAAACAACGTAACTGAGGGTTATAAAACTGCAGCAAAGTATGAATAACTCCTTGTTCATAACTTGCGACTTTGTGGACGAAGCTCAGAATCTTCCCATAATCTCTTTTGAAATCTTCCATGACACCAGCATTAGCCATGGAAATAAGACCAAATAAAGGCCTTAACTCTGGTAGCGGAAACTTGTAGATGATAGTCATCTTCAATTCAACCTCCATCTCAACAACCAACCAAATCACTAGAATCAAAAGGAAAATAAGAACCTAAGAACATACATACATGCTAATGCAAAATGATTATGCAAATGAAAATAGGGGATCAAGGTATTCAAAACTGCTGTGTTGTTAATTGAGTTGAACCAAGGCTTCGCTCTGATAAGAAATCCAGAATACCGGACACTCAAGATCAAAATTCTGCTTTGACAGAAGACCGAGTTGGTTGAAAGTCAAGGTTTCCTGCAAAGCCCTCCCTACTCACAGGTAGAACCTAATCTTTTAAGAGGTACAATATCCTATACAGGTCATCAGTATCATGGACTCTCAGGTCGAGAAACGACGACGCGTTCACCATTTCTGGTTTGGCATCATGGTCAATCAAGGAGGTCTCAACTAACTTCCCAATGAACGGTCTCTAGAGTTGTTAGTTTTCAGATCCAACACCCCCTCAAATGTCCAAGATGCACAGGATAGGATGTCTTCAAAGAAAACCTCGTCTGAATGCGAATTTCATGAGGGTTCATGCATGCCAAACATGCAATCCCGCACTACTCTCCACACTAATACTAGGTGTATACTCAAGCCTGGGTATTGAGTTTATCTCTCAATGGAACAATCCACCCAACAACATAACAACAGTAGTATAATATGATAACAAAAAATAAAGTGCTAAAAAAATGCAATAATACAATAGTAAAGTACATGCATATACACAGATACACCCTCAAAAATAAAATAGACAAGCGCTAGGATTGACTCGCACAGGGAACCAGAGTCCCTAGCAGAGTCGCCAACTATCGCAACTACGAAAAAGGTTGGCGAAAACAAGCATAAGAGTCACCATCAAATGTTATTTATCCCAAATAGAGGGAAAGGAAACGATCAAAGAAAACCTAAAAGAACGGGAAAAGACAAGGTCATCGCAACCAAATCTTGGGTTCGGGAGTCGGTTACGCGAGGGGAAGGTATGAGCACCCCTCACGTCCGTTGTACTCAACGGGATCCACACTTGTTGTCTATAAAATGGGTAAGTTATCTAAAAGCTACTGCTAAATCGGGGAAAAGAAAATAAGAAAAAGACTCGATAGGACATCGTCGCCCTATGCCTATGCATTCCCTCATGCAATGGGAAAGTCAGAGTCAACGTAGTTCGGGAAACGACGGGTGATGGAGGGAAGGTTGCTCGCCAAGACATCACCATCTTGTGCCTACGTATCCTCATCTGGTATGAAAAATCAGAGCAAACTTAGTCCGGGTAACTAGACCACGATTGGTAAGTGTTTTTTTTATGAGCGGCGCTAAGTTTCCATTCCAGTAGTTAGGGTTGATGCCTGTTTGCGGTAGAACGGAAAAGTAACGTACTCTTTTCTGAAAATGATTTTAAGAACAATCCCGAAGGATAAAAAGGTTTGGTCTTGGTTTGTTGGTTTTAAAGAAGTGGATTGAGTTAGTTTGAGACTCACGTTGCACTAAAGACCATGACATAGGAGCGAATGTGTCGCATATCACCCAAAGGGCATACACTAAACACTCTAGACAAACAAGGAGAAACCCCCACTCATCATTTCTCATGTACTTAAGGCTCGTAGCGTATAATGTTTGTCATTCTTTATTTAGTGTCTTAAAGAAGTTTGAGATGAGAAGAGAAGACACAAGCAAACACTAAAGGGAAACTGAGAACCCTAATATTGTCATACAAAATGGTCCTAAAGTCAGGATGAAAAGGAAGTCTGCCTAACGTTATCATACAAAATGGTCCTAAGGTTGAGATGAATGGGACTATCCTAATTGTTATCATGCAAAGGATTGAAAGCCTAGTGTCTCTCCTACTCCCATATTAAACAGAGGGACTAGGAATCCTAAGGGATCATGTAAGCAAGCACAAGTAAACAATATCCAATTCAATCACAAATGAAAACAAAGATAAAAGAAGTCTCAAAGAGAGAGGAGAAGAAAGATGAAGAAGAAAAGCATCAAGACCAAAGCCTCAAACACAAAAAGGTCAAACCCAAACAAGATGGACAAGAACACCTCAAGTTAACATATCATAGGTGCATCTCAAACACATCCCAAAATGTTCAAACAAACACCAAAGGCAAAGCAAATCACATAATACCCAATCAAACGAACCAAACAAGAAACAAACCAAGGAGCAAGGCAATAAGTAAGAAAATGAACCAAGAGATAAGGTGGGGCAGCAATAAAACAAAGTCAAAGGGTACACATCCAATCATGAGTGCACAAGAGGGATCACTTAAGTTTGACAATCAAAGTCAACTTCAAAGTGAATCAACCATCATCAACAAACACAACTGAGGTAACACCAAGGCAAACATAAAAAATCCCAATGGAATGAGGAGAAGTCAAAAGAATCACCTCATAATGGATCAAGATCATTTATTCAACAAAAAAACCAATAAATCTAAAATAAAAAAATAAATAAAAAGAAAGAAAAAACCTAAAAAAGGAAAAGAGGAGATCAAGGCATGAGTGAAGACTCAAGGGCACCACCATAGGTCTAGGACCATCATAGGATCATGTGAAAATTTCCTCAACATTTTCTAATGCTCAAAAGTAATTTTAAACTAATTAAAATCAAGCAAATAAATAAAAAATACATGAAAATATCCAAAACAGAAAACAAAAATCCAAGAAAATCACCATAGGTTCAAAACCATCATAGGATCATATAAAAATAATTTCATAATTTTAAATGGCCCAAAAGTATTTTTAAACCAATTAAAATCATGCAAAACAAATCAAAATCATGAAAAATACAAAAATGCAAAATAAAAATGCACAAAAATATAAATCAGAAAGAGAAAAATAAAAGAGAATTTTAGAAAATATTTTACTATTTTTCTGATAAAAAATGAATTTAATATGAATTTCTGAAAATAAAATGAATTTAAAAACAAATTAGAAAAAAAAATAACACAGAAAAAACAAGATGTGTTGGATCTGAGTTCATTAAATGACGTGTCAGATCCAAAGACTAGAAAACATGCATCCACGGTGGATCTGAGTCAACCTCATCATTTCCAAGCAAAAAGGTCAAACATGCAGGATTAAAACAAGTGGCATGATGGACGGTGAGAACATCATCTTCAACCTCCAGCCACTGAAAAATCCCAAAGATTTGCAGAAAATCGTGCATCTCTCAAACCATAACCAATGGAGCTCATAGTGGTTTCATTTGATGCGTCTTTTCAAGACGATCTCAACCATATCACCACGCCAAATTTCTTTAAATCACAGCTTACTCGATTTGAAAAAAAACTAGAACAAGATTCAAACACGAATTTGAAAACTCAGCAACAAAACTCAACTACAACTAAAAACTAACTATACAAACAACATCATCATGTCAAGGGCTACATCTTAGCAACAAATTTGAATAAAAATGATTGAGAATTATACCTGTTGAAGCTCAACTTTGAAGCTCTGAAAATGGAGTTCCCTAGCTTGATTCAGGCCACGATTCTTCAAGTTCTTGATCTGGTTAGCTTCACTGAATGTTGGTGAAGCTAACTGAGTGGAGAATTTGAGTGTTTAATGTTGGATATCAAAAGCTTGTGTAAATGGGTGGAAATGACTCCCTATTTATAGGAGAAGCTTTCTGAATGGAGAAGGAGGGTGAATGATGTGATTTTCAACAAATTCGTGCACACCTGCAGCATGAGCAAAGTGTGACTTGAAAGTTGTCAAAACTCACTCAAACCTTGCGTTTCAAGGCTCTAATCAACCCAGGCAAGTTGGTTAATCATGTTTAGATTGAATTCGTGACTTAATTTGGTGATTAGAGGCCAATTCAAATAACTTCAATTCTGACTTGAAGTGGAAATCCATCTTTGAAATTCAATTTTTGCAGCCATGGTTCTCACAATGTAGGAGGCTTTTTGAGATGATTCTTCTTGCATTGGATAAAGGGAGACGCAATCTTTGCAATGTAAAAAGAAAGTATTGATTTGGCAGCTTGAGTTGAGAAATATGGTTTTTCAAAGTAGCCTCCATGAAAGAGGTGAAAATCATAAAACACTTAGAAAAAATTCAAGTCTTTTAGGGACCAAAAAGAGACATATAATGTTTTGATGAAAACCAAGACCTTTCATGGGTTTTTAGCTCTTCCATGTTGAATAAAAGTTGTAAATGACATCTTCATGTTCATTGTAGAAAAATAATGGGTTCCAAATGATAAAAATTGACCAAGTTATGCTCTTTTGAAGTTGACTAAGAAATCCTTCCAAAATTCAAAATGACCTATAATGTCTTCAAACTTTTGATGACTTTCCAAGCATAATTTGATCTTTCCTTACAAAGAGAACTTGTTAGGGATGATGAGAAGAGTTCATTAGAGAAATAACCACCTTAAGATATTGGAAATTTAAGGAGATATGCTCATTTGATCATAGCATCCACAAATTGCTATATTAGGTCAAACACCTTGCACCAAACTTGAATCTCTTGATGATTTCTTGCACAATAAGCCATGATGAAACACATATGATGTTGGAATGATGTTGCCTTGAACCACATTTAATGATGAGGGACTTCTAAGGTTGATAAACTCACAAATTCATAGAGAACACCTTGCTTGAACTTGAAGAAACACAACCTTCTTGCTTGAGAAACAAACCATGATACCTTAATCCCCTGCCAAGAACAAATGCTATGCAAATATGAATATGAAAATGCAAAGAAACATAAGCCAATAGCACAAGAGAAGATGAGTAAATTTTGGGGTGCTACACCAAGGAAACTCACTTCCTTCAACCAAAATTCATACTTTAACAACTTAACATACAATTGCTTCTCTTGCAACAACTTCAATACAACTCTCAGATGTTCAACATGCTCTTCACCTGTCTTTGAATAAATTAGGATATCATCGATAAATACTACCATAAACTTATCAAAATATTGATGAAAAATTATATTCATATACTCCATGAGTACACCAGAAGCATTAGACACACCAAACGACATCATTGAATACTCCTAATGGCCGTACCACATTTTGAAAGTAGTATTTTGAATATCTTTAGTCTTTACACGAATTTGATGATAGCCATATCTCAAATCGATTTTGCTAAAAACACAAGCACCTACTAATTAGTCCATCAAATCATCAACCCTCGAAAGTGGATACTTGTTCTTAATAGTTACTTTGTTCAACTATCGGTAGTTGACACACAACATCATACTACCATCCTTCTTCTTGACTAACAACACTGGCAAACCCCAGGGCAAAACACTCGGATGAATAAACTCCTTCTCAAGAAAATCCTCTAATTGCTTCTTTAGCTCACTCAACTCTGAAGCCGACATTTGATAAAGAGAAATTGACAACGGACACATACCTGGTACCAAATCTATAGAAAACTCAACCTCATGCTCTAGCGGCAAATCACTGATGTCTTTAGGAAACACTCCTGGAAAATCGCAAACAACAAGAAGCTCGCCCACTACTCCATTTCCCTTGGCTTCTAACAAGGCCAACATAAAAAACACTTATGCACCATCCCTTAAGGACTCTCTTACTTGTTTAGCTGATACAAACATCAACTCCTCACCTTCGTCGAACTTAGATTCACGCCTTGGAGGCAAGTCACAGATATCTTTAGGAAAAACATCAGGAAATTACACACCACTAATATATCACTAGCTGTCACATTTCTCCCTACTCTTCAAGAAGTAAACATAAAAAATATTTGATTGTTCTCCCTCAAATACATCCCAACTTTACTGGTATACCGGAATCTCAAATATGCATTCTCTTCGGGTTCAGGATACAACACAACTTCAACAACACCATCACTTTTCCAGTCGCACCAACTCTCCATACCTGAAACACCTCAGAGAAGCAGAAACTTCTCCCTCACTTATTTCATTCTTGCTCCTATAGGAAATTAGTTAAAAAACAAACAAGCACCGATCGTGTTTCACACACATGTCGCGTACTAGGGAACATACAACATTGCAAAACTCGCCAGATGGACCGAACTGCTCTGATATCAACTATGTAACACGGTATTTCCCAAATGCATAACTGTAATTAAGTCAGAGATTTTTCACAACATTCACCCATAGGATGTTACACATCTCGAAACACACACCTGTTGATCGTGTAATGCTTAATTTAAATAAAAATTCAACAGCTGTCATTGCATGCTCACCTTCACTTATGGTTTCATCACAATGGAAATACCCAATTAAAACGCACCAATTTAAATCTCATATTGTCGCACCTCGAAAATTCATTCGTACAATACGACCCTCGCGCTAAAGGCGCGGAAATGTGGTTCGACAGAGTCGCCACCGAACTTTATTTATCCTGAATAAACGGGAGAGGAAAATATCGAGAAAACCTCTTAAAAATGAAAGGAACACGACCGTCTCAACCTGATGTTCCGGGTTCAGGAGTCGGTTACGTAAGGGGAAGGTATTAGTACCCCTCACGTCCGTTGTACTCAACGGGAACCTCTTAATTCAAATTGTGCTGAGTGTTAGCTAAGCTTAGTTCTTCTATTCTTAATACTAAATACTAAAACGATACTATAAATAGATAAAAACGCTAGGAGAAATGGGATGGTTATAGGATAGGGTCTGTTGCACCCCAAAATTTGCTCAACATCTTTTACCTGGTTTATGTTTCATTGCATTATCATTTGCATAGTTCTATCATTTTCATATCATGGCATATCATTCATCCAACAGGGGATCAAGTGTGATTATTATCAAGAGAAGCCTAGCAAGAAATCTTATCCAAGCTTGAGAGGTCATCCAAGTCATCAGGAGGTGGTGGGAGGTCTTGATCAGCTGAGGATCATCAATGGGATGTGAAGCATGAGGTGTGAATATGAGATGTGTATAGATCTCATGGAGTGCCTAGAGAGCCATTTTGGAGCTAAATCAAGTCATTGTGTCAAATGCAAGAGCCACAGTTGAAGTGCAAACAATTAGGGTTTCATCTGGATCAACCCTAGGTCAATTATGCAATTGAAGAGTATCAAAGACTACTTTGAGGTCATGGAGTTCATGAAATGATGTGATAAGACATTTTTGGTGTTGTGACAAGATCAAATCAAGAAGAATCAAGAATGTGGAAAGTTGCTAAATTAGGGTTTCACTGCAAATTACCCTGTTTATTTCCTAACTTCAAGGCCACATAAGTCAAGATAAAAGTTTCAAATGGATCTTTGGCCAACATGAAACTTGTAGATAATCTCAATACCTTTAATTTGAGTACTATAAGTCCTCCATTGGATTTATAGAACTCAAGTTATGGCCCAGACAAGTTACAGGTCCTTAGATGCTTCTGAAATTTGTCTGTGAAAATCATCTGACTTCAAGGCTATTTTTGACCTAGAAGGAGGTTTCAACTGAACTTTTGGTCAACATGAAAGTTGTTCCTCATGATCTTATATTTCTAAATTGTATTATAAGTCCTCCATCTGATTCGTAGAACTCAAGTTATGAGGTTTACAAGTCAGGGGTAATTTGGGAAAGTGAGATTATAGGTCATTTTCAATCATAGGTCCATATCTCCAACTTGCAAGCTTCAAATGGAAATTTGTTCAACATGGAACTTGCTTAAAATGATGTTTTGAGTTCAACCAAGTGGTTATGGGAGTTTGTTTTGGCTCATATCAAAAAGTCATTTGAAATGGCTTGAAAAGGAAGAAAATTCAAATATGGAAAGGAGGGAAAATTGACTTTTTGTGCTAGATGCCTCAAACCAAGCAAATAAGTGCATTTTCTGATTGGAAATCACATTCTAAGAACATTGGCAATACCAGAATTTTGAGTTTAAGCCAAATTTTGAGAGTTGTCATGTGGTTGCTTCACTTGAAAGTTACATGACCAAATCATCACACAATGCATAACAGGCCATTCTATCAATCCAAATTCACTCAAAATGCAATTTGCAAGGTGTTAGAACCTTCTGGAACAAGAAACTAGCTTGTATGGCACGACTGGTGTATGAACTTGCAAGCAAAAACCAGAAAATGTGAATGACTGTTTTGGGCTTCAATTTGGATCCAAAAGCCCATGAAACTCTTCTATATATTCATTAGAGCAAGTTCAGATCAAGGTTGAACTTCATTTTGCGCCAGTGCAAGAAAGAGCAAGAAAATTTTCTCAACTGCAAGTTCAAATCGGATTCTGAGTTTGGAGCCAATTCAAGCAAAATTGAAGTGTGCAATCTCTTCCTTGTGGATCATTGAAGCTATCTGGAGCATTTGGAAGCAAACCACGAGCTCTAAGCATCTCTGTTGGTGGATCTACATCAGGTTAGTAAACTTCAAATTTCCATATGATTTAGCATGATATGATTAAAATTGAACTTGTGGTTAGGATCTAGACAAGATGTAGATCGTTTTAGGCTTGATTTGGAATCAATTGGTGATGTTTGATCATGAGGTACCATTTCTGTTTGAGCACGAGTTGGTCTGATCTTAAGGATGTAATGTGAATTGGATAGATCATGATGATCTAAGAAGCATGAGGAACATTTCTGTGCAATTAGTTTAGGATTTGATGATGATCAAAATTGAAGCATACTTTGAACTTTGGATCGGATTTTTAAACCTAGCCCGATTTAGAGGAAATGAAGGTCATATTTGGAATCCTTGTGGAATTCTGGAAAGAAAGATGTTAAGTTTGAGTGTTTTCCTTGACCTGCAGTTAGAGGTTCACCAGAGAAGACGGTGGTTTCCACCGTGGGAGTCACCGGAAGCTGCTTGACCTTGCCTGAGTTGAAGGAAGAAGACAATGTTCTGACCGTTAGATCTGTTTGAAGTTGGACTTGTTATGCTCATCGTATATCCACGATTCAAACTCAGACTTGCCTCCACTAGCTCAATATGCTGCGTTTCATTTAAGCCCAGTCAACTGGTGACTGGGACGCTCACGTGGATGCGTTGATTGCCTCAGGATCTGATTACTCAGTCAATTGATCCAAGCGCTGATGTTTAATTCTGATTTTAATTTCTTTTTATTCATTTTTGTTTTATTTTAAATGCTTTATTGCTTCTAAAAATCATATTAAATTCATTCTTGATCAGAAAATTATTTTAAAAATACCTCCATGATCTTGAGAGAGTTTGTGATTTTCTGAAATCAATAAAATGCATTTTCATACATTTTTCAATTTAATTTGATTTTTCTTATTTTTGTTAATTCTTTTAATTTTGCATATTTAACCATCTGTTTTGTGGAATTTTGTTCTTCCAATTGGTGATGAGTTTGGCTTTGATTTTTTAGTATGTGTTAGGGTAGACATGTATGTTCCCTTAGAATTTTTGGTGGATTTTTAAAACAACATTAGATTCTGTTTTAGGTGTTGAGATTAGAACCTTCCCGAAATTGTGGATCCCCTTGACCTATTTCAATGTAGGATTTGTTTAGATAACTTAGAGGTTGATTTAGGCTTCAATGTTTTTACACTAGGTTGTTCAAACATTCATTTTACCCTAGGAGATTAATTAGAATTTTGCAACTTGGTTTTCTATTTTAGTTGTATTTTGCAAGTGGCTTGTATTTGTTGTTTCCTCTCTTGAGTGCTTTGGATTGTTTGGTTTGGTTGGTTGCTTTGGAGCTGGTTTAAGCTTGAGTTCTTTTTTGTTGAAGCTTTTGGATTCATTGAAGAGGCTTGGGATTGAAGATTGAAGCTTGGAGTTGAAGGCCTTTCCTCTTGTGGAGCTTTTTTAGGAGCTTAGGAAATTAGGGTTTTAGGAAGTGCTTTAGACCTAGTTTTGATTTCTTTCTTCAAACATGGAGTGCATTGTTTGCCTCTATTATATCCAATGAAATCAAGTCCTCCTTGGGAAGCTCCATCTCTCCTTAGGAGGGATGAGTGGTATGCCCAAGTGAGTAGAACTTTGAGGATACCTTTCATTTGCAGTGTTGAGTTCTTAGTGATTTCCTTTGGTTGTCATTAAGTTCCTTAACATTATAACTTGATCTTGATGATTAATACTCCTCTTGGAGTGTGCTTGTTGGAGCTTGAAGATTGATGAGGCTTGAAGTTAGAAGCTTGTTTAAAGATGAAGCTTTACTGTCTATCCAACTTTGCTGTTTAGAGCTGCTGTTGCTGTTTGTTGTAGGAGTTTGGTACTGCTGCTTGGGCTGTCTCCTCTGTATCTTTTGTTTTTCTCTGATTTGTCTGTTTGCTTGTGTTGATTACCTCTAGGTTTGAGGTGGAGCTTGTCTCCTCTTGCCTGTTGTCTTCTCCCTTGCCTCTCTTATATTGCTGCATTGCATGCATTCTATTGTTTACTGTAATTGCTTGTTGTCTTTTGTTGTTTATCCCCTAGGATCTCTGATTTCCTCTGTGCAAGAGGAAATTATGACAGACATTAGGTTTTGACCCATGCATGATAACATTAGGTTAGTTTCCCTTTCAACTATAAGCTTTTTAGAGCGTCTTTCTCTTCTCATCTCAAAACAATTCAAAAACACAGTAATAAGGATAACGCGTGTTGTACGTTACGAGCCTTAAGCTATTTGAGAAAAGGTTGCTGGAGGGTCACTCTTCAGTAATCTGGCTGCTTAGTATGGCACCCTTAGGGTGACATGCGACGTAGTCACTCTCAGATCACAAGTCTTTAGTACAGTACAAATTGCAAACAGACTAAAAAACAGTTCTTTCGTAAAAAACTGAAAACAAATTTCAAATGTCATTTTTGTCCGCTTGGACCCTTAATCAGGAAAACCCTTTCATAAGGAGATAAAAAACAGTCAGACAAGCTTGTGTCTTCCGTAGCCTGAACTACGTTTGCTCTGATATTTCATGCTGTATGAAAGTACGTAGGCATATGATGCGATATCCTAGCGAGCAACCTTCCCCTCCTTTCCCGTAGGTAGGCGAACTACGTTGACTCTGATTTCTCGTTCCAGACGGGAATACGTAGGCATAAAGTGCGATACTTTGCCGAGTCATTTTCTTTTCTTTTTAACCCAGACCTGTAGAGTAGATAGAATAATATACCCTTAGATAGAAAACAAGCGTGGATCCCGTCGAGTACGACGGACGTGAGGGGTGCTAATACCTTCCCCTTGCGTAACCGACTCCCGAATCCAGGATTTGGTTGCGATGACCATTTCTTTCCCTCTTTGCGTTAGGTTTATTCTGAGCGTTTCCTCTCCCACTTGTGGGATAAATAACGCACGGTGGCGACTCTTTTGTCATAGTCGGCGCCGATTTTTGCAGTAGCGACATCTGGCGACTCTGCTGGGGACTCCAACGGTTCCCTATGCGAGTCAATCCTAGCGCTTGTTTTCCCGTCTGGGGTTTTGTATGTATTTACCTTTCTGCTTTTACTTTCAGTACTCTATTATTGTTGTTGTGCTGGGTAAAGGGTTAGATTGAGAGATAAGCCGAACCTGGGCTTGAGTTTACACATAGACTTAGAAGTAGAGAGTAGTGGTTAGCCTGCTTGCTTAGCTCGCACCAGCTAGCCGTGAAATCTGCGCTCGGACGAGATTCTCTTTGATGCTTCTTGCCTGGCCCTTAGGGCTCGACAAGTTGTCTGACCCGAGGATTGTCGACTCTGGGGACCTATCAATTGGGATTCAGCTAAGTGAGGCCGCTTCAAGGGATGATGATGCCACACCTCCTGGGTATCGTATCATCGCTCTTGAAAGTCTGTGACGTTGAACCCGCATAGGATGTCGTACCTCGTCTACGAGTTAAGTACATACCTGTGAGGGATAGGTAGGTCTGTTTGCAGGAAACCTTTGAACTCAGAGTACCTGGTTTATCTCTGTCAGGGAGATGTGGTTACAGGGTTCTTTTGAGTGGTTGGTTTGGTTTGAGGCGAAGATTTGATGGTTCTCAGGCTTCATTACAGAGCAGCACAGTTCATCAACATTGCACTTGATCTCCTGTTTGCATATGCATGTGCATTTTCATGTTTGCATTTCATTAACGTGTATTTATGTTGCAGGTGTGATCATTCCCCTCTGATTCTAGTGTATCTTCTGGCCAGACATGGAGTCCATGAAGAGGGCAGTTGCTTACCAGTTGCATTCGCCAGATATCAGTTCCTTGCTGGGATTAGTTGCTCTAGCAGATGAGAGAGTGAGGGCTGAGTTCAGAGTATCTTATGGGAGATTGCTTAGTTTGTTGTACAGACCTTCAGCCTTCGAGACGACTGGGGTGTATACTTTGATGCAGTTTTATGAGCCTCAGCTGAGATGCTTCCTGTTCCCTGACTATATTTTAGCACCCACTTTGGAGGAGTATTCTGCTATGTTGGGAGTTCCTGTGTTAGACCAGATGCCCTTTATACATGTTGATGTTGAGCCTGAGTTGGCTGCACTTGCTGAGATTGTCAGTTTAGACACTTCCGAGTTCCCTGGAGGGTTGGTCAAGCTGAACGGAGCCTATGGTTTTCACCTGTCTGTCCTGGTTGAGAAGGCTACACAGTGTGCGAAGAGTGAATGTTGGGTTGCCTTCAGTGCCATTCTAGCTGTCTGCATCTATGGGATTGTCTTGTTTCCCAATGTGCCAGATTTTGTTGACTCAGATGCCTTCTTGATTCTTGCCTCGAAGAATCCAGTTCCTACTCTCTTGGGCGATGTTTATCATTCTATTCACTATAAGAATGAGAAACGTCGTGGCAAGAATGTTTCCTGCTGTCTTCCTCTTTTGTACAGGTGGTTCCAGGGACATCTTCCGAAGACAGGGCCTTTTGTTGATGCTGTTGATACTTTGGATTGGTCTTCCCGGTTGATGGGGCTGTCTACTGAGAACATCATTTGGTTTGATCGGAGCATGCTTGGCACTGATATTGTATATAGTTGCAGTGGCTTTCCGAATGTCCCTTTGATTGGACGGAAAGGCTGTATCAACTATAACCCTTCTCTGTTAGTGAGACAGTTTGGTTATGCCTTGAGAGATGCTCCTATTGAGGTTGAGATACAGGAATCTCTGTATTTCACGGGCTTATTAGATGAGGCTGTTTTGATTAGGTTGAGACATGCGTGGGCTAACATCCATAGGAGAGGGAAAGCTTTGATTGGTAAGAGCAACAACAAAGTTTATGATCCTTATTTGGCTTGGATCCACGAGAGAGCTAGTATTTCCTTGATGCCATATCCTGCTGTGGAACCTTTGTATCTTCCAGTGATTGAGGCACCTACTTCGATAGAGATTGAGAAGTATAACAAATTGTTGGCTGAAAACGAAGAATTGAAAAAAGCCAATGATGAGTTAGAGAAAGAGATCTTCCAGTTGCGTCATAAGAAGAATGAAGCTACCTTCACTATGAAGGAACAGACTGAGTTGATTAATAGGTTGGGTTCAGATTTGACTGAAGAGACCAACAAGAGGGAAAAAGTGGGAGTAGCCTTGAACAGTCTTAAACAAAGCTTATTCCCGACTCGGCAAGTGGGAAACATTGTGGAATACCATGCTTACCAAGCGGAAGGAGTGTGAAGATGAGCTGAAGTTGCAGATTGCCACGTTAGGGGCGCAGATTAGAGCCCAGGATGCAAAGATTGCTGAAGAGATATCACTTAGGAGCGCTGTTGAGCTTAGAGTGAGTGACCTTGGCAAGGAGCTGAGAGATTGTGAATTGAAGGCCGGCTTCAAGAGATGCAAACTCGACGAGTGTTTTGGCGAAGGAACCTGCAAGGACGACGCTAAAAAACTGAGATCTACTGTTGAGCGACATGCCTTACTGATACAGGAGCTAATCTCCAGACTAGGTCATTCGGAGACGTTGAGGATATTGGAAGATGTCAGAGCGCGCCATTTGGCCTGATTTATCTTTGCTTTGCTTTTGTTATCTGTACTGGTATTTTGACCATCGCCAGGCTTGTTGGCCGAGGTCTTTTCAGCTATATCAAGTTGTATTCTTGTACTTTGCCTCTTGGCATTTGTTTATGTACGAGGATTTTATGATTCCTTGCTTGATTGGGACTCCATTGTCGTGATGGCCTTCTCTCTGAAACTAGAATCGGGGGGGGAATATACCCTGTGGCATACTTATACATTTGCACCTGCATACTCATATTGCATGACCGGTATTTTTTTTGAATCTGTAACTTATTTCCTGCATCTCACAGGTTTCAGGATTGACAACCAGAGAACGCATCGATATTCTACCAGGAACAACTGCAAGAGAATCATGGATCAAGTTCAAGTCGAGATGTAGGAAATTCGTGAGAAGTTGGCACTTTTCATGCAAGCAATGGAAACTGTAGTCAAGGGCCAGGAGAATCTCTAGACTCTGGTGCAACCACTAGACTCTGGTGCAACCACTGCTGGTGCGGGCGAATGGAAATACTGATTATCACTCTGTTGGAACTCCTCACAGGGAGGATGGGATACCTACAGTGGTCGTTCCCACAAGTGGTGGAGTTGGTGCCGGTGATGGCAATGGCAATGGAAATACTGGCATTGGTGCTGGTAATGGTAACACTGGTATTGGTAACACTGGTACTGGAAACGCTGGAAATGGTGATGGGAATGTTGTTAACGATACTGACAATGCTGGAGATGCTAATCAAGGGTTCGGTGACAACAATGGTTTCGGAAACAATAACCAAGGGTTTGGCATTGGTAATCATGATGGTAATTTTGGTTTCAACAATCAAGGCTTTGGTTATAATGGCTATGGTAACAACAATCAAGGGTATGGATACGGTGATGTTGGCTTTGGTAACGTGAACAACAACGGTGCTGGAATGGTGCCTTTCAACACTGGTTATGGATTAGGTGGGGTCAACCAAGGATTCGGTAACAGAGGACGGGGTCCTATTTTCAATCAACAGGGATATGGCCGTAACGCTGGTTACGAGGGATATGGCAATGAGAATCTGAATTGGGGCGAGGATTGCCAGGAAGATGCCTTCTCCGGACAAGGCGGGGGATTTGAAAGGCCTAATGATAACGATAGGAGGTTCAAAATGCTAGAAGAACAGATCAAAGGGATATCCAATTAGAACTTTGCTGGGTTAGATATGACTACCATGGGACTAGTGCCTGGGCTGAGGGTGCCTTTGAAATTCAAAGCTCCAACATTTGACAAGTATAAGGGGGATACATGCCCTAGAGTTCATGTACGTTCTTATTACAGAAGAACGTCTGCATACTCTGACGACGAGAAGATGCTTATGCATTTCTTTTAAGACAGTTTATCGGGACCATCACTGGAATGGTACATGGGACTAGAGCCCACCCAAATTAGAAGCTGGAAAGAATTGGCTGATGCTTTTGTTAAACATTACCAATATAATAGTGACTTGGCGCCAAACAGGGTCTAGCTCGAGAGTTTGTCTCAGAAAAATGGTGAGAGCTTCAAGGAGTACGCGCAGCGTTGGCGAGATATTGCGGCTAGGGTTCATCCCCCTTTGGTTGAAAGAGAGTTGATTGATATGTTTATTGGAACCTTCTCTGGAATGTATTACGACAAATTGCTCAATGTCTCGATGGGTAGTTTCTCTGACATGATTCTCATGGGAGAACGGATTGAAAACGGAATTAAGATTGGGAAGATTCAGGCAGGTGAATCCACCTCAACTGGAGGTGCAAGGAAAGCCTTTGGTGGAAAGAGACAAGGCGACGCCAGTGCGGTATATGATGGTCGAGGTCGTGGAAGAGGTAGGAATCAGTATCAGCCACAGCAAGTTGCTAGTGTTACTATCCCGATACCTCAGCAAAAACAACCACAACAATAGCAACGACAACAACAGCCGCAACAATAGAGAATGCACCATGCTCAGCGTAGAATTCAAGAGGGTAGGCCAAAGAGAGTATTTGAAGCACCTCCTTCAACTTATGCTGAACTGCTTCAAACGCTGTTGGGTTTGAATTTGGTTGAAAAGAGAACGATGGCCCCGTCGACGGGCACTCCTCCATTTGGTTTTGACGCTGGTAAACATTGTGATTTTCATTCCGGGGCGCCCGGACATGATATTGAAGGTTGCCATGCTTTCAAACATAAGGTTCAAGATTTGCTTGATAGTAAGGCCATTAACTTTGGTCAGGATGGTCCCAATATTGTACAACAACCCATGCCGAATCATGGAGTGAATGCTATCATAACAGAAGAGAGTTTGAACTTGGTTATGGATGTGAATGAATTGAAGACACCGTTGAGTTGTGTTAAAAGCAGATTGTTGAAAGGGAGTGTATTCCCCGGATGTGACGAATATTGTCTGGATTGCTGGACCCAACCAGAGGGTTGCTCTGATTTGAAAAGAGGTATCCAAGCCATGATAAATGAGGGGATTTTGCAATTTGATCGGACTGCTGTTGAGAAGCCGGTTGAGGCATTGTTTGAAAAGCAGGATGAGATTGCAACGGTTACGATCCCAAGGAAGACTATTACGATATCGACGCCCGTCAAGCGGCCGACTATCACAATAACAAAAGCAGGACCCGTTCCTTTTGAGAGTACAAAAGCTGTTCCATGGACATATGGGTTAGAAGCATACTGTAATGGAGAAAACATTGAGGTGAATAGCCAGCCGGCAGGGGCAGTTGACAATGTTGTTGGAATGGGAGGCATGACCCGTAGTGGAAGAATCTTCATCGCACCTGAAGTTGAAGCAGAGAAGATTGCTAAAGGCAAGGCCAAGATAAATGAAAGTGGACCATCCCAGTTGAAAGAGAAAGACACGTCGCTCAAGGACGTAGAAGAGTTCATGAGGCTAATTCGCAAGAGCGATTATAAGATTGTTGAGCACTTACAACAGACACCCTCAAAAATTTCAATCCTATCTTTGTTGCTTTGTTCTGAGGCTTATCGAAATGCTTTGTTGAAGATATTGGACACGTCATTTGTACCACAGGAGGTTTCTATCAACCAGCTAGAGGGGGTACAGGCGCATGTCAATGCTGGACATAGTTTGGGTTTCACTGATTTTGATCTAACACCCAGAGGCCGAGAGCATAATATGGCTTTGCACATATCGGTGGAATGCCGGGGCACCGTAATGTCGCACGTTCTTGTGGATACCAGATCATCTCTGAATGTATTGCCTAAGAAGGCTATGATGAAGTTGGATATCCGGGGAATTATTTGCACGCCAAGTGACTTGGTTGTGAGGGCGTTTGATGGAATAAGAAGGTCGGTGTTTGGATCGATAACGTTGCCGTTGCATGTCGGGCCGGAAATATTTGACACTGAATTTTATATCATGGATATTCATCCAGCTTATAGCTGTTTACTTGGGCATCCATGGATACACTCTGCATGGGCTGTGACATCCACGCTGCATCAGAAGCTTAAGTTTGAAGCCAGTGGTGGCATTGTTACTATTTGTGGGGAAGAGGACATCTTGGTCAGTCATCTCTCATCATTCAAGTACATTGAAGTGGATGGAGAAATCCATGAAACGCCCTGCCAAGCCTTCAAAGGGTTGCAAATCAAAGACAAGTCCAGTGTTCCCAGGAAAAGGCCAGAGGTTGCTGTGGCTTCGTACAAAGACGCTCAAGCGTTGGTTCAGACTGGTGAGACCAAGGGTTGGGGTCAAGTACTGGAAATTCCTGTCAAGATGGACAAGTTTGGTTTGGGGTATCGCCCTACATCGTCACCTTCTGCATCAGGCGCGCCCAAGTTCAAAGGACCGGTGGTAATTACTCCAAAGGGAGTCCGCTTTGAGACGATTAATGTTGTTTCCGACTCTGAAGACGGAGATAATAATTGCGATATGGACGCGTGGATCAAGCCTAGCGTGCCAGGACAAAGTCTCTGCAACTGGTCCATCCGGGAAATTGTCCCAATGACTACAAAACAGTAATGATTTGTTTTCTTGATTATTGTATAATCCTGTGTCCTACCCGGGGCATAGTGATTTTGTTTTAGGGCCACCTGCTTATGTGTATGCACTGTTTAATCATTGAATAAAGGCGTTTTTCTCATACAAATTTTGTGTTCCCTGTTTTTCTTGTTTTTATTTTAACAATAAATGGCAACGTGGTTATGAGCTTTGTTTGCACTCATTTGAAGCATTTAACCATTTCCTTTGCATGATTCATATTTCAGATGACACCGAACACGAACTTCCTATGACTCGTTTTGACTTCGAGCACCCGGTGTTTCAAGCTGAGGAAGAGATTGTTGAGGATAGCGACTTGCCAAAAGAGCTGACTCGACTGTTGAAACAGGAAGAAAGAATCATTCTGCCTCATCAGGAAGAGATTGAGATTATCAACGTGGGGTCCGGGGGAGTTGTCAGGAACATTCGGATAGGGGCTGTACTGCAAAGCGACATCAAGCAAGGTCTGATTGAGATGTTTCAAGAGTACAGTGATATCTTTGCTTGGTCGTATGAGGATATGCCAGGATTGGATACTGACATGGTTGTTCATTGTCTGCCATTGCGAGAAGAATGTCCGCCTGTTAAGAAAAAACTCAGAAGAACTCGACAAGATATGTCTGTGAAGATTAAGGAGGAGGTTCAGAAACAGTGGGATGCCGGTTTCCTTGCTGTTACAACTTATCCCTCATGGGTCGCCAATATAGTACCGGTACCAAAGAAAGACGGTAAGGTGCGGATGTGCGTAGACTATCGTGATTTGAATAGGGCGAGCCCAAAGGACGACTTTCCGCTTCCTCATATCGATGTGATGGTCGATAACACTGCTTAATTCTCCGTGTTCTCCTTCATGGATGGTTTCTCCGGTTACAATCAGATTAAGATGGATCCCGATGACATGGAAAAAACAACCTTCATTACCCCATGGGGAACATTTTGCTACAAAGTGATGCCCTTTGGTTTGAAGAACGCTGGGGCAACATATCAACGTGCAATGACGACGCTCTTTCATGACATGATGCATAAAGAGATCGAGGTTTATGTTAATGATATGATTGCCAAATCTCAGACGGAGGAAGAACATTTGGTTAATCTGCTGAAATTGTTCAAGAGGTTTAGGAAATTCAGGCTAAGGCTGAATCCTAACAAGTGCACCTTCGGGGTGAGATCCGGTAAACTATTGGGGTTTATTGTGAGCGAAAAAGGAATTGAGGTTGATCCTGCTAAGATAAAAGCAATACAAGAAATGCCAACGCCTAAAACAGAAAAAGAAGTGCGTGGATTTTTAGGGAGGTTGAACTACATTGCTCGGTTCATATCTCACCTATCCGCTACATGCGAGCCATTATTCAAATTTTTGAAAAAGAATCAGGCTGTGACCTGGAATGAAGATTGTCAAAGGGCGTTTGAAAAAATAAAAGAATATTTGCAGGAACCTCCAATATTGATACCCCCAGTAGCCGGGAGACCATTGATTTTGTATTTGACGGTTCTTGAGGAAAGTGTGGGTTGTGTTCTCGGTCAACATGACGAGACTGGACGTAAAGAGCATGTGATTTATTACTTGAGTAAAAAGTTCACAGATTGTGAATCCCGTTACTCAATGCTCGAAAAGACGTGTTGTGCGCTAGCCTGGGCTTCCAAACGTTTGAGACAGTACATGTTAAACCATACAACCATGCTAATTTCAAAGATGGATCCAATCAAATACGTATTTGAAAAGCAAGCACTCTCTGGGAGGATTGCTCGATGGCAGATGGTGCTGACAGAATACGATATTCAATATGTTTCTCAAAAGGCTATCAAAGGTAGTGTTCTGTCAGAGTACCTAGCGGAGCAGCCAATTGAAGATTACCAACCAATGAGGTTTGATTTTCCTAACGAGGATATCATGTACTTGAAAATGAAAGATTGTGATGAGCTGTTGCCGGATGAAGGTCCAGAGTTGGGTTCCAAATGGCAGTTGATATTTGATGGCGCTATTAACTCTTACGGTAGTGGAATAGGGGAAATTATCACTACTCCTCAAGGGACGCACATTCCCTTTACTGCCAGATTGACCTTTCCAGTTACCAATAATGAGGCTGAATATGAGGCATGCATCATGGGTCTTGAGGAGGCTATTGATTTGAGAATCAAATATCTTGATGTATACGGGGACTCTGCTCTAGTGGTCAACAAGATTAAAGGAGAATGGGAAACGCGGCAGCCCAATCTGATACCCTATATGAATTATGCAAGGAGATTGTTGCCTTTCTTTGACAAAGTAGAATTGTATCACGTGCCACGAGCAGAAAATCAGATGGCCGACACTCTTGCGACGTTGTCTTCAATGTATAAAGTTAAATTCTGGAATGAGGCACCCAGGATTGTTATCTCTCGCCTTGATAGGCCCGCCTTCATATTCGCCATTGAGGAAGCATCCGATGACAAACCGTGGTATTTCGATATCCAGAATTTCCTGAAGAACCAAGAGTTTCCGGCTGGGGCGTCCAGTCGAGATCAGAAGACTCTTAGGAAATTGGCTGGCAATTTCTATTTGAATCCGGATGGCGTCCTGTACAAGAGAAACCACGACTTGGTGTTGCTGCGATGTATGGACGAGAAAGAGGCTAAGATGCTCATGGAAGAGATTCATGAAGGTACATTTGGTACGCATGCTGGTGGACATGCAATGAAGAGAAAACTGTTGCGGGCAGGTTACTATGGGCTAACGATGGAAACAAATTGTTTCAAGTTCACGAAGCGGTGTCATAAATGTCAAATTTATGCGGACAAAATTCATGTGCCTCCGAGCCCTTTGAATGTTATGTCATCACCGTGGCCTTTCTCGATGTGGGGAATTGACATGATTGGCAAGATTGAGTCAACGGCATCAAACGGACACCGGTTCATTTTGGTAGCTATTGATTACTTCACCAAATGGGTGGAAGTAGTGTCATATACTAATGTCACCAAACAAGTGGTAGCCAGATTTATCAAAAGAGATATTATCTGTAGATATGGAATCCTAGAGCGGATTATCACCGACAATGGCTCAAACTTGAATAACAAGATGATGAAAGAGCTGTGTCAGAATTTCAAGATTGAGCATCACAACTCTTCTCCTTATCGGCCCAAGATGAATGGCACTGTCGAAGTGGCCAATAAGAACATAAAGAAGATTGTTCAGAAGATGGTTGTGACTTACCAGGACTGGCATGAGATGTTGCCTTTCGCTTTGCACGGTTATCGTACAACAGTATGCACGTCAATCGGGGCAACCCCTTTCTCATTGGTGTATGGCATGGAGGCAGTGTTACCATTGGAGGTTGAGATTCCTTCTTTGAGGGTTTTACGCGATGTCCAACTTGAAGAGGCAGAATGGGTAAAAGATAGACTGAATCAACTCAGTTTAATGGATGAGAAGAGACTGGCTTCTCTAGCATATGGTTGGCTGTATCAGAGCCGGATGAAGAAAGCTTATGATAAGAAGGTGTGTCCTTGGAGCTTTCAGACGGGCGATCTTGTGTTGAAAAAGATTCTTCCCCCACAATCGAATCACAGGGGCAAATGGACTCCCAACTACGAGGGTCCATATGTTGTCAGAAAGGTTTTCTATGGAGGAGCCTTGTTGTTATCCACCATGGATGGTGAGGATTTTACGTCTCCTGTGAATTCGGACGCAGTTAAAAAATACTTTGCTTAAAGAGACCCGCTGGACAGAAAAAGAGAGTCTAGGCAAAAATGGGGCATCCCGGCGAACCATAAAAAAGGGAATAAAAGGTTCGGGCAAAAGTTAGGGATAAAATTGAAAAGATGTACACCCGCGAAGTCGAAAACCTGAAAAGGGCGACTTCGGCAAAAAAGGGTATCCCGGTGAATTGAAAATCCGCAAAGGGCAATTCACGCAAAAGTTAGGGATTGAAAAAGCAAATGATTGCGGTCCGAGTTTGATACTGCATTGCTTGGTGCTTTGGGAATACCTGAGGACCGTTCATCTAAAACAATCTCTTCCGAAGATCGAGTACCGGGAAAGCGCCAGAGTCGGGCGAGTCATAAGAGAATCAGCTCATGGTGTTTGTCTGTATCACGTTGCCGACATGTTTTGTATCTTTCTTTGTGCTTCTTGTGCATATATTGTATTTTGCTTGTGCGTAACTTCCTCTTTTCAGGAGTTACATCCAGTGTACAAAGCTTTGCCTATTTACAGGCCCATTCAATAAAGCATGTTATTCAGTACTTGATGCTTGTTCTTTACTGTTTTGTTTGTGAAAAACGCTGATGTTTTTGATGAACTTGCACTTGCATAAACTTGCTGGCCCTTGCCAATAATTGCTAAAACTTCAAATTGACTGAATGAATGTCACAGATATTAACTCAGATAGATTTTGTTGTGTAGATTTTTTTGTTTCGTTTGTGTTTTGCAGGGTCCTTACCTCTGAAGCAAACGGTCAGGAATTGTATTCCCCAGCCAAAGTCTCTTGACGTAGGGCCTGACTTCAGTTGATGTCGTTCCTTAGCAAGTCGTATCTTATCCCCATAGAGTGGAGACGACACTTATTCCTACCAGATGTGGAATTGTCCTCCTCGGGAGAGTATCACCAGGAATGTCGCCTGAAGAGTATTTTCAGGGAAGTTGTCCATAGGATACCCCAGCAGGTCAAAATCAATACCCACGACAGAGGACGCCTCCCCAGAGGATGGTTATTCCTTTCCCCGCAGGTTGTCATTCTTTCTTCAGGATGGTTACCCTCAACAGAGTTTGTAGCTCTGAGTTTGTATGTCCCGACAGTGTAAGTTCTTCCCCCAGAAGGGTCGCATCTTTCCCCAGCAGGGTTTGTGTTTTCTTCCCAAATGTCTGATCTCTCCCCAGTAGAGTTGGTTGTTGTTTCCGACATTTATTTTGCCAGAATACTTTGTGATGCCCGTTCATCCCCGACGGAGTTGGTTTTGTTCTTAGCCATTTCATACCAGAGTGTTTCTCAGCAGTTTGGGCCTGCATTAGCATTTTCATATATCATCATATTTGCATCTACCCACACGCGTAGCATTTCCATGTCGAATGGAGCATTACGCCATTGTCAAACATATGCATTTTGAAACATAAGCCAGGTTGGTTAACATTCTGTTTTCAAGTGTTGTTTTCCCTGCAGGTGGAAGGAGCTCTTGCTCAGATTAATTACCAGATAGGCAAGGTCTCGGCGTGAGACGTGTAATGATAATGTTTGTCTTATTCACCAGAGAGTTGCTTGGATTAGTTTCTCTTACCCTTCCAGCGGAGTATTTCTTCGAAATTGTTGTTATGTCAGTATCAAAAGATTTCGTGAATCAATTTTTGGAAGTAGCCGCCTATGTCGAAGTAGGTGTCTGGCAGTTTGGGTTCAGAAAATCCCCAGTAGAGTCCTTCTCAGATTTGCTGCCATGTCCACGCTAAAAGTTTGAAGATTGGACCAGTACTTTGTTACCCATTTGATTAATGGAGTTAGCTACTGCAAAGATAGGTGTCGCTACTGCGAAAATCGGCGCCGGCTGACAGAAGAGTCGCCACCGTGCGTTATTTATCCCAACGGAGGGAAAGGAAACGCTCGAAGTAAACCTCGCAAAAAACGGGAAAGGTATGGTCGTCGCAACCAAAACCTGGGTTCGGGAGTCGGTTACGCAAGGGGAAGGTATTAGCACCCCTCACGTCCGTCGTACTCGACGGGATCCACGCTTGCTTGGTTTGTCTAAAGGATGCAACCAATCTATCTACGGCTGCTAAATCTAAACGGAAGGGAATTGACTCGATAGAGCGTCGCACTCTATGCCTACGTATTCTCAAGAGAGAAAGTCAGAGTCAACTTAGTTCGGGAAACTACAGGGAAATTGGCTCGCCAAGACTTCGCGTCTTGTGCCTACGTACTTCCACACAGCATGGAAGATCAGAGCTTACGTAGTTCAGGCTAACTACGGCTAGACTGGGTGTTCTCACACAGAAGTGAGATATCAAACTGGTTTTAAAGGTACGGGAACCTATGGGAAAAACTACGGTCTGGTCTCAAATGCACTCGGGCAAGAGAAAGGGATGACATCAGTCGTCAGCGGGAAGGTCTCGGTCGCACAGCAGCGAGAGAACAAAAGGTTAGTTGTTAGTGTGCTCGCTAGGATATCGCATCCTATGCCTACATATTCTCGTCTGGTACGTGAAATCAGAGCAGCTGTAGTTCGGCTACTTTCGGGACCACAACTCAAATCTCGTTTTATTAATATTCTGAAAATGATTACAATGATTGAATACGGGAAATAAACTCCTAGAAACTATCTAACTATCCTGGAAAAAATCAAGTGGAAAAATAGTCCCCTAACAAGTGGACTTTTAAAACTACCTCTAAAAAAGGCATAAAAGAATTCTATGAAGAAAAATATATCCTAAAAGAAAATAAAAAAATTTATACTAATATTTTTTCTTCTTTTTCATATTTCTATTTTCTTTTTCTTTCTCAATATTCTTTTCTCAATATTCTCTTTTTTTTCTATTTTTTTCTTATTCTTTTTCTCATATCTTTTTCAATATTCTTTTCATATTTTTTTTCAAAATATTTTTTCAATATTCTTTTTTCATATATTTTCTTCCAATATTTCTTTCTTTTTCTCTTTTTCAATATTCTTTTTCAACTATTTTTTTTCATATAAAATCTACACAAATGAAAATAAAAGGAAATAAAGAAAAAAACAAAAAAAGAACACTAGGGGGGTACACTGCAGGCCCAGGGATGAGGCAGCAAAAATACTGCAAAAAAATAAAGGAAATAGGCCCAGCCCAAAAGCAACTCAGAAACGGGGAGGGGGGTGCATGGCCAAAAAACGGGGGTATCCACCAGCAAAAATCCCGTTGGGCTCAGGCCCAAAATCCTTCAACAAAGAAAAAAAAACGGAGGGGGTGTAGTCAGGGATAGGGGGTGTGAATCAGAAATGCATTCAGGCCCAAAAGCCCACAGACCCAATGGCCTACCCTTCACTCTCACTTCCATTCTCTCAATCAAACTATGAGAAAAAACCCTAGGTCCTCGTCTCTCTCTCTGTGCGCCGCTGTCGACTTCTTCCTCCTTTTACCCCTCTCCGTTTCCACCAAACTCCTTTTCTCACAACAGAACTTCTCCCGACTTCCTTTCATCTCGACTCAAACTTCGTAAAAACCTTTCAACCTCACAACAATTCCCTCAGTCTCACTCTCAACAATCTGCTCATCTGGAAATGGTGGTGACGTGCTTTGAAACAAATCATGAAGGCTTCTGAAGAACAATGCTCTCGACGAAGAATCGACAATGACGATGCTTGCAAAACTGACGAAGATTGACGAAGATGCACGCGGATATGAAACAAAAGCATAATGTTCTTGAAGGAAATCTAAAGGAACCTGGATTTAGATGTTGTTCTTCTGGAGATCCATTCAAGGTTCATAGATCCGTTGTTCTCGAAGATGAAGACGGTTGACGGTAGATCTGGATTATGTTGATTTATTGATTTCGTTGAGGATTTCTGGAGGGAATCTGGAATTCTTTTGAGGGAGATCGTATGTTCTTAAGGCTGAAGGTCACGGATCTGAAGGAGATGAAGATGTTGAACGCGTAATGAGGTTCTTCGTATTTCCGGAGATTGACGGCGAACACAAAGATCAGGTGAAGATCACTCGCAGAAGATAAACATGCATGCCGATCTAGACGATCATGATGATGGATCGAGGAACCTGATGAACGCCTAATGTCGGATGAAGATCTTCCTGAAAAGGTGTGATGCGGGATGAATGTTTTCTGGAGAATCTTGGAATGATTGATGAATATCCATGAAGAACGATGGAGTTCTCCGGTGATCTTGAGTTTTCCGGTTACAGGTTGATGAAGGAGTGAAGATGGCTTGATGGATTCTGGAGAATCTAAATCGGAGAAGATGAAGATCACGATGGTTGAATGAGTGTTCTGATGAAAAGTAGTTCTCCGGCGACGGTTGCGGCGGCTCTGGCGATTGTTAGGGTGGTCGCCGACAATTGCATGCCGGCCGGTGAGGGTTGGTGGAGGTGTGCCACCTGACACACATGCAATCAGAGGATGATGGAATGAGGCCAAGTGGCCTGCATGCGTGAGAGAGAAAACGAGAGACTGACACGCGGGAGGTGGACGTGGCAGCGGAAGAGAGAGGCTGAAAAATGATGTGTCAGCGAAGGGGGAATGAAAGAGGAAATGATGTGGCCTCTGAGTGTGAAGTGGAAAAACGTGATGTGGCCCCCTCCTGAAGTGAACGCGTGTCCTCGCTTTATAGCTGACACATGGCAAGGACAAAAATGGACTGAGATACTGGACTGGGCCTCCAAAAACAAACTTTGGGCCCAAACGAAAATGGCCTGAATAAAAGGCTAATTAACTAATTAGAAACTTGATTAAAATGCAATTAAGACTAAAAAACCACCATTAACTAATTAAAACTACCATTAGATGCTAAACTGAAAATTAGACTAATCTAAATCCTAATTATTTAAAACTCTAATTAAAACTAAACATAATTAATACTCTAATCTATTTAATATTCTAATATCCTATATTACTAATTAACATCTAACAAATAACATTCTAAAAAAAAGAAAACTCTTAATATCTATTTAACCTATTTAATATCTAAACAAAATAAAACAAATTAATATCTAGAAACCTATTAAAAAATCTATTAATTTCTAGAAAAACCCTATATTAATATTCTATATTATTCTAAAATGATTAAAAAATCTATTAAAACTCTAATAATATTCGGAAAATCCTAATAATTTCCAAAGGAACAAAAACGACACAGAACGACAAATAGGACCACGAGAGCGCACCGGAATAACCGGTAAAAATAAACGGACACCGAAATATCCCCAAAAACAACAGCGCGAGCTGAAAACACCGGGAATAACACGACTTCCCAAAAATACGATTCTACTTATCTAACTGAGTAAAAAACACCTAAAATGCGAGGAGAGGGCTGTGATCCCGGTAAAATCAAAACAACTGAAAAAATGCACTGTATGCGATATGCGAATGCGAATGCGGTCATGCGTCGAAACATAGGGCCAGATACGGGACCCGGTTGGTCAAATTTTAGGGTGCAACAGCTGCCCCTATTCAAGCGGCTTGGACCTGAATGGGTGAAGAGCGCTCAGCCTTCAAACATTCAAAGGTAGATGACGGTTGAATACCAATGAAACCCTGAAATTTGCCAACCGTGGGAATATACTGCAAAACTGCTTGAGGAATAGCCTCCAATGGACTGAAGTTTGACTGTCACGACAACAACTGGTCAATTATCTGATAAAATTTTTTCTGCTTTATGCTTAACCTCAATCACTTGTGTGACACCACAAGTATTGGAATAATGCTTCAGACAGCAAACACCTTGATTCCCATCTCACTTATGGGATCAAATCCTGTCATCTCACAGTTCACGGCGAACTTGAGGACAATTCTCCTGGGGAACTTCTGAATCGACTGCTCGGCACCCATCCTGTCAACATGAGGCAGCTTTAGCAATCTTATATATGTCAATCCTTTTTTTCAGCGCCGACGTAACAACCAAATGTGAAGAATCACTCCGCTAGGGGAGAAGAGAAGCTTAACCACACAACTCTGCAGGTGAACAAATTCGAAAGCCATGAGGTAACCAACCTGGTCCATGTTTCGAAATGTGTATGTCTGAGAATGATGCAATGCCCTATATGACATGGAAATGCTATGCGTTTGTTTGAAAATGCGAGGCCCAGACGACATGGAGATGCTATATGTTTGTATAAATGCTATGACGATATATGCAAATGTAAATGCAGGCTCGAGCTGCCAGAGAACACCAGGTCTGCAACCACTTGGCAAAATAAATGCCGAAGGCAACGTCAACTCCACTGAAGGTAACCTAATATCACAGAATCATATCAGCAACATAAATGCTGGAAAAGAGAAACCAAATCCGCTGGGGACAACCATCCTGCTGGAGAAATGGAAAGGCAACCCTGCTTGGGGAGAAAGAAAAAAAAACAACCCTGCTTGGGGATGCTCTCTTCAAACCATTGGCAACTGATTATGCTCTGTGGGGATTGACCCAAACTGGGGTTGATTGCGTGCAACACGCTGCTGGAAATGCCCCTACTATCAAGGATATCAATCTTAATCTGCTGGGGGATACTCCTGATCCTATTCTGATGCGGGAGAAAATACAATCTCAACTCTTCTGGGGATAATACGTAACTTTCATCTGCTGAAGGGGAGTAATTCTGATTTAACAACATCCACACAGAATTCAAACCTTAATCGGGGAACTGGTATCCATTAAGCTTCGTATCGGGGAACCTGACAACATGCGAGTCATTGGGAACTACTGTGTCAGATACTTTTAGGTTTTTGTATTTCTGGTTTAGTATGAACATGGACTATATACACAGTGGAAGATATGGAAAATACTAGACGAGAAATAGCATTCAAGGATAGACTACCAGGCGAGAACTGATAGCAAAATAGGTTATCGGACGAGAATTGATTTGGTTTGGACATCAGACGGGGCTGACTGGATAACAGGCTGAGGCATATACAACCAGACGAGAACTGGTTGAAGGCTGATGTATACCAGACGAGAACTGGTATAACACATAGGTTAAAATACACGATGACCAGACGAGAACTGATTACGCAACGACATGTACCAGACGAGAACTGATACAACACTTGAAGAAACGGTGACCAGACGAGAACTGGTTACAATAAACTACACCAGACGGGAACTGATGCTTACAATAAACTACACCAGACGGGAACTGATGTTTACGGAAGGGTGGTCTAGACGAGAACTGGTTACCGGTTTGCCAGGCGAAAACTGAACTTTGGAAACGACTGGTTACTGACACGTAACAGGTTTAAACTGTAGGATAACGATCCAACGACAGCAAGGCCTTTTTCGGAATGTTAAGGTTTTTGATAAGGGTAATGACACGATCCCCCGATACTCAACTCCGGTTGGGGATAAACAGACTGGCCTGAATGACTTGCCCCAGTGCACTTCAACTTGCCCCAATCTAACTCCTGGGAATACTGCTCTGAACAGCTCGCTACGAGACGACCTCGAGATTACTTGCCCCGGTATCTATACGACAACAGGATTCAATCTCCATTAAACCCCTATCAACCCAGCTGGTTTCAACACTCTCTGCGGTGACTTGCCCCTGAATGAGCGTTCTAGCGACTTAACCTGATCTGATTATCCACCTGAAGTATTTGCTTTCAAATCTCCACGTTCTGTATAACTGCCCCTGATTGGCTCTCGATAAGGCTCACTTCTGATCAACTGCTTCTCAAGCATACTGCCCCTGATCAACTGAAGCTTCGGGACTTGTCCTCAGACTAACTGATTCCGAACTCACTGGAAGTCAATGCCCCGGATTCACAGGGCTTCATAACATACACCATCCTGGTTCAGACTGCTGAATTACTCAGTCCTGCTTGACGATTCCCTGTTGGAATTTCCTTCGTGTCAACTACTAACCTGCAATTAACATTGTCTATTCACGAATGGTAATCTTAATGCAGTGTTTATGCAGATTTTGAAAAATTTTGTGCTGTCACTCATTTACATGTCATGATTGAGTGACGAATGAACCGAAGTTCAAACGTGGTGCTTACGTGGTCAGTGAAAAACACGACAAGGATGTGACTAGCAAGTCATGAGGGAGTCAGGTTACTCAACCTTATCGTAATGCGCTTTCAGAATAAACCCTACCTCAATTAGGTCTTTTAAGGGTTGTATCGTGGTCGGGTTCACGGTTCGTGAAACAAAGGATATTTGGCTCAAATTTTGATTTGTACCCACCCCTTCTACGTGATGATCTCCGATCCTAAGGTTCAGTTAACCTGGCACAAGCGCTCCCCTCTTCGAGAGGTATGTTGAATGATAAGAACCACAATTAAGGAACTCACAGGGCTTTTCCGGAGTGATAGTTACTCCTTTTTTCGCTTTCGGTGTCTGTGTACACGACTTTGTGACTCTACTGGGGAAAAAAATTCTATTGATATCCTTTCTTTTTCGTTCTTTTGGTTCCCTAATTTTTGCCTGGACTGACTCCTTTTGAGTTCTTTTCATTTTTTCGATTTTTGAAGTCCAGCGGGATGCCCTGATTTTTGCCTAAGTATCAGCTTTCCAGCTTTTTCTTTCTTTTTACTTAGCGGGCTTTCTTTCTTCTTTCTTTTAGAACAAAGTCGCGTGACACTGGTTGTCTTGATTGCTCCGAAAGGATTGTAACTGTCTCACTCCTGATTGGTGAGGTTTAACCACTGTGGTTGACGAGGTACGGCCTCTTGAGAGGCATAAACTGATTGGTCCTCGAATGGAAACATTCCTCTGTAAGACTTGAATGCTCGGTCAAGCTAACTGACAACTACCCTGCCCCGGGTTAAGATGTGAGGGTTTAAAAGTCCGAAAAAACTTCTACTTCCTGGCTCGAAGTGGTTAACAAGGGACTAACTCCTTATATCTCCAGTGTTTGGGGGATTTGAAACAATGCCTTGTACGTCATCGGCAAGGTTTTATCTGAAAGCATACGATCATCAGTTATGAGTTTAGTTTCGTCATCCTCCCTCCAGTCTTTGCTAGTCACAGTGATAAAGTGGAGTGAATAAAATGCGAGTGTCAGTGCAATGCAGTAAATGAGCGACAACGACATGATTAATTCAGAAAAATGCATAGTCACTTTATTATTATTACCATTCGAAACAAACAATGTTTAAAAACAAGTAGTAACTAACAGAAAAGAAACTACAAATGCTGATGATATAAAGTCTGAGGACTGCCAATGCTGAGGGCGCCTGCCTGTCTGGACCACTGGCTTTTGCTGGGGAATACTTTCTGAATCTACGAGCTTAGACAGCTGAGCGGTTAGTATGAACAAACAGAAATCCTTCTCGAAAGGAAATGCAATCCTGGTCGATCAACTGATGTACCTTCGCCTGAAATGATTTACAATCTTCAGTTGAATGCCCCGGTGATCCGCCATGATAACCACACTGAACTTGGGGATTGTACCTAGGAGGGTAAGGTTCTGGCACGGGCTTGAGAGCTTTAGGTTCCACCAAAGAACTCTGGATCAACTGTGGCAAAAACTGACTGTACGGCACAGGAACTGGATGAGAAGGAGCATTCCTTCGTTCCAAGTTGTTACGAGGTCTGTTCTGGTTCTGACGCTGAGTCTGATAACCTCGGCCACGAGTTCGCTGATTTGCAAAGGAAGCGACATAAGGCTCCTGATATGGTGCCTCAGGCACATTGGTCTGTTCAGCATAACAAGCCACAGGAGATACTGATCTCTGAGAAGATGAAGAACCAATAACTTTTACCAATTCATCTCGAGGGTACCCAACATCTGGCATGATGGCATTAATCACAACTCCTTCTTCATTCTGATAGTCATGAAGAGATTCAGTTTCACTAGCCTGGCTGCTTGAATCAATCTGGATTTTCCCGATCCTTATAGAATTCTCAATACGTTCTCCCACTCCCACTAATTCAAAGAAGTTCAGCGAAATCCCAAGCAATCTCTCAAAGTACGGGCTTTGCAAGGAGTCTACGAACATGCCTGCTAACTCTCGGTCGGGGATCGGTGGTTCCACTCTGGAAGCAAAATCCCTCCATCTCCGAGCATACTTTTTGAAAGGTTCATTGATCCCCATAGACAAAGACTGCAACTCCATGCGAATGGGAGCTATGTCCATATTGTAATCATACCGCTTCAGGAAAGCTCTGGCTAAATCCACCCATGATCGAATCTGATCCTTCTCTAACTGCATATACCAACGTAGAGATGCCCCAATCAAACTGTCCTGAAAACAGTAAATCATCAACTTGTCGTTTTGCACAAACAAAGTCATCTTTCTGCAGAACATCACCAAATGTAGCCTCGGACAGCTATCTCCTTTATACTTTTCAAACTTCGGCGCTCTGAATTTAGGAGGTAACACTAGGTCAGAAACCAAGCACATATCTGAAGCATTGAAACCAACATCATTCTTAATTTCCAGGGCTTTGACTTGTTCCTCCAATGCGTGCAACCTCTTAGCTTGCACAAGAGCTAATGGATTATTAGTCCTCACTATCGGAACTTCTCTTCGGGAGATCAAACCAGCAGGAATAACATTTTGATAATTCGCGGCATCAGAAGAAGAACGTTCACTTGGGATGACAAACTGTTGGTGCAGATTTTGGCCTCTAACAGAAGTCTGCACAAGTTGAGCTGCAGTAAGGTTATTTACTTGCGGAAAGCCTTCGTCAGACATGGAATCATACAAAGGATTGTTCGTCGTCATAAAGCCTGACAAGGCATCAGCGATCTGGAAGTCGTTTCCTGACATGACTATCAGCAACTTTCAACTGACGACACTGCTTGATTCTGCTTGATCTGTTTCAACCCCTTGGTCGTCTTCTAACAATCCACACTTGCCTCGAACAATCCCCTGAGAATCACCCTCTGAATCAAAACAAAGGCTGGATAAGAGCTCTGGCCAGCTAGAGAAATGCTATGCAATATGATGCAAAGATGCTTATGCAAATGCAATGCAATGCAGCAAACACGGGATCACAGCCCCCACAACACGCTCTGAATACTGTTGTATTGCTGACGGAGATAATCACTCGGAAGCCAAAACCAAAAAACCGGGTCGTCTGGAGGTTAAGTTTCCTGCAAAAACCCTCTCACTCACAGGTATGGACCTAATCTGGCAAGGTACGGCATCCTATGCGGTCATCAGCGTCACAGACTTTCATGAGGAATGATACGATTCCCAGAAGGAGTGGCATCGTCATCTCATGAAGAGGCCTCACTTAGCTGACTTCCAATTGATCGGTCCCCAGAGTCGACAATCCTCACGTCTGGACTCCTCTCAGATCCTCAGGATCGGAAAGAAGCACCTCGGAGAGAATCTCGTCTGAGCGTGAATTTCGTAGGGAACTTGTGTCTGCTCAGCAAACAGGTTCGTCTACTAATCTCCACAACTATGTCTAAATGCATACTCAAGCAGCCCAGGTCCGGCTATCACTCAAAGTATCACCCTCCCCAGCACAACAGCAACATATAATAGCAATAAAAAAAACACCCAAAAGACAAGCAAACAAGCGCTAGGATTGACTCTCTTAGGGGACGTTGGATCCCACATGCATGGGGAACTATCGCATTCCCCAGCAGAGTCGTCAGCTGTCGCTACTGCGAAAATCGGCGCCGGCTGACAGAAGAGTCGCCACCGTGCGTTATTTATCCCAACGGAGGGAAAGGAAACGCTCGAAGTAAACCTCGCAAAAAACGGGAAAGGTATGGTCGTCGCAACCAAAACCTGGGTTCGGGAGTCGGTTACGCAAGGGGAAGGTATTAGCACCCCTCACGTCCGTCGTACTCGACGGGATCCACGCTTGCTTAGTTTGTCTAAAGGATGCAAACAATCTATCTACGGCTGCTAAATCTAAACGGAAGGGAATTGACTCGATAGAGCGTCGCACTCTATGACTACGTATTCTCAAGAGAGAAAGTCAGAGTCAACGTAGTTCGGGAAACTACAGGGAAATTGGCTCGCCAAGACTTCGGGCCTTGTGCCTACGTACTTCCACACAGCATGGAAGATCAGAGCTTATGTAGTTCAGGCTAACTACGGCTAGACTGGGTGTTCTCACACAGAAGTGAGATATCAAACTGGTTTTAAAGGTACGGGAACCTATGGGAAAAACTACGGTCTGGTCTCAAATGCACTCGGGCAAGAGAAAGGGATGACATCAGTCGTCAGCGGGAAGGTCTCGATCACACAGCAGCGAGAGAACAAAAGGTTAGTTGTTAGTGTGCTCGCTAGGATATCGCATCCTATGCCTACATATTCTCGTCTGGTACGAGAAATCAGAGCAGCTGTAGTTCGGCTACTTTCGGGACCACAACTCAAATCTCGTTTTATTAATATTCTGAAAATGATTACAATGATTGAATACGGGAAATAAACTCCTAGAAACTATCCAACTATCCTGAAAAAAATCAAGTGGAAAAATAGTCCCCTAACAAGTGGACTTTTAAAACTACCTCTAAAAAAGGCATAAAAGAATTCTATGAAGAAAAATATATCCTAAAAGAAAATAAAAAAATTTATACTAATATTTTTTCTTCTTTTTCATATTTCTATTTTCTTTTTCTTTCTCAATATTCTTTTCTCAATATTCTCTTTTTTTTCTATTTTTTTCTTATTCTTTTTCTCATATCTTTTTCAATATTCTTTTCATATTTTTTTTCAAAATATTTTTTCAATATTCTTTTTTCATATATTTTCTTCCAATATTTCTTTCTTTTTCTCTTTTTCAATATTCTTTTTCAACTATTTTTTTTCATATAAAATCTACACAAATGAAAATAAAAGGAAATAAAGAAAAAAACAAAAAAAGAACACTAGGGGGGTACACTGCAGGCCCAGGGATGAGGCAGCAAAAATACTGCAAAAAAATAAAGGAAATAGGCCCAGCCCAAAAGCAACTCAGAAACGGGGAGGGGGTGCATGGCCAAAAAACGGGGGTATCCACCAGCAAAAATCCCGTTGGGCTCAGGCCCAAAATCCTTCAACAAAGAAAAAAAAAACGGAGGGGGTGTAGCCAGGGATAGGGGGTGTGAATCAGAAATGCATTCAGGCCCAAAAGCCCACAGACCCAATGGCCTACCCTTCACTCTCACTTCCATTCTCTCAATCAAACTCTGAGAAAAAACCCTAGGTCCTCGTCTCTCTCTCTGTGCGCCGCCGTCGACTTCTTCCTCCTTTTACCCCTCTCCGTTTCCACCAAACTCCTTTTCTCACAACAGAACTTCTCCCGACTTCCTTTCATCTCGACTCAAACTTCGTAAAAACCTTTCAACCTCACAACAATTCCCTCAGTCTCACTCTCAACAATCTGCTCATCTGGAAATGGTGGTGACGTGCTTTGAAACAAATCATGAAGGCTTCTGAAGAACAATGCTCTCGACGAAGAATCGACAATGACGATGCTTGCAAAACTGACGAAGATTGACGAAGATGCACGCGGATATGAAACAAAAGCATAATGTTCTTGAAGGAAATCTAAAGGAACCTGGATTTAGATGTTGTTCTTCTGGAGATCCATTGAAGGTTCATAGATCCGTTGTTCTCGAAGATGAAGACGGTTGACGGTAGATCTGGATTATGTTGATTTATTGATTTCGTTGAGGATTTCTGGAGGGAATCTGGAATTCTTTTGAGGGAGATCGTATGTTCTTAAGGCTGAAGGTCGCGGATCTGAAGGAGATGAAGATGTTGAACGCGTAATGAGGTTCTTCGCATTTCCGGAGATTGACGGCGAACACAAAGATCAGGTGAAGATCACTCGCAGAAGATGAACATGCATGCCGATCTAGACGATCGTGATGATGGATCGAGGAACCTGATGAACGCCTAATGTCGGATGAAGATCTTCCTGAAAAGGTGTGATACGGGATGAATGTTTTCTGGAGAATCTGGGAACGATTGATGAATATCCATGAAGAACGATGGAGTTCTCCGGTGATCTTGAGTTTTCCGGTTACAGGTTGATGAAGGAGTGAAGATGGCTTGATGGATTATGGAGAATCTAAATCGGAGAAGATGAAGATCACGATGGTTGAATGAGTGTTCTGATGAAAAGTAGTTCTCCGTCGACGGTTGCGGCGGCTCCGGCGATTGTTAGGGTGGTCGCCGGCAATTGCATGCCGGCCGGTGAGGGTTGGTGGAGGTGTGCCACCTGGCACACATGCAATCAGAGGATGATGGAGTGAGGCCAAGTGGCCTGCATTCGTGAGAGAGAAAACGAGAGACTGACACGCGGGAGGTGGACGTGGCAGTGGAAGAGAGAGGCTGAAAAATGATGTGTCAGCGAAGGGGGAATGAAAGAGGAAATGATGTGGCCTCTGAGTGTGAAGTGGAAAAACGTGATGTGGCCCCCTCCTGAAGTGAACGCGTGTCCTCGCTTTATAGCTGATACATGGCAAGGACAAAAATGGACTGAGATACTGGACTGGGCCTCCAAAAACAAACTCTGGGCCCAAACGAAAATGGCCTGAATAAAAGGCTAATTAACTAATTGGAAACTTGATTAAAATGCAATTAAGACTAAAAAACCACCATTAACTAATTAAAACTACCATTAGATGCTAAACTGAAAATTAGACTAATCTAAATCCTAATTATTTAAAACTCTAATTAAAACTAAACACAATTAATACTCTAATCTATTTAATATTCTAATATCCTATATTACTAATTAACATCTAACAAATAACATTCTAAAAAAAAAGAAAACTCTTAATATCTATTTAACCTATTTAATATCTAAACAAAATAAAACAAATTAATATCTAGAAACCTATTAAAAAATCTATTAATTTCTAGAAAAACCCTATATTAATATTCTATATTATTCTAAAATGATTAAAAAATCTATTAAAACTCTAATAATATCCGGAAAATCCTAATAATTCCCAAAGGAACAAAAATGGCACAGAACGACAAATAGGACCACGAGAGCGCACCGGAATAACCGGTAAAAATAAACGGACACCAAAATATCCCCAAAAACAACAACGCGAGCTGAAAACACCGGGAATAGCACGACTTCCCAAAAATACGATTCTACTTATCTAACTGAGTAAAAAACACCTGAAATGCGAGGAGAGGGCTGTGATCCCGGTAAAATCAAAACAACTGAAAAAATGCACTGTATGCGATATGCGAATGCGAATGCGGTCATGCGTCGAAACATAGGGCTAGATACGGGACCCGGTTGGTCAAATTTTAGGGTGCAACAATAGGCAGAGAAGCTGTATTCAGAATTACTTTTCCTGTATTCAGACAGAGCTATTTCCCGTAGTGTTGGCGGAGTTATTTTCCTGTATTATTGGCAGAGTTATTTTCCCGTAGTGGTGACGGAGTTATTTTCCTGTATCGGACAAAGTTGTTTCCCGTAGTGGTGACAGAGTTATTTTCCTGTATCGGACAGAGTTGTTTCTCGTAGTGGTGACGTGTCGCTACTGCGAAAATCGGCGCCGACTATGACAGAAGAGTCGCCACCGTGCGTTATTTATCCCACAAGAGGGAAAGGAAACGCTCAGAGTAAACCTAACGCAAAGAGGGAAAGGAATGGTCATCGCAACCAAATTCCTGGATTCGGGAGTCGATTACGCAAGGGGAAGGTATTAGCACCCCTCACGTCCGTCGTACTTGACGGGATCCACGCTTGTTTTCTTGTACGGACTATTATTCTATCTACACTAGAGGTCTGGGTTAAAAATAAAATAAAATGACTCGGCAAAGTATCGCACTTTATGCCTACGTATTCCCGTCTGGAACGAGAAATCAGAGTCAACGTAGTTCGCCTACCTACGGGAAAGGAAGGGAAGGTTGCTCGCTAGGATACGACATCCTATGCCTACGTACTTTCATACAGCATGAAAGATCAGAGCAAACATAGTTCGGGCTACGGAAGACACAAACTTGTCTGACAGTTTTTTATGACCTTCAAAAAGGGTTTTTCTTGATTAAGAGTCCAAGCGGACAAAAATGACAATTTGATGTTTGTTTTGAATCTTTTACGAAAGAAGTATTTTTTAGTTTGTTTGCAATCTCTGACGCACTAGAGACTATGATTCGAGAGTGACTACGTCGTGTGTCACCCAAAGGGTACCACACTAAGCAGCCAGACTACTGGAAAGAAGCTCTCCAGCAACCCTTTCTCGAATAGCTTAAGGCTCGTAATGTACGACATCGATTAACCTTATTACTGTATTTTTCGAGATAAGAAGAGAAAGAAGCTCTAAAAAACCTAGGGTTGAAAAGGGAATAAAAAACTAACCTAATGTTGTCATGCATGGATAAGAATCCTAATGTCTGTCATAATTCCCTCATGCACAGAGGAAATCAGAGATCCTAGGGGATAAACAGAAAAGAAAGCAAGCAGATACAGTAAAATGCATGCAATGCAGCAATACAAGCGAGGCAAGGGAGTCCCACTCAACCTCGAACTTGGGGAAACAACAGGCAAAGTGAATCAACATTCACCTCAAACCTAGGGGGAAAGCTATACAAGCCAACAAACAATACAGAAAACAAAACCCAAAGCAGAAGAGGCAGCCCAAACAGCAGCACCAAACTCCTACAGCAGACAGCAGCTCTGACAGCAACAGCTTTCATCTTCAAACTTCAATAAACTTCAATCTCCAAACTCCAGGGAAGAGAAAGCACACTTCAAATAAGGCTCCTCAACACCTAAACAGTTAAGCTCCACAGCTACAGAAAACTCCAGCTCAAAAGCAACAGTAAACCCTAGCTTCAATCCTCCAGCAAGCTCCTGACAGCAAAGTTGACAGTAACAACTTCATCTTCAAGAAAACCTCATGAAAGACATCTTCAACATCTTAGATCTTCATACCCAAGCTCTAGCAAGCTCCACCAAGAAAGATTTGTTACTGAGATCAATTTATAATGAATGGGAACTAGTGAAAACCAAAGGAAATCACTAGAAACCATCATTTGCAAAGGAGGGTATCCTCAAAAGTTCTACTCTTTAAGGCATGCCCCTCATCCCTCCAAGGGATATATGGGGCTTCCTTAAGAGGACTTTGAATCATAGGATAGGATGGAAGCAAACAAAGCATTCCATGTTTGAGGCAAGAAATGAACTAAGTCTAAAAAGCTCTTCCTAAAACCCTAATTCCTAAGCTCCTGACAAGCATTCCAACAGATGAGAAATCTTCAACTCCAAGCTTCTTCAATCCATCCAAACCAAGTTCATTTGATCTTCAATTCATCCAAGCAAAGTCCAATCCAAAAGCACACCCAAAATAGCCCCACACAAATTGAATAAACCAAGCATCCAAGGGAGAAACCCACAAACATCACACCAATTGCAAAATACAAATAAAATGCTAAAACTCATCATAAAATCCTAACTAAATTTCTAAGGGAACCTAACCCTATACCCAATACCCCATATAAATCCTAGAACCTAACTAAATCATTTAATCCTAAAACTATGCACTAAACTACAACTATTTGTTTTAAAACCCTAATTCTAACACATCTCCTATTCACCTCTCAAACTAACCTAAATTTTATTCACAAAATTATGATAAAATTCCTAAGGGTACATGCTTCCCTATTCTAATCAACATCACAAGAATCAATCAAAAAATCCTCACCAAACTCTCACACAAAATTCAGAAAGATGAAGTATCAAACAAAAGTAAAATAAAGGCAATAAAACTATAAAAATATGCCAGAAAATATAAAATGCATGAAATTAATATTTTTTTGTCCTATAAAATTCTAGAGATCCTAAGGAAACCAGGGAAAAAAATCTCACTCCAAAATGTTCATTTTTCAATTTTATATGAATTAAAAACTAACCTAAATACAACTATGAAAAGAAAATAAAAGAAAATGATAAATGGGCGTGTCAAATAGCAGGATTATCCAATTATAAACCAGAGTTGGGCCCAGGAGGGGGTGTCATTAGTAAGCGCGTATTAGGCCCAAACCAAACAGAAAATAGAATGGAAAATATGATGAAAAATGGAAAAACTCTGTGGCAAATAGCAAGTGAATCCTGTGTATTCTCTCAATGGGCCTCAAATAGGGTGTGGATAGCAATGTTTGTACTAAGCCCAAGCCAAACTACACTAAGCGAAATGGTGCGTTGAGTATGTTTCAGATTGCTTCACAAAATCAAATTCAATCGTGGCCCTTGGATGGATGATTCGGTCAATGGTCTTCCCTAATCCTATGGCCAGAAAGTCATCTTCTTCATTTCAAATTGGGAGGGAAAGTGAACTAGACGGTGGCCGGAGGTGGCGCCACCGTCGTCCCCAAATGCAAACACCATAAAACCTCAACAAAACCTAAACCTAAACACTTCATCTTGCTCATTTTTTCTCGCTGATTCTAACCATGACCTCCATTTCCACTAAAAGTCCTTCCATCTCAGAACACGATTAAAAAATCAGAACATGCTCCAAATCCAATCATCAGGATTCTTAAAATTGATAAGCTAATAATCATCTACACATTTCACTGATTGATCCTCACCATCAAAACAGGTCTAACTCATCAAGAACTCAAAGAAACGATCCTCAACAGAAATGGTGATGCTCAAGATTTTGTCTCTAATCAACAAGTTTTCCCACCAGAAACGATCCTAGCCATGTCTACAATGCATCTACATGTTCAAATCCTAACAATTCTACCTAAATGGTGCTACAAGATGAAATTTGCAAACCTGGAAAAACTGAAGGAATAGAGCAAGAAATCCTTCAAATCACACTTCAATCTTCTCCAGATACGATCAATGAAGTCTTGTGAAGCTTCTGTATGCACTGAATTGCCTTGAATCCTTCTTAATCACCAAATCCAATTTTGAGTTGCAAGGTTGAAACTCACTATGCTCTCTCTCAATTCTTCAGAGTTCTTGGCCAAAAAAATAACTGAATCAGTTACACTCTTTATATAGAACATGTTGGAATGATCAAGAAAGTTCTGGAATGATCCATGTGAGAAATTCAATTTCTCTTGCACTTGAAATCTCATGTCATGACAGTCGGGTTCTTGGCTAGTGAAACAACTTCATTTTGCTCCAATTTCTCACCAAATGACATATTGAATTGATTGGTAAGGGTTAGTGCCTTGGTTCTGATCTCATGAGTGATTTGGCAAGTGTTACTTACATGTGAAGTTACCAAATGCAAGTGTGTTCAAATGACCTCAAATGGAAAAATTAACATTGCCATAATTTTTAAAACATCATTTCTGATAAATTTGATATGCCATATGCCTTGTTTTGACCCCAAAACATAAAATCACATTTTTGGCCTTTTAAATGACTTTAAATTCTTCCTTTTTAAGCCATTTTAGCAACTTTGTGATACAAGCCAATTCAATCCCTCATGACTTCTTACTTGACCTAAAAACATCATTCTAAACACAATTCATGTTGAACACTTTTTCAGTTGAGGAGTGGAAGATAGAGATTTTGGCACATGTTGAAAAAGGACCTATAATTCAACTTTCCCAAAATACCCCTGGATTGCCAAGATCATAACTTGAGTTCCACAAATCTCCTTGAGGACTTCTAGTACTCAAATTAAATCTAAGATCAAGACCTACAACTATTATGTTGGCCAAGAATCCATTTGAAAACTCCTTGAGGGGAAACAGTTGCTTGGAAGTCAAGTGACTTTCACAGATAAATTTCAGTGTCCTCTGGTGACTTGTAACTTGCAAGAACCATAACTTGAGTTCTAAAAATCTTCTTGAAGACTTATAGTACTCAAATTAAAGGTATTGAGAAGCTCTACAAGTTTCATGTTGGCCAAAGATCCATTTGAAACTTGTATCTTGACTTATGTGGCTTTGAAATTAGGCACTAAATAGGGGATCTTACACTGAAACCCTAATCTAGCAACTTCCCACATTCTTGATTCTTCTTTGCTTAACCTTGGCACAACACCACACATGTATCAACATACCATTCCAGGAACCCCATGACCTCAAAATAGGCTTTGATTCTCTTCATTTACTCACTTGACCTAGGATTGACCCAGATGAAACCCTAGTTGATTGTACCTCAACTGTGGCTCTCATACTTGAATCAATGACTTGCCTCAGCTTCAATAAGTCCCTCTAGATATCCCATGAGATCCATACACGCCTCACATCCACTGATGATTCTCAATACCCCTCAAGATAGGAGCACAATCCACATGTAGGCACTCAAACTTCTCAAGACTTCAAATCTCTTCTTGATGGCTTGGATGACTCTCATACTTGGATGAGATCTCTTGCTAGGCTCTTCTCTTGATAGACACCCTTGATCCCTTGTTAGAGGCATGCTATGCTATGATATGCAAATGATTGAACTATGTACTTGATGTAACTATGCAAATGAAATGCAATGAAACATAAATCAGGCAAGAAAAGGTTAAGCAAATTTTGGGGTGCAACAACTGTCCCTATTCAAACGGCTTGGACCCGACTGGGTGAAGAGCGAACGACCTTGAAACAATCGAGGTACAAGACGGTTGAATACCAAGAAACCCGGAAATTTGCTAACCGCAGTAATAAACTGCACAACTGCTTGGGGAACGACATCTACCAACTGAATCTGGTTGTTACGGCAACAACTGATTCAACATCTGATAATAACTCTGATTTCAACATCAACCACCTGTGTAACGCCACAGGTACTAAACACAACCGTCTACCACTGGACTAACCTTGTCAACACAATAAGAGGAACAAATTCATCAACACGAATAGAGATTCCATCGTCACAGAAATAACCTTGTCCACATCTGGACCCAAATTTCGTCAAATCACAAATAAACACCAATCTGTCCACGTCAGAACTCACATTTTGTCAACCCGAAGAAATAAAATTTGTCCACGTTAGGACACTACATTCCGTCAATCATGGAGAGATCCCGGCTACTCCGCTGGGGATGAGTTACCCGCCTCTTACCAACGCGAGGAGGTCCTATCAATCATATGCAATAAATTTGTCGACTTCACTGGGAAATATTTCTGTCCAAACACGGGAAACTCCATCCGCCTATTCACACGGGAACACCATCTGTCTAACCACAGGAAACTCCATCCACCTATCCATATGGGAAAATCATCTGCCTAAACACAGGAAACTTCATTCGTCTATCCATACGGGAAAATCATCTGTCTAAACACATGAACACTTCATCCGCCTATTCATACGGGAAAATCATCTGTCTAAACACAGGAACACTTCATCCGCCTATCCATACGGGAAAATCGTCTGTCTAAACACAGGAAACTCTGTTTATCTCTGCACTAGCTAACTCCGTTGGTCCCAACCCACAAACGACTTTGAGGAGGACTCTACTGGGGATAATAATATTTCGTCAACACGAAGAAATCACGGCGACTTCACTGGGGATCAAATTCTTCCACCCAATAGGAATTCAATTCTGTCAATCATACTGGACAATAACTCCACCTTATCTTTGCAGTAGCCAAACCCACTGGGGATGCTCTGAAATTAGCTGCCAGGCCCCTATTCGACAACAGGCGACAACTTCTGAAATTTTGATTACGAAACCCTGTGACGCTGACGGAACAACAAACTTGAAGAAAATATTCTGATGACCGGATAAGAGAAACTTCAACAAGCAATTCTATGGGGAAAAATCTGGCAACAACTCTAAAGTCTACTTATGAAGCTATTCCATGCGGACAAAACTTTCGGACAACAACTCCAACGTCCAATCGTGAAGATGCGGTAATGCTGAAGAACTCCAAAGTCTAATTACGAAGTCGTTTGATGTTGATGACAACTCCAAGGTCTAATTATGAAGCAGCGCAATGCTGACGTAACAACTGCTAGGGAAAAACTCTGTTGGGGAATTGCTAACGACGACTCCAAAGTCTAATCATGAAGCCGTGTAATGCTGACGTAACAACCACTCGAAGAAAACTATGCCGATCTCCAAAGTCAAATCATGAAGTCTGCAACGCTGACATAACAGCTACGCGAGGAAAATCCGCTAGGGAATTTCTAACAACAACTCCAAAGTCTAGTTATGAAGCTGTTTAACACTGACAAACTCCAAGGTCGAATTATGAAGCCATATGAACTGATAATAACCCCAAGGTCTAATTATGAAGCCATCCACTGCTGCTAACAACTTCGAAGTCAAATTATGAAGCAGTGATACCAAGTAACGACTTCAGTCGTCTAATCGCTGAAATATCCCTTTAAAAATGCCAACAACAACTTCAAAGTCAAATCATGAAGCCTTATAGCGCTGATGTAACGAACTTCAAAGTCTAATTTTGAAGCCGTGCAATGCTGACGTAACAGCAATTCCAGGAAAACTCTATTGAACTTCAAAGTCAAATCATGAAGCCCTCTAGACTCCTTCCGAGGAAATTCTAACAACAACTTCAAAGTCTAAATATGAAGCCATTGTAATAGTGATAACGTCTCCAACGTCTAATTATGGAGCATCCCATGCTGACGCACTTCAAAGTCAAATTACGAAGCCGTAACAACAAGTAATGACTTCAACAGTCTACTCGCTGAAATCTTCCTTTAAAATGATGACAACAACTCCAAAGTCAAATCATGAAGCCTTGACAACAAATGATGACTTCAACCGTCAAATCGCTGAAATCTCTCTTTTACAACCACTTCAAAGTCTATTCATGAAGCCGTTGACTGCTGAAAGCAACCTCAAAATTATGAAGCCTGACAACAACTTCAAAGTCAAATTATGAAGCCATGTCATGATGGTAACAACTTCAAAGTCTAATTATGAAGCCGTAAAATGCCGACATAACAAACTTCAAAGTCTAATTATGAAGCCATAACAACAAACTGGGGAGAACTCTGCCGGGGCAATCCTAACGTCAACTGCCAGACATTCAACTTGACGACGAGTAATGACTTCAGATGTCTAATCTCTGAAATCTTTTCTGAAAATGCTGACGTGACAGCAACCCGAGGGAACACTCCGCCGAGGGATTTTTGACAATAACTCCAAAGTCCAATTATGAAGCCGTGTAAAGAACACTCCGCTGAGGAAGAAGAGAAGTTAATCAAGCACCTCTGATAAGGGAACATATGGCGGGACGAACATTATCATCACATATCTTATGCCGCAAATCTGAATATCTGAAAACTATCCTGAACAAGAAGTCCAATTACCCGCAGGGAAGAACACCTGAAAACAAAGAGGTAGTCAATCTGACTTATGCTTCAAAATGCGCATGTTTGAAAGTGGCGTAATGCTCCGTACGACACGGAAATGCTACGCGTTTGAGTAGATGCAAATATGACGATACATGCAAATGCAAATGCAGGATTAAGCTGCTGGGAAACTCTGGTAGTGTTGTCTCAACAACATGAATGCTGAGGATAAAGCCAACTCCGCTGGGGAGAACAAGTATCACAAAGTATTCAGGCGAAATAAACGCCAGAAACACAACCAACTCTGCCGAGGAGCTATTAAACATCAATTTCCACTGGGAGGAAAGAACAAACCACCCTGCTGGTGAACAAACTTAGCTAGGGAAGAAGTGACACTTCTAGGAAAAGCACACTGTCTGGGCACAGTTTACAAACTCGGACTCTGCTGAGGATCAGCATCCTGTCCATGTCACGACGACCCGTGGGGAGCAAGAAAACCATCCTTCGCGGATATAAACCTTCTGAACCAACAAACTTGGTTAACTATTGCGAGAGTCTCCCATGCTGGAGATTGAACGCGTACACCTTCGATTCGCTAAGGAGCGCAACCTCTGCAAGGGGCATTGATTTTGACTTGCTGGGGATATCCTGTGGACAACTTCCCTGAGGATACTCTTCTGGGGAGAATATCCCTCATTCGGTAAGGGATAACGTCATTCCAACTCTCCGGGAATAAGCTGCGACTAGCTGGGGAATGACATCGACTGAAATCAGGCTCTTCATCAAGAGATTTTGACTGGGTAACACAATCCCTGACTGTTTTCTCCAAAGGTAAGAACCTTGCAAAACACAAACGAGACAAAACAGGCCTATATAACAGAATCTACCCGGGTTATCATCCGTGACATTACTTCAGTCAATTCGAAGTTTTATCAATTATTGGCAAGGGCCAGCAAGATTATGCAAGTGCAAGTTTATCAAAAACATCGGCGTCTTTCACAAACAAAACGGTAAAGAACAAGCATCAAGTACTGAATAACATGTTTTATTGATAACGGGCCTCTGAATAGGCAACGTTTTGTACACTGGATGCAACTCCTGAAAAGAGGAAGTTACGCACAAATACACATACATATATGCACAAGAAGCATAAAGAAGAATACAAAACAATATTTGTATACATGTCGGCGACGTGGTACAGACGAACACCATGAGCTGATCCTCCTACGACTCGCCTGACTCTGCGCTTTCCCGGTACTCAATCTTCGGAAGAGATTGTCTTTGGATAGACGGCCCCCAGGTACTCCCAAACCACTAAGCAATGCCGTATCAAATCCGGACCGCATTCATTTGCTTTTTCAATCCCTAACTTTTGCGTGAACCTCCCTTTGAGGGTTTTCAATTCACCGGGATACCCTTTTTTGCCGAAATTGCCCTTTTCAGGTTTTCGACTTCGCGGGTGTACATTTTTCAATTTTATCCCTAACTTTTGCCCGAACCTTTTATTCATTTTTTATGGTTCGCCGGGATGCCCCATTTTTGCATGGACTCTCTTTTTACTGTTCAGCGGGTCACTTTCAAACAAAGTATTTTTTAACTGCGTCCGAATTCACAGGAGACGTAAAGTCTTCACCATCCATGGTGGATAGTAACAAGGCTCCTCCAGAGAAGACTTTTCTGACAACGTAGGGACCTTCGTAATTGGGAGTCCACTTGCCCCCGTGATCTGTTTGTGGTGGGAGAATCTTTTTCAAAACAAGATCGCCCGTCTGAAAGCTTCGAGAGCATACCTTCTTGTCGTAAGCTTTCTTCATCCGGCTCTGATATAACCGACCGTATGCTAAAGAAGTCAGCCTCTTCTCATCCATTAAACTGAGCTGATTTAGTCTATCCTTAACCCATTCTGCCTCGTCAAGCTGAACATCACGTAAAAGGGTTGATATCCTTGCCAGAGAAGATAACAGATCCTCAGAGAGATTGGTTGAAACCAAGGTTGTGTGCCTCCTAACTTGAGAGTCGTGGGAAGCTCCTCAGATGATTCTGAAGTCAAGAATGTGGACTTAAAGCCTTGAGAGAGCCTATGTGATGTCCTGAAAGTCATCATGAGGCCTAGATAGGTCATTGTGCAAGATTAAGAAGACTCAGCCATGATTGGTGTCATTAGGGTTTGACTGGGTCAACTCTAGGTCAACTGATGATTTGAAGAAGGTTGAGACCTAATTCTAGAGCCATGTGATCATGGATTGATGCATTGAGATGTTATAAGGATTATTCCAAGGCTAACTCATCATGATTGAAGAGTTTGAGAAGTTTCAAGCTAGGGTTTCTAAGGCTTGACAGTGTAAAATCCCCTAGTTTGATCCCTATCTTCAAGGCATTTTAGCTCAAGATGTGATTATCATATCATCTTACCCTCAACATGAATGTTGTAGAGCTTTCTCTTAGCTTTAATTTTAGTACTAGAAGTCCTTGATAGGATTTGTATAGCTCAAGTTATGACTTTGACAAGTTACAGGTCATCTGAGGTATGTGAATCTGGGGCCTTGAAAGTCACCCAACTTGCATCCAACTTTTGCCAAAGAAGGATGATTCCTATGGACTTTTGGTAAATATGAATGTTGTTCCTTATCTTCTTAGCTTTCTATAGAGTACTAGAAGTCCTTGATAGGATTTGTAGAACTCAAGTTATGGCTTTGACAAGTCAAGGGCATTTTGGTCATTTGGAGATTATAGGTCATTTCAACCATAAGGCCATAGCTCCTATTTCCAAGCTTCAAATGGAAAAATCTTCAACATCAAACTTGCTTAAAATGATGTTTTAAGGCTAGTAAGGAGGTCATGAGATGTTGAAAAGTCTTGTAGCTCAAAGTGGTAAAAATGACCTAAAATGAAGGCATAAGTTAAATAAGTCAAAGTTGGAAATTGAAATTTTCAAGCTACACATCCAAACCATGGCATGTGATATATCATTTTGACTCTAGAAAACATTTTAGAAACAATGGTTTAGCCACATTTTTGATTTGAGGTCTAAATCATGGACTTGCTTTGGAAAATGGTTACTTGCATATTAAGCAACATTTGCAAAACCTAGAATTGAGGCATGGGCAAGGAACTTGGCAAGCTAAACCATTCCAAATTGTCACTAGGGGAGAAATTGAAGGAGATTGGGATGAATTTCAAGCTGCAAACAGAATTGGGCATAGCATGAGATGTGTTTGAAAATCTCATGACATGAGATATGTAAAATCTCATTGGAAGGATCTAGAGGGTTCTAGATCATCCAAACTTCATCTATATATTGAGTATAATGCATCCATGGCAAGGGTTGGTGATCAATAAAGGTTTGAGCATAGTTTGGAATTGAGTTTTCATAGAGTGCAATTGAAATCGGTTTCATCAATTTCCTCCATTTCCTTCCATTTTCTTGATTGGTTCTTCTTCCCTGAGTATCAAGGATTGATTCCGGATCATTTCCAAGGAGAATTGGTGGCTAGATCGTGTGGGAGCAAGGGATTTTCAGCACCTGCAACTCTTCATCGTGTTTCAAGATTGAAGCACTTTCCATTGAATCTTTTGCATACAGAAGCAAGAAGGAGGTTCAGTGATCGTGTCCAGAAGATTTGAGAGCTTGAAGTGGAGATTTCGTGTATCTGTTATTCAAGAATTTCCAGGTTTGTAACCTTCTTCCCCTAGCTTGATTTAGGTAGAATTAGGTTGAATTATGGTGTTAGATTAGTTGTAGAATGGCCTAGGATGGTTTTCAGATGGTTAATTGTTGAATTAGAGACAAAATAGGAAAATCACCATTTTCGGTTGAGATTGGGAGATGATGATTCTTGGGGTTTCAGAGGAAACTAATGGCGTGATTGAGTTCGTGGCAAGATTTGGAGTGTGTTTCATGTTGTGACCATTTGCATTAGAGGCTCCTAGAGAGAACTAGGGTTGGGGAAGGTGACCGGAGCTCCACCGATGGTGGCCGGAGCTGGGCGCGAAGCTCAGAAGGTTTGAAAGGTTGAAGACGACCTCATGACCATTGGATGAGGTTTTGACCATTGACTGGGAGAGGATCCAAGGGCTGTGTTTTATTTCTGAGTTGTGAAGGATTTCAAATGAAACGATGCGTTTCATTTATTTGGCGCTTTGGGCTTAGTAATCTGAGTGTTATTCACACCCCCTGATGGCCCAACCCAAGTTTTAAACTGAATCTAAATGCTATTTACACCGCGCGCTTCATTATTTTCCTTGGATTTTCATTTAATTTCCATTTAATTCATGATTTTTGTAAAATTCATAACTAATTGAATATTAACCCAATTAAATCCATTCTTTTTGCATATTACTCATGATTGAGTCTACTATTTTTTAGAAAAAAATATTTCCATTTCATTTAATTTCTGATTTAATTGGAATTTTGTATTTTAATTGATATTAAAATGTTTATGTTTGATGCATAATTTTGTAGAATTTTGTGTGACCTCATAGTGATGATTCTTGGCCTAATTTTTTGTGTGTGATTAGTTTAGATGTGTATGATCCCATAGTAATTTTCTCACATTTTTGTGGTGAAAATAGGTGTGCTTTCTAGATTGATGTTTAGATGCTTCCTTTTTAGGGTTTTAGGTTGATATCTTAGAATGTAGATTTTAGTTCTAGGTCCAATTTGATGATTTGATCTTTGAAACTAATGTGATAGAGTCATGATTGACCTAGGTTCCCATAAGTAATTTTTGTAGGATTTTACAATTGAGTTTAGTATTTTAGTTAGGACTAACTTTAGTACTAGGTTTTAGGTGACCCTAATTGACTAATTCAACTAGTTTAACTCATTTAGTTCCCTTAGATTAGGGTTTGTGCTGGGTTTGCCATTGATTGAGGTTGAGGACAAGTTGAAGACAAGTGGAAGATGCTTGAGGTGGCTTGAAGTTGCTTGGAGCTTTGGGTTTGTTGGTGCCTGAAGGTGTCTGATGAAGAGTAGGAGATAGGACATAGGGAGAGCTTTGTAGTTAGAATGATTCCTTTCACAAACTTGGAAAGCATCTTGTGCTTCCATTCCTCCCAATGATTAAAAGTCCTTCCATGGTATTCACCTCCCTCCCTTGGAGGGATAAGTGATGGTACCTAAGAAGTAAAACTTTTGAGGGAACCATTCTTCTGATGTTAAACCCTTATAGGCCTCCTTTGGTGGTCAATAAGCAGTTTAATATCCTAGCTTATCCAGTTAAGTGATTTCCTCTGGTTTGAGTACCTTGAGAGATGGTAGGCTGATGAGGACTTCATTGAAGAGGATGGAAGAGGATGATTCCTTGAGCATTGCCATTGCAGCTGAGGCTTGTGGATAAAGAAGAGTGAGTTGATACTTGAGGATCCAGTAAATATTGAGTGAAGGATGAGGAGTTCCTTGCTTGAAGAAGATTGAAGGATGAAGTTGACACTTTTAAGTGACTGAAGACTACTCTGAGAAGCTGAAGCTTGTAAGAGGAAAGGACCAGGTTGAGACTGGTAAAGCAAAGAGAGCTGAAGCTTGAAGACTGAGTTGATACTTATGAAGAGGATTCAGTTGAGATGGAGAGTGAAGCTGAGGCTTGAGGACTAAAGGAAGTTGATACTTACATTGAAGCTTTGAGAGCCTGAAGGAATCAAGTTGATACTTGCAGTTAGGAGTGAAGCCTGAAGATGGAATTGGATAAGAAAGCTGAAGCTTGAAGAAGAAGATTAAGTTGAAACTTATGTTGAAGGGTTGAAACCTGGGGAAGCAAATTGGTATTTGCCAGTGAAGATGATGTCCTTGAAGGGTGATTGAAGTCTGAAGACTGAGTTGCTGTTAGAAGAGCTGAAGCTTGAGTTGAAAGCAGGAAGAGCTGTTGATCTGTTTCCTTCCTGTCTGTTTTCTTTGCTGTATTGATATGCCTTGTTTGACTTGCTTGATGCATTAGAATAAGTTCATATCTAGACTGACTTTAATCTAGGAGCATGATTGCACTAGAGGTTGAGTTTCTCCCTCTGCTTGTATTGTTACTATATGGCTTTGCTTGCGGGTATTCGGTAGAGCCTAGCTCCCTTGCCCATGTGGTTTATTTTGCTTGATAGCATGTTGTTTGCTTCTTCTGTATGATTACAGTCTCTTACATCCTGCTTGATAGCATTTTGTTTTCTGTATGATTACAGTTATTCATATCTGGCTTGGGGTTAAGATGAGCTTGTGGAGGCTGCTGCCCCACACACATTTCCTCCCTCACTTGCATTACATGCATTTTACAGTCGTTTACTGTTTATTGTTTAAGCTGATGCTTTGTCTGTTTCTGTGTATCATTGACATGATCCCTTAGGACTCTCATTTCTTTTGATAAGGAAATGATGATAGAACTTTAGATTGAAACCTATGCATGATAACTTCTAGGAGTTCCCTGTTTCAAGCTTCAACTATAGGATGAATCCTTGGCATGATAACACTAGGACTTGATAGTCTCCCATTAGTTGAGCCTGTTCTCTTCTCATCTCAAAACAGCTTAAAATACAGTAATCATGAATGATTTCTTTCGTACGTTATGAGCCTTAAGCTATCTGAGAAAGGATTGTTGGAGAGTTGCTTTTCAACAGTCTGGATGTTTAGTATGGCACCCTTTGGGTGACATGCGACGCATTCACTCTCGGGTCATAGTCTCTAGTGCAATTGAAATTGCAAACACAATAAAAAACACTTCTTTCGTAAAAGACAAAAAACAAACTTCAAACCTTTTTGCCCCGTGGGCCCGTAATTCAAAGGAAAGCTTTTCTGAAGAAAAGAGTGTTGTTAAACTTCAGCGCCAACGCAAACAGGCTTTGTCCCTAACTGCTGGAACTGCTGTTTAACCCTACTCGATAAAACAGATGAATCTGAATTCCCGTAATCTGTATTATCCCGAACTATGTAAGCTCTGATCTCTCATATCTGTTGAGAGTATGTAGGCACAATACTGATGTATTGGCGAGCCACCTTCCCCATAACCCGTAGTTAGTCGAACTACGTTGACTCTGATTTCTCATTCTCTGATGAGAATACGTAGGCATAAAGCGCGACGCTTTGCCGAGTCATTTTTCTTTTCTTTTTTAAGCCATCCTTGATAGGTAGATAGATAAACCAACTCGTCTAGTAAACACAACAAGCGTGGATCCCGTCGAGTACGACGGACGTGAGGGGTGCTAATACCTTCCCCTTGCGTAACCGACTCCCGAACCCAGACAACAGTTGCGATGACCTTGTCTTATACTTATTCGTCAGGTTTTTCCGATTGTTTCCTTTCCCGCTCTGAGGGATAAATAACGAAAGGTGGCGACTCTTCTGTTCTGCCGGCACCTTATTTTCGCGGAAGCGACAGCTGGCGAATCTGCTGGGGACTTGATAGTTTCCTAGGGATCCAACGTCCCGAATGCGAGTCAGTTTGGGGATTCGGCGTTCCCTGCGAGAGTCAATCCTAGCGCTTGTATGATTACTTGTTGGGTTGTGTTTATTTATCGCATTTTATTTCCCGCACTTTATTTTCAGTAAGATATGATTATCTATGCTGTTGTGGGAGGGGAATTCTGATGAGTGAGAAGCCAGACCCAGGCTTGAGTGTACCTAGCATTAGTTGTGGAAATTAGTGGGCGCGTGCTTGCTTTGCAGGCACTAGTGTCTCATGAAATCCACGCTCAGACGAGGTTCTCCTGGTTGGATTCTTCTTCAACCCTTTGGGTTGAGGGGGTTGCTGGTTTGGAGGATCGTCGACTCTAGGGACCGATCATTTGTGATTCAGCCGAGTGAGGCCGCTTCATGAGCTGGTGATGCCACACCTTCTGGGTATCGTATCACCCTCTTGAATGTCTGTGACGCTGATGAACACATAGGATGCCGAACTTGAGTCAGTTTAGGTTCATACCTGTGAGCAGGGTTGGGTTCAGTGCAGGAAACTTTGACCTTCAGACTACCTGGTTTTCTTTATAGTGAATCAGTTTTGATTGGGATCAGAGGATCTCATTACCAGATGATTGTTCTTGACAGAGCAGGTTTATGACTGGGGTCTGAAGATCTCATTATCAGATGTTTATTCTTGACAGAGCAGAGTTTTGGTCATGTATCAGAGGACCTTGTATCCAGAGATGTGTATTTGTTCTTGATAGAGCAGGTTTTGACTAGAAGGTCTTATTATCAGATGTTGGTTCTTGACAGAGCAGAGTGGGGTCCTGTATCAGAGGTCCTTATTATTATCAGATGTTGGTTCTTGACAGAGCAGAGTGGGGTCCTGTATCAGAGGTCCTTATTATCAGATGTGTGTTCTTGACAGAGCAGATTTTTGGTCCTGTATCAGAGGTCCTTATTATCAGATGTTTGTTCTTGACAGAGCAGACCTATGGTCCTATATGTGTGTTCTTGACAGAGCAGATTTGTGGTCCGATACCAGGGTTTTTTTCTTATCAGATATATTGGTTGTTCTTGACAGAGCAGTATCGTGGTTTTGTTGATACAGAATCTCCACAGCACAGTTGCCTTGATCTCCTGCTGCATGATTGCATTTTACATTGCTTTGCATACTCATTTGCATTTCATTAACGTGTGTCTGTGTTGCAGGTACCGCTTTCCCCGATCCAGGATTTCTTGCCTCCTATTATATTGTTATGGGTTCTCTGAGGAAGACCGTGGCTTACAAGCTCCCTGCCCCTGATGTGGTTCAGCTGACTGGTTTGATTGCTTTAGCAGATGATTCTGTGAGAGATGAATTCAGAAAGTCTTACGGAAAATTGCTCAGTTTGGTTCGTAAACCTTCTGCGTTTGAGTTGAATGGGTTGCACGCTCTGTTGCAGTTCTACGACCCTCCATTGAAATGCTTTACTTTCCAGGATTTCGTTCTCGCACCCACGCTGGAAGAATACGCTGATTTGTTAGGTGTGCCCCTATCAAGAGGCAAATACCTTTTGTTCATATGGATGCTGAGCCTGATCTGGCTAGTCTAGCTCCGTCACTTCATCTGGATGCCTCCGAGTTGGTTTTGTCTAGTTGGAACAAGGTTCCCGGTTTCTCTTTGCAGTTCTTAGTGGGTAAGGCTCAGTAGTGCGCCAAAGACAGATGTTGGGTCGTATTCAACGCCATTCTCGCTCTGTGCATATATGGCATCATTTTGTTCCCCAATATGCCGGATTTTGTAGACTTCGACGCGTTCCGCATCTTTGCTTCAGGGAATCCAGTCCCTACCTTGATAGGAGATGTGTACCATTCCGTCCACTACAAAAACGAGAATAGAATGGGCAAGAATGTCTCGTGTTGCGTGCCCCTGCTTTATAAATGGCTTGATAGTCATCTGCCCAAGTGGGGTCCCTTTGTTTCGTCTGCAGCTACAGCTGAGTGGTCCGAGCGTTTGATGAGTCTATCAGCGGAGGATATTGACTGGTTTGACAGGGATAGGTTGGGTACCGAGATTATCTTCAGCTGCAGCGGGTTTCCAAATGTGCCTTTGATAGGCAGGAAGGGCTGTATCAACTACAATCCGTCTTTGCTGGTCCGACAGTTCGCTTATGCTTTGAGGGCTCCGCCGAAGGATGAAGAGGTGCAGGAATCTCTGTACCTCACTGGTCTTCTAGAGGGGGATCTGTTATCTAAGCTTCAGCGCGCCTGGAATGGCATCAGTAAGCGGGGAAAACCATTGCTGGGGAAAAGCAATAATCAAGCCTACCCTTCGTACGTGACCTGGATCAGAGCCAGAGCAGATGCTATAGGGATGCCGTTTCTTCCTGCCAAGCCGGAAAGCCCTCCAATGATTGAAGAGCCTACTACTGTGCCCATTCAGCAGCATAATCAGGTGTTGGCTGAGCGAGATGAATTGAAGAGGGCAAATGAAGAACTGGAGAAAGAATTGGCTCAGCTCCGAAGCGAGAGAAATGAAACCGTTCATTCCTTCAAAAGGCAGACAGAGCTGGTGAACCAGCTGGGGACAGACTTGACTAAGCAGATAGCCGAGCGTGAACGCATGGGTCAAGACTTCAAAGTTGTCAATGACGTACTGACTACGAAGAAGCAGCACTTGGACAGAGCGTATCGGAGGATATCCAAGTTCAACCAGCACTGGAGGGCCTCCCTAGCCACCAGGAAAGAACGGGAGGATAAGCTGATGCAACAGATTTCCAAGCTGGAAGCCCAGGTGAAGGCCAGTGAGAAGAGGTTTGATGAAGAAATCGCTCGCAGATACGCCGCCGAAGGCCAGCTCAACAGGGCTCTCGCTAACCTGAAGGAGCGCAAACTGACGTTTGAATCCAAGAAGCGGAAGTTAGAAGATTGTTTCGGCGAAGGAGCATGGGAAGATTCGGTCAAAGGTCTTCAATACACTATTATGCAGAGGGAGCTACTCGTCGAAGGGTTGCTCACTTGGCCTGATCATCTAGAAACGAAGGGGTTGTTAGAAGAGTTTCACGCCCGTGGCCGTACTTGACTATTTGTATTCCTTTTGTTTTGATCATTGTTGTATGCTGACCATCACCAGGCTTGTTGGTTGAGGTCATGCTTGTACTCACTGATGTCGTGTACCGCCTTGATGGGCTTTCTTTCTATATATGAGATTGTTATTTCCATGACTGGACTCGGACTTCTTATTATCAGCACTGGTACTCAGGCACTAGGATCGAGGGAGATCTCCCTAACGCACAAACACATGTTTGCATTTGCATGAAGCATTTGCATAACGAGCACTTTGTCATTTTTCCTAACCCTTTTGTGTTTATCAAGTTGTTTCAGGTGGTTCCAGGATTGATCAGAGACCTATTCACCGCTATCCGACCAGAGCTAATCAAACCAGAATCATGGAGCAAGTGAAAACTGATGTTCAGGAACTCCGCGAAAGAATGGATCGCTTCATGGAGCTCATGCAAGCGGTCGCCAACGGCCAGGATCAGCTCAGAACCTTGGTTCAGCCTCTGATTTCAAGGGTCGATAGCAACGGCATACTCCATGGTGGGACTGTTCCTACTCCTCCACCAGTTGAAACTCCTCAGAATGGCGTCCCCGTGACCGGGGGGAACGGCAGTGCCAACGACAATGTGATAGCTAGCATGGGACTCAACGGCAATACGACGGGCGTTGGTAATGGGAGTCTGGAAGCTAATGTCAATGTTGGGCTAGGCAACGACAATGCAGGTGTTGGGAATATGTTTGGGCCTCAGCCATGGCTAGAGGATCGTTAGGACGATGTGTTCTCTCAGAGAGGTGCTGAAGGAGAGCTGAATGCTGAAGCACGTCTAAGGTTCAAAGCACTCGAGGATAAGATGAGAAATATCGAGAATCAGAACACCCTGGGCGTTGATATGTCCAAGTTGGGACTGATTGCTGATTTTAAGGTGCCTCCCAAGTTCAGGGTACCTGACTTTGAAAAGTATAAGGGCACCACTTGCCCTCGCGTCCACCTGAGATCGTATTACAGGAAAATGTCCGCTCATTCTGAGGACGAGAAATTGCTGATGCACTTCTTTCAAGACAGTCTGTCCGGACCCTCCCTCGAGTGGTACATGAGTTTGGAGCCTACTAGTGTGCGCACGTGGAAGGACCTTGCTGAAGCATTTGTGCACCACTACCAATACAATAGCGACTTGGCCCCGAACCGAGTCCAACTGCAGAATCTGTCGCAGAGGAACAATGAAGGTTTCAAGGAATACGCCCAGTGGTGGCGTGAATTGGCAGCCAGGGTTCAGCCGCCGATGGTTGAACGCGAGCTTGTGCGGATGTTTGTAGCCACCCTCCCAGGGGTTTACTATGAAAAGTTGGTCAGCGGTATGTCTGGAACATTCTCAGACCTCATTATCGCGGGTGAGCACATTGAAAATGGGATCAAACTCGGGAAAATTCAAGGTGAGTCATCCTCAGCTGGAGGAGGCGGAAATAAACCTTATGCTGGCAAAAGACGGGAAGGAGAAGCGAGCGCTGTGACCAACGCTCGAAGGAAGGGTAAAGGCCCTCACCAGCAGGTGGCCAGTATAACTATCCCGGCGGTTCAACAACCACAACAACAGCAGCAGCAACAAGGGTATAGAAAGTATCAGAATCAGGCACCTTTGTCGAGCCGTCACCTCGAGACACCGCCCATGTCGTACGCGCAACTATTGAAGACTTTGCTTCAGCTACAGTTGATCCAGAAGAGAATGCTGGCTCCCTTGACAGGGGCACCTCCGCCAGGTTATGACGCGAATGCAACTTGTGAGTTTCACTCAGGGGCACCAGGCCACACAATAGAGAATTGCAAAGCCTTCAAGCACAAGGTGCAGGACATGGTGGACGCTAAGATCATTAACTTCTCGGATAATGTGCCAAATGTCACGAAGAACCCTATGCCGAATCATAGGGGAGGTGGAGTGAACACTATTATCGAAGACGAGAATTTGGATTTGTTGACTGATGTCAGGGATCTGAAGACGCCACTTAGCTTCGTTAAAGCTAAGTTGATGAAAAGGGGTTTCTTTCCAGGTTGCGGAGAGCTATGTATGGGCTGTGCGATACGTTCTGATGGATGTGAACAATTGGTAGAAGGAATTCAAAGTCTGATGACTGAAGGTATTTTATAGTTTAGCCGGAGGGCCGAATGTGGATCAGGGGAGGTAGTTCTGAAGCAAGATGATGAGGTCGCCACCATCACCATCCCTCGCCAGACGATAACTATTTCTGCGCCCAGACCGCCCACAATTACCATCACCAAAGCTGGGCCGATACCCTTCGAAAGTACTAATGCTGTCCCGTGGCATTATGGGGCTGAAGTCTACTGCAACGGACAGAAGTTGGAGCTAGAACCGTTTGGGTCGACTGTGGAGAACCTTGCGGGAATCAGTGGTATTACTCGCAGCGGAAGAGTGTTTGCACCACCAGAGGTCGTGGCGGATATAGCAGTCAGAGCTGATGCGGCTGATAAAGGTAAAAGTAAGGTCGTTGAAGAGATCCCGCGTGGGGCAGAAAAAGACTTACTTGTTAAAGATGCCGAGGAGTTTATGCGGTTGATTAAAAAGAGTGACTACAAGATTGTGGATCATCTCCATCAAACACCCTCGAAGATTTCCATCCTGAACTTGTTGCTGTGTTCTGAAGCACACCGCAACGCACTGCTGAAGGTGTTGAACGCCGCATATGTACCGCAGGAAATATCGGTAAATCAGCTGGAAGAGGTCGTGGCCCACGTAAATGCTGGAAATGGGTTAGGTTTATCTGACCTAGAGTTGACGCCGAAAGGGAGGAACCACAATAGCGCTCTGCACATCTCGATAGAGTGTAGGGGCACGATCATGTCGCACGTGCTGGTAGACACGGGTTCGTCGCTTAATGTTCTTCCGAAGAAGGCATTAATGAAGTTGGATACTCGTGGAGTGATTTGCGCACCCAATGATCTGGTTGTGAAGGCGTTCGATGGGACTAAACGCCATGTTTTCGGGGAGGTGACCCTGCCAATCCAAGTCGGACCGGAAACGTTCGACGCGGTCTTTTATATTATGGACATCATGCCTGCTTACAGCTGTCTCTTGGGTCGGCCGTGGATCCATGATGCTGGTGCCGTGACCTCCACGTTGCATCAGAAACTCAAATATGCTGTCGGGGGTAGCATCGTAACTGTTTGTGGCGAGGAAGACATAATGGTGAGCCATTTGTCGTCCTTCAAGTATGTTGAGATGGATGGGGAAATCCATGAGACTCTATGCCAAGCGTTCAAAGTTGTCAAAGTGAAGGACATAGCTCCTGTAGTCACTGAAAAGCCAGAGATGATTCTCTCCTTATTCAAGGAAGCTCGGGCCATTGTCCAAGCCGGATCTACCCCAGGCTGGGGGCGAATTTTAGAGATACCTAACAAGCAAGATAAGTTTGGGTTGGGATATTCTCCTGGAGCTGAAGCTTCTTCTTCTAGCAGTGCGTCGCGAGGTAAGGTGCCAATCCAGTTTACCAGTGGCGGGGTGATATTTAAAAGCATCAACGCGGTGTCTGAAGACAGCGGAGATAACGACTGTGACTTAGACTCTTGGATCCAGCCAAGCAAGCCAGGCGAGGGCCTCACCAATTGGTCCGTCAAGGATATCATCCAGATGACAAGCGAAGAGTAATGATTTACTTTTTCCAATCATTGTATAACCCTATGTCCTACCCGGGGCATAGTGGTTTTATTGTCAGGGCCTTGTTGGATTATGTACATGCATTTTGTTAATAAATCAAAGGCGTTTTCTTCGTATTCAAATATTGTGATCTCTGTTATTCCTGTTTTATATTTGTTTTGAAAAACAATAAAATGGCAATGGGGTTTGTGCTAACCTGCACATCCTTGTTTTAAACTTAACCCTTGTTATTGCAGGATCCACATAACAGATGACATCGACTCTGGACCTTCTACGACTCACTTTGACTTCGATTGCCCGATCTATCAAGCCGAAGAAGAGATTGATGAAGACGAAGACCTTCCCGAGGAGTTGGCCCGCTTGTTGAAACAAGAGGAGAAAGTTATTCTGCCTCATGAAGAGGAGATCGAGATCATGAATTTGGGTTCTGAAGAACTAGTCAGGAATGTCAGGATAGGGGCCGCATTGCAGAATGATGTCAAGCAGAGATTGGTCGAGATGCTAAGAGAGTATAGTGACGTCTTTGCTTGGTCATACGAAGATATGCCCGGACTTGACACTGACATCGTGGTCCACCACTTGCCGTTGCGAGAAGATTGTCCCCCCGTTAAGCAGAAGCTTAGGAGGACGCGACCAGATATGGCCGTGAAAATCAAAGAAGAAGTGCAGAAACAGCTTGACGCTGGCTTCTTAGCGGTCACTACTTACCCTCCGTGGGTCGCCAACATAGTGCCTGTACCGAAGAAGGACGGTAAGGTACGAATGTGCGTCGATTATCAGGATTTGAATAGGGCGAGCCCTAAAGATGACTTCCCGCTGCCTCATATTGATGTGTTGGTCGACAATACAACTCAGTTCTCCATGTTTTCGTTCATGGATGGCTTCTCCGGTTACAATCAGATCAAAATGGCGCCGGAGGACATGGAGAAAACTACGTTTATCACTCCTTGGGGAACGTTTTGCTATAAGGTAATGCCTTTCGGTCTGAAGAACGCAGGGGCCACTTACCAACGAGCAATGGTTACTTTGTTTCATGACATGATTCATCATGAGATTGAAGTCTATGTTGATGACATGATTGCAAAGTCCCAAACGGAGGAGGAACATCTGGTCAATTTGCTGAAGCTTTTTGAGAGGCTTAGGAAGTTCAGGTTGAGGCTGAATCCTAACAAGTGTACTTTCGGAGTAGGGTCCGGAAAGTTACTGGGGTTTATCGTGAGCGAAAGAGGCATTAAGGTTGATCCTGCGAAGATAAAAGCGATACAAGAGATGCCAGTGCCAAAAACAGAAAAAGAAGTTCGTGGTTTCCTGGGCAGAATAAACTACATTGCGAGGTTTATTTCTCAGCTTACGGCCACGTGTGAACCGATGTTCAAGCTTTTAAAGAAAGATCAGGCGATTATCTAGAATGAGGATTGCTAGAAGGCATTCGACAAGATAAAGCAGTATCTGCAGGAACCTCCAATCTTGATACCCCCAATGGCTGGACGGCCACTAATCATGTACTTGACAGTTCTTGAGAATAGTATGGGGTGTGTTCTCGGTCAGCACGACGAGACAGACAGAAAAGAGCATGCCATTTACTACTTGAGTAAAAAGTTCACTGACTGTGAATCTCGTTACTCGATGCTGGAGAAAATGTGTTGTGCACTAGCCTGGGCTGCCAAACGTTTACGACAGTACATGCTCAATCACACCACCATGCTGATTTCGAAGATGGATCCGATCAAGTACGTCTTCGAGAAGCAAGCGCTTTCGGGCAGGATTGCCAGATGGCAAATGGTGTTGACGGAATATGATATTTAGTACGTTTCCCAGAAGGCCATCAAGGGAAGTGTATTGTCTGATTACCTTGCTGAACAGCCGATCGAGGATTACCAGCCGATGAAATTTGAATTCCCTGATGAGGATATCATGTTTCTTAAAGCGAAAGATTGCGATGAACCGTTGCCTGACGAGGGGCCAGATAGGAAATCCCAGTGGAAATTGATATTTGACGGGGCAGTTAATTCTTATGGAAGTGGCATTGGGGCGATCATCACGACTCCCCACGGATCCCACATCCCGTTCACCGCGAGACTGGCGTTTTCGGTCACCAATAATGAAGCGGAGTACGTAGCATGCATCATGGGTCTAGAAGAAGCAATTGATTTGAGAATCAAGAACCTAGACGTATATGGTGACTCGACGCTTGTGATCAACCAGATTAAAGGGGAGTGGGAGACTTGCCAATCGAATTTGGTGCCGTACATGAACTATGCCAGAAGGCTGCTTCCGTTCTTTGATCGAGTGGAACTCCATCATGTGCCCAGAGCAGAAAATCAGATGGCTGATGCCTTAGCCACGTTGGCTTCGATGTATAAAGTCAATTTTTGGAATGAAGCTCTAAGAATTGTCCTTTCTCGTCTTGATAGACATGCATTCGTCTTTGCGATCGAGGAAGCCGCCGACGGCAAGCCATGGTTCCATGACATCCAGACCTTCCTTATGACTAAGGAGTATCCCGAGGGAGCGTCAACCCAGGATAAGAAGACTCTGAGGAGGCTATCTGGAAATTTTTACCTCAATCCTGGTGGAGTTTTGTATAAAAGAAACCACGATCTCGTGCTACTCCGATGTGTAGATGAGAAAGAAGCGAGTATGCTCATGGAAGAAGTCCATGAAGGCACATTTGGTACGCACGCCGACGGGCATGCTATGACAAGAAAGATCCTGAGAGCAGGATATTACTGGCTGACGATGGAATCGGATTGCTTTAAATTCGCGAAGAGATGTCATAAATGCCAGATTTATGCTGATAAAGTTCATGTGCCGCC
>CAWUDS030002558.1:0-46842 GCA_963859935.3 Lathyrus sativus | reverse complement strand
GATAAGATGAGAAATATCGAGAATCAGAACACCCTGGGCGTTGATATGTCCAAGTTGGGACTGATTGCTGATTTTAAGGTGCCTCCCAAGTTCAGGGTACCTGACTTTGAAAAGTATAAGGGCACCACTTGCCCTCGCGTCCACCTGAGATCGTATTACAGGAAAATGTCCGCTCATTCTGAGGACGAGAAATTGCTGATGCACTTCTTTCAAGACAGTCTGTCCGGACCCTCCCTCGAGTGGTACATGAGTTTGGAGCCTACTAGTGTGCGCACGTGGAAGGACCTTGCTGAAGCATTTGTGCACCACTACCAATACAATAGCGACTTGGCCCCGAACCGAGTCCAACTGCAGAATCTGTCGCAGAGGAACAATGAAGGTTTCAAGGAATACGCCCAGTGGTGGCGTGAATTGGCAGCCAGGGTTCAGCCGCCGATGGTTGAACGCGAGCTTGTGCGGATGTTTGTAGCCACCCTCCCAGGGGTTTACTATGAAAAGTTGGTCAGCGGTATGTCTGGAACATTCTCAGACCTCATTATCGCGGGTGAGCACATTGAAAATGGGATCAAACTCGGGAAAATTCAAGGTGAGTCATCCTCAGCTGGAGGAGGCGGAAATAAACCTTATGCTGGCAAAAGACGGGAAGGAGAAGCGAGCGCTGTGACCAACGCTCGAAGGAAGGGTAAAGGCCCTCACCAGCAGGTGGCCAGTATAACTATCCCGGCGGTTCAACAACCACAACAACAGCAGCAGCAACAAGGGTATAGAAAGTATCAGAATCAGGCACCTTTGTCGAGCCGTCACCTCGAGACACCGCCCATGTCGTACGCGCAACTATTGAAGACTTTGCTTCAGCTACAGTTGATCCAGAAGAGAATGCTGGCTCCCTTGACAGGGGCACCTCCGCCAGGTTATGACGCGAATGCAACTTGTGAGTTTCACTCAGGGGCACCAGGCCACACAATAGAGAATTGCAAAGCCTTCAAGCACAAGGTGCAGGACATGGTGGACGCTAAGATCATTAACTTCTCGGATAATGTGCCAAATGTCACGAAGAACCCTATGCCGAATCATAGGGGAGGTGGAGTGAACACTATTATCGAAGACGAGAATTTGGATTTGTTGACTGATGTCAGGGATCTGAAGACGCCACTTAGCTTCGTTAAAGCTAAGTTGATGAAAAGGGGTTTCTTTCCAGGTTGCGGAGAGCTATGTATGGGCTGTGCGATACATTCTGATGGATGTGAACAATTGGTAGAAGGAATTCAAAGTCTGATGACTGAAGGTATTTTATAGTTTAGCCGGAGGGCCGAATGTGGATCAGGGGAGGTAGTTCTGAAGCAAGATGATGAGGTCGCCACCATCACCATCCCTCGCCAGACGATAACTATTTCTGCGCCCAGACCGCCCACAATTACCATCACCAAAGCTGGGCCGATACCCTTCGAAAGTACTAATGCTGTCCCGTGGCATTATGGGGCTGAAGTCTACTGCAACGGACAGAAGTTGGAGCTAGAACCGTTTGGGTCGACTGTGGAGAACCTTGCGGGAATCAGTGGTATTACTCGCAGCGGAAGAGTGTTTGCACCACCAGAGGTCGTGGCGGATATAGCAGTCAGAGCTGATGCGGCTGATAAAGGTAAAAGTAAGGTCGTTGAAGAGATCCCGCGTGGGGCAGAAAAAGACTTACTTGTTAAAGATGCCGAGGAGTTTATGCGGTTGATTAAAAAGAGTGACTACAAGATTGTGGATCATCTCCATCAAACACCCTCGAAGATTTCCATCCTGAACTTGTTGCTGTGTTCTGAAGCACACCGCAACGCACTGCTGAAGGTGTTGAACGCCGCATATGTACCGCAGGAAATATCGGTAAATCAGCTGGAAGAGGTCGTGGCCCACGTAAATGCTGGAAATGGGTTAGGTTTATCTGACCTAGAGTTGACGCCGAAAGGGAGGAACCACAATAGCGCTCTGCACATCTCGATAGAGTGTAGGGGCACGATCATGTCGCACGTGCTGGTAGACACGGGTTCGTCGCTTAATGTTCTTCCGAAGAAGGCATTAATGAAGTTGGATACTCGTGGAGTGATTTGCGCACCCAATGATCTGGTTGTGAAGGCGTTCGATGGGACTAAACGCCATGTTTTCGGGGAGGTGACCCTGCCAATCCAAGTCGGACCGGAAACGTTCGACGCGGTCTTTTATATTATGGACATCATGCCTGCTTACAGCTGTCTCTTGGGTCGGCCGTGGATCCATGATGCTGGTGCCGTGACCTCCACGTTGCATCAGAAACTCAAATATGCTGTCGGGGGTAGCATCGTAACTGTTTGTGGCGAGGAAGACATAATGGTGAGCCATTTGTCGTCCTTCAAGTATGTTGAGATGGATGGGGAAATCCATGAGACTCTATGCCAAGTGTTCAAAGTTGTCAAAGTGAAGGACATAGCTCCTGTAGTCACTGAAAAGCCAGAGATGATTCTCTCCTTATTCAAGGAAGCTCGGGCCATTGTCCAAGCCGGATCTACCCCAGGCTGGGGGCGAATTTTAGAGATACCTAACAAGCAAGATAAGTTTGGGTTGGGATATTCTCCTGGAGCTGAAGCTTCTTCTTCTAGCAGTGCGTCGCGAGGTAAGGTGCCAATCCAGTTTACCAGTGGCGGGGTGATATTTAAAAGCATCAACGCGGTGTCTGAAGACAGCGGAGATAACGACTGTGACTTAGACTCTTGGATCCAGCCAAGCAAGCCAGGCGAGGGCCTCACCAATTGGTCCGTCAAGGATATCATCCAGATGACAAGCGAAGAGTAATGATTTACTTTTTCCAATCATTGTATAACCCTATGTCCTACCCGGGGCATAGTGGTTTTATTGTCAGGGCCTTGTTGGATTATGTACATGCATTTTGTTAATAAATCAAAGGCGTTTTCTTCGTATTCAAATATTGTGATCTCTGTTATTCCTGTTTTATATTTGTTTTGAAAAACAATAAAATGGCAATGGGGTTTGTGCTAACCTGCACATCCTTGTTTTAAACTTAACCCTTGTTATTGCAGGATCCACATAACAGATGACATCGACTCTGGACCTTCTACGACTCACTTTGACTTCGATTGCCCGATCTATCAAGCCGAAGAAGAGATTGATGAAGACGAAGACCTTCCCGAGGAGTTGGCCCGCTTGTTGAAACAAGAGGAGAAAGTTATTCTGCCTCATGAAGAGGAGATCGAGATCATGAATTTGGGTTCTGAAGAACTAGTCAGGAATGTCAGGATAGGGGCCGCATTGCAGAATGATGTCAAGCAGAGATTGGTCGAGATGCTAAGAGAGTATAGTGACGTCTTTGCTTGGTCATACGAAGATATGCCCGGACTTGACACTGACATCGTGGTCCACCACTTGCCGTTGCGAGAAGATTGTCCCCCCGTTAAGCAGAAGCTTAGGAGGACGCGACCAGATATGGCCGTGAAAATCAAAGAAGAAGTGCAGAAACAGCTTGACGCTGGCTTCTTAGCGGTCACTACTTACCCTCCGTGGGTCGCCAACATAGTGCCTGTACCGAAGAAGGACGGTAAGGTACGAATGTGCGTCGATTATCAGGATTTGAATAGGGCGAGCCCTAAAGATGACTTCCCGCTGCCTCATATTGATGTGTTGGTCGACAATACAACTCAGTTCTCCATGTTTTCGTTCATGGATGGCTTCTCCGGTTACAATCAGATCAAAATGGCGCCGGAGGACATGGAGAAAACTACGTTTATCACTCCTTGGGGAATGTTTTGCTATAAGGTAATTCCTTTCGGTCTGAAGAACGCAGGGGCCACTTACCAACGAGCAATGGTTACTTTGTTTCATGACATGATTCATCATGAGATTGAAGTCTATGTTGATGACATGATTGCAAAGTCCCAAACGGAGGAGGAACATCTGGTCAATTTGCTGAAGCTTTTTGAGAGGCTTAGGAAGTTCAGGTTGAGGCTGAATCCTAACAAGTGTACTTTCGGAGTAGGGTCCGGAAAGTTACTGGGGTTTATCGTGAGCGAAAGAGGCATTAAGGTTGATCCTGCGAAGATAAAAGCGATACAAGAGATGCCAGTGCCAAAAACAGAAAAAGAAGTTCGTGGTTTCCTGGGCAGAATAAACTACATTGCGAGGTTTATTTCTCAGCTTACGGCCACGTGTGAACCGATGTTCAAGCTTTTAAAGAAAGATCAGGCGATTATCTAGAATGAGGATTGCTAGAAGGCATTCGACAAGATAAAGCAGTATCTGCAGGAACCTCCAATCTTGATACCCCCAATGGCTGGACGGCCACTAATCATGTACTTGACAGTTCTTGAGAATAGTATGGGGTGTGTTCTCGGTCAGCACGACGAGACAGACAGAAAAGAGCATGCCATTTACTACTTGAGTAAAAAGTTCACTGACTGTGAATCTCGTTACTCGATGCTGGAGAAAATGTGTTGTGCACTAGCCTGGGCTGCCAAACGTTTACGACAGTACATGCTCAATCACACCACCATGCTGATTTCGAAGATGGATCCGATCAAGTACGTCTTCGAGAAGCAAGCGCTTTCGGGCAGGATTGCCAGATGGCAAATGGTGTTGACGGAATATGATATTTAGTACGTTTCCCAGAAGGCCATCAAGGGAAGTGTATTGTCTGATTACCTTGCTGAACAGCCGATCGAGGATTACCAGCCGATGAAATTTGAATTCCCTGATGAGGATATCATGTTTCTTAAAGCGAAAGATTGCGATGAACCGTTGCCTGACGAGGGGCCAGATAGGAAATCCCAGTGGAAATTGATATTTGACGGGGCAGTTAATTCTTATGGAAGTGGCATTGGGGCGATCATCACGACTCCCCACGGATCCCACATCCCGTTCACCGCGAGACTGGCGTTTTCGGTCACCAATAATGAAGCGGAGTACGTAGCATGCATCATGGGTCTAGAAGAAGCAATTGATTTGAGAATCAAGAACCTAGACGTATATGGTGACTCGACGCTTGTGATCAACCAGATTAAAGGGGAGTGGGAGACTTGCCAATCGAATTTGGTGCCGTACATGAACTATGCCAGAAGGCTGCTTCCGTTCTTTGATCGAGTGGAACTCCATCATGTGCCCAGAGCAGAAAATCAGATGGCTGATGCCTTAGCCACGTTGGCTTCGATGTATAAAGTCAATTTTTGGAATGAAGCTCTAAGAATTGTCCTTTCTCGTCTTGATAGACATGCATTCGTCTTTGCGATCGAGGAAGCCGCCGACGGCAAGCCATGGTTCCATGACATCCAGACCTTCCTTATGACTAAGGAGTATCCCGAGGGAGCGTCAACCCAGGATAAGAAGACTCTGAGGAGGCTATCTGGAAATTTTTACCTCAATCCTGGTGGAGTTTTGTATAAAAGAAACCACGATCTCGTGCTACTCCGATGTGTAGATGAGAAAGAAGCGAGTATGCTCATGGAAGAAGTCCATGAAGGCACATTTGGTACGCACGCCGACGGGCATGCTATGACAAGAAAGATCCTGAGAGCAGGATATTACTGGCTGACGATGGAATCGGATTGCTTTAAATTCGCGAAGAGATGTCATAAATGCCAGATTTATGCTGATAAAGTTCATGTGCCGCCGTGCCCGTTGAATGTCATGTCCTCCCCGTGGCCGTTCTCCATGTGGGGCATCGACATGATAGGCAAGATCGAGCCCACTACATCTAACGGTCATCGCTTCATTCTAGTAGCTATCGACTACTTCACCAAGTGGGTGGAGGCAGCCTCATATGCTAATGTGACCAAGCAGGTGGTGGCTAAATTCATAAAGAGGGATATCATCTGTCGTTACGGAATTCCCGAGCGGATCATTACTGATAATGGTTCGAATCTGAATAACAAGATGATGAAGGAGCTGTGCCAGAGTTTCAAGATTGAATACCACAACTCATCTCCTTATCGGCCGAAGATGAATGGCGCCGTTGAAGCGGCCAATAAGAACATCAAGAAGATTGTTCAGAAGATGGTTGTGACCTACAAAGATTGGCACGAGATGCTGCCATTTGCATTGCACGGTTATCGTACGACGGTACGTACATCAATCGGGGCAACTCCATTCTCCTTAGTGTACGGTATGGAAGCTGTCCTACCGTTAGAGGTGGAGATCCCTTCTTTGCGAGTTTTGGTTGATGTGAAACTCGACGAGGCAGAATGGATCACGAACCGACTGAACCAACTCAGCCTGATGGACGAGAAGAGGTTAGCATCGATTGCGCATGGTCGTCTGTACCAAAGCCGAATGAAGAAAGCTTATGATAAGAAGGTGCGCCCTAGAAGCTTTCACACGGGTGATCTCGTCCTGAAGAAGATTCTTCCTCCACACTCCGATCACCGGGGCAAGTGGACTCCCAATTACGATGGTCCGTACGTCGTCAACAAGGTCTTCTCGGGAGGAGCTTTGTTGTTATCCACGATGGATGGTGAAGATTTTGCATCCCCGGTGAACGCGGACGCAGTTAAAAAATACTTTGCTTGAAAGCGACCCGCTGGACAGTAAAAAGAGAGTCAAGGCAAAAATGGGGCATCCCGGCGAACCATAAAAAAGGGAAAAAGGTTCGGGCAAAAATTAGGGATATAAATTGAAAAGAATGTACACCCGCAAAGTCGAAAACCCGGATGGGCGACTTTGGCAAAAAAGGGTATCCCGGTGAACTAAAAACCCGCAAAGGGCGGTTCACGCAAAAGTTAGGGATTCGAAAAGCAAATGACTGCGTTCCGCGTGTGGACTTTCATTGTTTAGTGGTTTGGAAGACCTGAGGGCTGTTTATCTGAATCAATCTCTTCCGAAGCTGAAGCCTCGGAGAAGTATCGAAGTCGAGTGGGTCATAGAGGGATCAACTCATGGTGTTCGTCTACGCCTCGTTACCGACATTTGTATATACTGATGTATATTTATGTTTTATTTTTGCGCGGCTTCCTCATTCCAGGAGCTTGCATCTGTTGTAAAACATTTTTACCCATTCAGGGGTTCGTTATCAATAAAATGTATACTATTCAGCAATTCCGTTTGTCTGTTTAGCATCTATCTGTTTTGTTTGTGAAAAAGAACGCCGATGTTTTTGACAAAATGTGCATACATAAACTTACTGGCCTAAGCCACTGATTGTTGAAACAATGAATTACTTAAACATTGTCACAAGATAATAACCTTGATAGGCCCCTTTGAGAAGGGTATCTTGTCTGTTTGTTTGTGTTGTTGCAGGTGTAACATATTCCAGGCAGTGCGCCGTATGCGTCCCCAAGCAGGATGATTCCCCCTTCTCCAGCAAAGTTCAGCATTCTCTCCCCACAGAGTCTGAACCTGAGATTGTAAAGCATTGATATGTCATCCCAGGCAGAGAAGATTCTCTCCCCAATCAGATACATCCTGAAGGAATGTCGTCTCCCCAGCTGAGTCATTTACTGAAGTGTGCAGCAAATGGTAGTTCCAGACTGAAGTCTTCAACGGAATTGAGATTCCCCGCAGAGTCGTACTCTCCCCAGCGTGCAGGATGATTCCTATGTCCCTAGCCGAGTTCGTAGTTCCCCAAGAGAGCCGAGTCCTTGGAGAGCAGTTCGGGCCATGATTGGTTTTCCCCAGTAGAGTGTTGAATAGCTGATGCTGTACTTCCTCACCGGAGTCGTTACCTCCAAGAAGGGTTGGCTGCGAATGCCATGCAGTTTATTTCTGCGATTGACATCACTTTCCTCCAGCAGGTCTGGGTTCTCGTAGAGCTCCGTTCCCCGGCGGCAGTCGACTGAAGTTCAGTTCCCCATGCAGAGCCCGATTGAGATCGGCGTGACCTTCTCTCCGTGGCAGGATGATCCATTCCCCCCACCAGAGTGGTCCTGTCTCCTGGACAGGAGGATTCTCCCTTCGACATTTATTTTGCTGGCCGGATCGCATCATGTTGCATGATTGCCTAACATTTTGCATGAGTGCATAACATTTCCACCGTGTGGAGCATTGCGCCACTGCCAAAGCATATGCATACTAAACATGAGCTAGGTCGTTACTGTTCTTGTTTTGCAGGTGTTCCGCCGCAAAATTGATTGCTCAAGAAGATTCTTGAATTCTCCTCAATGGAGTCGCCTGATCAAGATGATTCTTGAAATCCCCAGCAAAGTCTTCGGCCCTTGAATGCTCCAGCGAAGTCGTTTGCTTCAGATGATTCTTAAAATCCCCGGCACAGTCGCCAGAGTTGCCTGCTCAAGTTGATGCTTAGAGTCCCCGGCAGAGCGTCCGCTCAGGATGATTCCTGAAATCTCCAGCAGAGTTATCGGTTCAGGATGATTCTTGAAGGCCCCGTGGAATTATTTGTCCGAGATGAGTCTTGAAGTCCTCAGCAACTCTCCCAGAATGATTCCTGGATCCCCGAAGCAGAATTACTTGACAGTTCTCCAGAATCCCCAGCGGAGATGTGTCAGCCCCAGCGGGTTTCTGAACAGCGAAGTTGAAACTTCCCTCGAAGACTCGATGATTGAAGTCCAACCGTGTTAATGAAGCAGTTCTCTCGGCTGATGCGGAGTTCCTGATGGCAGAAGTTCGGATATCCCCAACTGGTTCATGATTGACCGAGAATTCTATTCCCGACTTACTGATGAAGTCCGACTGATTCCCGAAAGTTCTCTTCGAATGCTCGACGGCATGATTAACTTGATTGTTGACCTGATGAGTCCCGAGGAATCTTGATGCCTGACGGCATGATCGATCATGTATCACCGGTTACCGTGTGACCAATTCTCCAGCCAGTTGCCGTGCAGCTAATGTTTCAGTTTTCGAAGATTTGTTCTCATCAGAGTACTGTGTACTTGTGCAGTTGGAAAATTTCCGGGTTTGTCGGTATTCAACCGTCTCGCACCTTGATTGGTTGAGAGCCGTTCGCTTCTCACCCAGTCAGGTTCAAGCCGTTTGAATAGGGGCATCTGTTGCACCCCAAAATTTGACCAACATTTCTTTACCTAGCTTGTGTTTCATTTCATTCACATTAGCATTATCATTTGCATTTCATTGACATGTATGCAGGAGATCAAGAGGTATGATTACCAATCAAGAGCTATGCAAGACTTTGAAGCTAGCCAAGAAGATTATTCAAGTGGTCAAGGGTTGATATCCTTGCCAGAGAAGATAAAAGATCCTCAGAGAGATTGGTTGAAACCAAGGTTGTGTGCCTCCTAACTTGAGAGTCGTGGGAAGCTCCTCAGATGATTCTGAAGTCAAGAATGTGGACTTGAAGCCTTGAGAGAGCCTATGAGATGTCCTGAAAGCCATCATGAGGCCTAGATAGGTCATTGTGCAAGATTAAGAAGACTCAGCCATGATTGGTGTAATTAGGGTTTGGCTGGGTCAACTCTAGGTCAACTGATGATTTGAAGAAGGTTGAGACCTAATTCCAGAGCCATGTGATCATGGATTGATGCATTGAGATGTTATAAAGATGATTCCAAGGATAACTCATCATGATTGAAGAGTTTGAGAAGTTTCAAGCTAGGGTTTCTAAGGCTTGACAGTGTAAAATCCCCTAGTTTGATCCCTATCTTCAAGGCAGTTTAGCTCAAGATGTGATTATCATATCATCTTACCCCCAACATGAATGTTGTAGAGCTTGCTCTTAGCTTTAATTTGAGTACTATAAGTCCTTTATAGGATTTGTAGAGCTCAAGTTATGACTTTGACAAGTTACAGGTCATCTGAGGTATGTGAATCTGGGGCCTTGAAAGTCACCCAACTTGCATCCAACGTTTGCCCAAGAAGGATGATTCCTATGGACTTTTGGTCAATATGAATGTTGTTCCTTATCTTCTTATCTTTCTATAGTGTACTAGAAGTCCTTGTTAGGATTTGTAGAACTCAAGTTATGGCTTTGACAAGTCAAGGGCATTTTGGTCATTTGGAGATTATAGGTCATTTCAACCATAAGGCCATAGCTCCTATTTCCAAGCTTCAAATGGAAAAATATTCAACATCAAACTTGCTTAAAATGATGTTTTAAGTCTAGTAAGAAGGTCATGAGATGTTGAAAAGGCTTGTAGCTCAAAGTGGTAAAAATGACCTAAAATGAAGGCATAAGTTAAATAAGTTAAAGTTGGAAATTGAAATTTTCAAGCTACACATCCAAACCATGGCATGTGATATATCATTTTGACTCTAGAAAACATTTTAGAAACAATGGTTTATCCACATTTTTGATTTGAGGTCTAAATCATGGACTTGCTTTGGAAAATGGTTACTTGCATATTAAGCAACATTTGCAAAACCTAGAATTGAGGCATGGGCAAGGAACTTGGCAAGCTAAACCATTCCAAATTGTCACTAGGGGAGAAATTTAAGGAGATTGAGATGAATTTCAAGCTGCAAACAGAATTGGGCATAGCATGAGATGTGTTTGAAAATCTCATGACATGAGATATGTAAAATCTCATTGGAAGGATCTAGAGGGTTCTAGATCATCCAAACTTCATCTATATATTGAGTATAATGCATCCATGGAAAGGGTTGGTGATCAATGAAGGCTTGAGCATAGTTTGGAATTGAGTTTTCATAGAGTGCAATTGAAATCGGTTTCATCAATTTCCTCCATTTCCTTCCATTTTCTTGATTGGTTCTTCTTCCCTAAGTATCAAGGATTGATTCCAGATCATTTTCAAGGAGAATTGGTGGCTAGATCATGTGGGAGCAAGGTATTTTCAGCACCTGCAACTTTTTATCGTGTTTCAAGATTGAAGCACTTTCCATTGAATCTTTTGCATACAGAAGCAAGAAGGAGGTTCAGTGATCGTGTCCAGAAGATTTGAGAGCTTGAAGTGGAGATTTCGTGCATCTGTTATTCAAGAATTTCCAGGTTTGTAACCTTCTTCCCCTAGCTTGATTTAGGTAGAATTAGGTTGAATTATGGTGTTAGATTAGTTGTAGAATGGCCTAGGATGGTTTTCAGATGGTTAATTGTTGAATTAGAGACAAAATAGGAAAATCACCATTTTCGGTTGAGATTGGGAGATGATGATTCTTGGGGTTTCAGAGGAAACTAATGGCGTGATTGAGTTCGTGGCAAGATTTGGAGTGTGTTTCATGTTGTGACCATTTGCATTAGAGGCTCCTAAAGAAAACTAGGGTTGGGGAAGGTGACCAGAGCTCCACCGGTGGTGGCCGGAGCTGGGCGCGAAGCTCAAAAGGTTTGAAAGGTTGAAGACGACCTCAGGACCATTGGATGAGGTTTTGACCATTGACTGGGAGAGGATCCAAGGGCTGTGTTTTATTTCTGAGTTGTGAAGGATTTCAAATGAAACGATGCATTTCATTTATTTGGCGCTTTGGGCTTAGTAATATGAGTGTTATTCACACCCCCCTGATGGCCCAACCCAAGTTTTAAACTGAATTTGAATGCTATTTACACCGCGCGCTTCATTATTTTCCTTGGATTTTCATTTAATTTCCATTTAATTCATGATTTTTGTAAAATTCATAACTAATTGAATATTAACCCAATTAAATCCGTTCTTTTTGCATATTACTCATGATTGAGTCTACTATTTTTTAGAAAAAAATATTTCCATTTCATTTAATTTCTGATTTAATTGGAATTTTGTATTTTAATTGATATTAAAATGTTTATGTTTGATGCATAATTTTGTAGAATTTTGTGTGACCTCATAGTGATGATTCTTGGCCTAATTTTTTGTGTGTGATTAGTTTAGATGTGTATGATCCCATAGTAATTTTCTCACATTTTTGTGGTGAAAATAGGTGTGCTTTCTAGATTGATGTTTAGATGCTTCCTTTTTAGGGTTTTAGGTTGATATCTTAGAATGTAGATTTTAGTTCTAGGTCCAATTTGATGATTTGATCTTTGAAACTAATGTGATAGAGTCATGATTGACCTAGGTTCCCATAAGTAATTTTTGTAGGTTTTACAATTGAGTTTAGTATTTTAGTTAGGACTAACTTTAGTACTAGGTTTTAGGTGACCCTAATTGACTAATTCAACTAGTTTAACTCATTTAGTTCCCTTAGATTAGGGTTTGTGCTGGGTTTTCCCTTGATTGAGGTTGAGGACAAGTTGAAGACAAGTGGAAGATGCTTGAGGTGGCTTGAAGTTGCTTGGAGCTTTGGGTTTGTTGGTGCCTGAAGGTGTCTGATGAAGAGTAGGAGATAGGACATAGGGAGAGCTTTGTAGTTAGAATGATTCCTTTCACAAACTTGGAAAGCATCTTGTGCTTCCATTCCTCCCAATGATTAAAAGTCCTTCCATGGTATTCACCTCCCTCCCTTGGAGGGATAAGTGATGGTACCTAAGAAGTAGAACTTTTGAGGGAACCATTCTTCTGATGTTAAACCCTTATAGACCTCCTTTGGTGGTCAATAAGCAGTTTAATATCCTAGCTTATCCAGTTAAGTAATTTCCTCTGGTTTGAGTACCTTGAGAGATGGTAGGCTTGAGTCTGAAGATGAGGACTTCATTGAAGAGGATGGAAGAGGATGATTCCTTGAGCATTGCCATTGCAGCTGAGGCTTGTGGATAAAGAAGAGTGAGTTGATACTTGAGGATCCAGTAAAGATTGAGTGAAGGATGAGGAGTTCCTTGCTTGAAGAAGATTGAAGGATGAAGTTGACACTTCTAAGTGACTAAAGACTACTCTGAGAAGCTGAAGCTTGTAAGAGGAGAGGACCAGGTTGAGACTGGTAAAGCAAAGAGAGCTGAAGCTTGAAGACTGAGTTGATACTTATGAAGAGGATTCAGTTGAGATGGAGAGTGGAGCTGAAGCTTGAGGACTAAAGGAAGTTGATACTTACATTGAAGCTTTGAGAGCCTGAAGGAATCAAGTTGATACTTGCAGTTAGGAGTGAAGCCTGAAGATGGAATTGGATAAGAAAGCTGAAGCTTGAAGAAGAAGATTAAGTTAAAACTTATGTTGAAGGGTTGAAACCTGGGGAAGCAAATTGGTATTTGCCAGTGAAGATGATGTCCTTGAAGGGTGATTGAAGTCTGAAGATTGAGTTGCTGTTAGAAGAGATGAAGCTTGAGTTGAAAGCAGGAAGAGCTGTTGATCTGTTTCCTTCCTGTCTGTTTTCTTTGCTGTATTAGTATGCCTTGTTTGACTTGCTTGATGCATTAGAATAAGTTCATATCTAGACTGACTTTAATCTAGGAGCATGATTGCACTAGATGTTGAGTTGCTCCCTCTGCTTGTATTGTTACTGTATGGCTTTGCTTGCGGGTATTCGGTAGAGCCCAACTCCCTTACCCATGTGGTTTATTTTGCTTGATAGCATGTTGTTTGCTTCTTCTGTATGATTACTGTCTCTTATATCCTGCTTGATAGCATTTTGTTTTTTGTATGATTATAGTTATTCATATCTGACTTGGGGTTGAGATGAGCTTGTGGAGGCTGCTGCCCCACACACATTTCCTCCCTCACTTGCATTACATGCATTTTACAGTCGTTTACTGTTTATTGTTTAAGCTGATGCTTTATCTGTTTCTGTGTATCATTGACATGATCCCTTAGGACTCTCATTTCTTTTGATAAGGAAATGATGATAGAACTTTAGATTGAAACCTATGCATGATAACTTCTAGGAGTTCCCTGTTTCAAGCTTCAACTATAGGATGAATCCTTGGCATGATAACACTAGGACTTGATAGTCTCCCATTAGTTGAGCCTGTTCTCTTCTCATCTCAAAACAACTTAAAATACAGTAATCATGAATGATTTCTTTCGTACGTTATGAGCCTTAAGCTATCTGAGAAAGGATTGTTGGAGAGTTGCTTTTCAACAGTCTGGATGTTTAGTATGGCACCCTTTGGGTGACATGCGACACATTCACTCTCGGGTCATAGTCTCTAGTGCAATTGAAATTGCAAACACAATAAAAAACACTTCTTTCGTAAAAGACAGAAAACAAACTTCAAACCTTTTTGCCCCGTGGGCCCGTAATTCAAAGGAAAGCTTTTCTGAAGAAAAGAGTGTCGTTAAACTTCAGCGCCAATGCAAACAGGCTTTGTCCCTAACTGCTGGAACTGCTGTTTAACCCTACTCGATAAAACAGATGAATCTGAATTCCCGTAATCCGTATTATCCCGAACTACGTAAGCTCTGATCTCTCATATCTGTTGAGAGTACGTAGGCACAATACTGATGTATTGGCGAGCCACCTTCCCCATAACCCGTAGTTAGTCGAACTACGTTGACTCTGATTTCTCATTCTCTGATGAGAATACGTAGGCATAAAGCGCGACGCTTTGCCGAGTCATTTTTCTTTTCTTTTTTAAGCCAGCCTTGATAGGTAGATAAATAAACCAACTCGTCCAGTAAACACAACAAGCGTGGATCCCGTCGAGTACGACGGACGTGAGGGGTGCTAATACCTTCCCCTTGCGTAAATGACTCTCGAACCCAGACAACGGTTGCGATGACCTTGTCTTATACCTATTCGTCAGGTTTTTCCGATCGTTTCCTTTCCCGCTCTGAGGGATAAATAACGAAAGGTGGCGACTCTTCTGTTCTGCCGGCACCTTATTTTCGCGGAAGCGACACCGTATACCAATGAGAAAGGGGTTGCCCCGGTTGATGTGCGTACCGTCGTACGATAACCGTGCAAAGCGAAAGGTAGCATCTCGTGCCAGTCCTTATATGTCACAACCATCTTCTGAACAATATTCTTTATGTTCTTGTTGGCCGCTTCGACAACGCCATTCATCTTGGGTCGGTAAGGAGAAGAGTTGTGATGCTCAATCTTAAAATTCTGACACAGCTCTTTCATCATTTTATTATTCAAATTCGAACCGTTGTCGGTGATAATCCGCTCAGGGATTCCATATCTGCAGATAATATCTCGTTTGATAAATCTGGCGACCACTTGTTTGGTGACATTAGCATATGATGATGCTTCCACCCATTTGGTGAAGTAATCGATTGCCACCAAAATGAACCGGTGTCCGTTGGATGCCGTAGGCTCAATCTTGCCAATCATATCAATTCCCCACATAGAGAAAGGCCACGGTGATGACATCACATTCAGAGGACTTGGAGGCACATGGATTTTGTCCGCATAAATTTGGCATTTATGACACCTCTTTGCAAACTTGAAACAATCTGTTTCCATAGTTATCCAATAGTAACCTGCCCGCAGCAGTTTTCTTGTCATAGCATGCCCACCAGCATGTGTACCAAATGTACCCTCATGTATCTCTTCCATGAGCAAATTCGCCTCTTTCTCATCTACACATCGTAGCAACACCAAGTTGTGGTTTCTTTTGTATAGGACACCGTCCGGGTTCAAATAGAAATTGCCAGCCAATCTCCTGAGAGTCTTCTAATCTCTACTGGATGCTTCAGCCCGATACTCCTCGTTCTTTTGGAAGTTCTGGATGTCAAAATACCAGGGCTTACCATCGGAAGCTTCGTAATGGCAAATATGAATGCAGGCCTATCGAGCCGAGAGATAACAATCCGGGGAGCCTCATTCCAGAAGTTAACCTTATACATGGAAGCCAATGTCGCCAGAGCGTCAGCCATTTGATTTTCTGTTCGTGGCACGTGATGCAATTCTACCTTGTTAAAGAAAGGCAACAATCTCCTTGCATAATTCATGTATGGTATCAAATTGGGCTGGCGTGTCTCCCATTCCCCTTTAATCTGATTCACCACCAGAGCTGAGTCTCCGTATACATCCAGATTCTTGATTCGCAAATCAATGGCTTCTTTAAGCCCCATGATGCAAGCCTCATATTCAGCCTCATTATTGGTAACGAGAAAAGTTAATCGGGCAGTAAAGGGGATGTGCGACCCCTGAAGAGTGGTGATAATTGCCCCTATCCCGCTACTATAGGAATTCACAGCTCCGTCAAATATCAACTGCCATTTGGAACCCAACTCTGGTCCTTCGTCCGACAACGGTTCTTCACAATCTTTCATCTTCAGGTACATGATATCCTCGTCAGGAAAATCAAACCTCATCGATTGGTAGTCCTCGACAGGCTGCTCCGCAAGGTACTCCGACAGGACGCTACCCTTAATAGCCTTTTGCGAGACATATTTGATATCGTATTCGGTTAACACCATCTGCCATCGGGCAATTCTTCCGGAGAGCGCTTGCTTCTCAAACACATATTTGATTGGATCCATCTTTGAAATTAGCATGGTTGTATGATTCAACATGTATTGCCTCAAACGTTTGGTGGCCCAGGCTAGCGCGCAACACGTTTTCTCGAGCATTGAGTATCTGGACTCACAGTCGGTAAACGTTTTACTCAAGTAGTAAATCGCATGCTCTTTACGTCCGGTCTCGTCGTGTTGACCGAGAACACAACCCATACTTTCCTCAAGAACCGTCAAATACATGATCAAAGGTCTTCCGGCCACTGGGGGTATCAAAAAAGGAGGTTCCTGCAGGTATTCTTTTATCTTGTCGAACGCCTTTTGACAATTTTCATTCCAGGTCAACACCTGATCCTTTTTCAACAACTTGAATAACGACTCGCATGTCGCAGTTAGGTGAGATATGAACCGGGCGATATAGTTCAACCTCCCTAAAAACCCACGCACTTCTTTTTCTGTTTTAGGCGTCGGCATTTCTTGTATTGCTTTTACTTTCGCAGGATCAACCTCGATTCCTTTTTCGCTCACAATAAACCCCAGTAGTTTACCCGATCTCACCCCGAAGGTGCACTTGTTAGGGTTCAGTCTCAACCTGAACTTCCTAAGCCTCTTGAACAGTTTCAGCAGATTAACCAAATGCTCCTCCTCCGTCTGGGATTTGGCAATCATGTCATCAACATAAACCTCGATCTCTTTGTGCATCATGTCATGAAAAAGAGTCGTCATAGCACGTTGATATGTTGCCCCAACGTTCTTCAGTCCGAAGGGCATCACTTTGTAGCAAAATGTTCCCCAGGGAGTAATGAAGGTAGTCTTCTCCATGTCTTCCGGTGCCATTTTGATCTGATTATAGCCTGAGAAGCCGTCCATGAAGGAGAATACGGAGAACTGAGCAGTGTTATCAACCAGCACATCAATGTGAGGAAGTGGAAAGTCGTCTTTCGGGCTCGCCTTATTCAAATCACGGTAGTCTACACACATTCCCACTTTACCGTCTTTCTTCGGCACTGGTACTATATTAGCGACCCATGACGGATAAGTTGTAACAGCTAGGAAACTAGCATCCCACTGTTTTTGAACTTCCTCCTTGATTTTCACAGCCATGTCTGGCCTGGTTCTTCTGAGTTTCTGTTTAACAGGCGGACATTCCTCTCGCAATGGCAGACGGTGCACAACCATGTTCGTATCTAACCCAGGCATATCCTCGTACGACCAAGCAAATATATCATCATACTCTCGCAGTATCTCAATCAGCCTTTGCTTGACGTCGCTCTGCAGCGTAGCCCCTATACGGATATTTCTCACAACTTTTTCCGACCCCAAGTTGATAATCTCAATTTCCTCCTGATGAGGCAGAATAATTCTCTCTTCCTGTTTCAACAAACGAGTCAGCTCCTCTGGCAGGTCGCTATCCTCAACAATCTCTTCCTCTGCTTGGAATACCGGGTGCTCGACGTCGAGACGAGTCATAGGCGGTTCGTATAAGATGTCATCTGAAATATTAGTCCTGCAAAGGAAATGGTTAAACACTTCAGCACACAAACAAAGTAAATAACCACATTGCCATTTATTGTTAAAGTAAAAACAAGAAAAACAGGGATCACAATATTTGAATATGAAAAAACGCCTTTATTTCATGATTAAAACAGTGCAATGCACATAATCAAGTAGCCCTAATGTAACATCACTATGCCCCGGGTAGGACATAGGATTATTCAACAATTGATAAAACACATCATTACTGTTTAAAAGTCACTGGGACAATTTCTCGGATGGACCAGTTGCAGAGACTTTGTCCTGGCACGCTTGGCTTGATCCACGCGTCCATAACGCAGTCACTATCTCCGTCTTCGGCATCGGAAATAGCGTTGATAGTCTCAAAGCGCACCCCGCTTGGCGTAATCGTGACCGGTCCCTTGAACCTGGGCGCTCCTGAAGATGACGCTGACGTCGGTCGATACCCTAGCCCAAACTTGTCATTCTTCACGGGAATCTCCAGTACCTGCCCCCAACCTTTAGTCTCACCAGCCTGCACTAAAGCCTGAGCCTCCTTGTAGGATGACACTGCCACATCTGATATTTTGCTGGAACCCTGAGCTTTATCTTTAATCCGCAACCCCTCGAAGGCCTGACACGGTGTCTCGTGTATTTCTCCGTCGACCTCAACATATCTGAATGATGACAGGTGACTGACCAAAATATCCTCCTCCCCGCAAACGGTAACAACACTATCACCCACCATGTATTTCAAATTCTGATGCAAAGTGGACGTTACGGCCTCTACAGCATGGATCCATAGGCGCCCAAGAAGGCAGCTATAGGCTGGATGGATATCCATGATGTAGAATTCGGTATCAAAAATCTCTGGCCCCACCTGCAGCGGTAATGTTATTGACCCAAACACTGATCTATTCGTCCCGTCAAACGCCCTCACAACCAAATCGTTGGGCGTGCAAATAACTCCCCGTATGTCCAACTTCATCATGGCTTTCTTTGGCAATACGTTCAGCGACGACCCAGTATCCACCAATACATGCGACATTACGGTGCCCCGGCATTCCACCAATATATGCAAAGCCATGTTGTGCTCTCGACCCTTAGGTGTTAGGTCAAAATCTGTGAAACCCAAGCTATGTCCAGCATTGACATGTGCCATTACCCCCTCTAACTGATTTGCAGAAACTTCCTGGGGCACGAATGACGTATCCAGTATTTTCAGCAAGGCGTTTCGGTGGGCTTCGTAACATAACAACAACGACAAGATAAAAATCTTCGACGGTGTCTGCTGTAGGTGTTCAACAATTTTGTAGTTGCTCTTGCGAATCAGTCTCATGAACTCCTCTACGTCCTTGAGTGACGTATCCTTTTCCTTCGACTGAGAAGGCCCGCTTTCACTTACTTTGGCTTTACCTTTGGCCAACCTCTCTGCTTCTATTTCAGGTGAGGTAAAGATCCTTCCGCTACGGGTCATGCCCCCCGTACCAACAACATTATCAACAGTCCTCGTTGGCTGGCTATTCACCACAATCTTTTCACCGTTGCAATACGCTTCTAAACCATACGTCCACGGGACAACTTTCATACTTTCAAAGGGAACAAACCCTGCCTTGGTGATTGTAATAGTTGGCCGCTTGGCGGGCGCCACTATCGTTATAGTCTTCCTCGGGATCGTCACCGTTGCAATATCATTCTGCTTATCACATAATGCCTCCACAGGCTTCTCAACCGCAGTTCGATCAAATTGCAAGGTCCTTTTGTCGATCATGGCCTGAATGCCCTCCTTCAAATCAGTACAACCCTCTGGCTGGGTCCAACACTCTAAACAGTATTCATCACAACCGGGAAATACTCCCCCTCTGAGCAGCCTGCTTTTCACTTCACTCAATGGTGTCTTCAACTCATTAACATCCAACACCAAGTTCAAATTTTCTTCTGTTAAGATAGCATTTGCCCCATGATTAGGCATGGGTTGTTGTATAATATTGGGCCCCACTTGGCCAAAGTTGATGGCTTTACTGTCCAACAAGTCTTGAACTTTATGCTTGAAAGCATGACAAGATTCTACATCATGTCTGGGCCCCCCGGAATGGAATTCGCAGTGCTTACTAGCGTCGTACCCCCTAGGAAGTACCGGTCCTGTAGGTGGTTCCAATGTTCTTTTCTCGATCAAATTCAACCCCAGCAATGTCTGAAAAAGCTCTGCATATGTCGACGGAGGTTTATCAAATACCCTCTTCGGCTTTACATTCTGAAACCTTCCCTGACCCTGATTCTGCCTTTGCTACTGCTGTGGTTGTTGTTGCTGTTGGTGTTGTTGTTGAGGAATTGGAATAGTAACACTGGCTATCTGTTGAGGTTGGACGTACTGATTTCTGCCTCTGCCCCGGCCTCTACCACCATACACAGCGCTAGTATCACCCTGTCGTCTTTCACCAAACGCTTTTCTCGCACCCCCGGCCGAAGTAGATTCGCCTGCCTGAATCTTTCCAATTTTAATTTCGTTTTCGATCCTTTCTCCCATAAGGATCATATCGGAGAAACTACCCATCGAAACATTGAGTAATTTGTCATAGTACATTCCTATAAACGTCCCCACAAACATGTCATTCATCTCCCTTTCAACCAAAGGAGGATGCACCCGAGCTGCCATATCGCGCCACCGCTGCGCGTACTCTTTGAAACTTTCACCATTTTTCTGCGACAGACTCTGCAACTGAACTCTGTTTGGTGCCAAATCGCTGTTATATTTGTAATGCATAACGAAAGCATCAGCCAAATGCTTCCAGCTCCTAATCTGGGTGGGCTCCAGTCCCATGTACCACTCCAATGATGGTCCCGATAAGCTATCTTGAAAGAAATGCATGAGCATCCTTTCATCGTTGGAATATGCAGACATCCTTCTATAATAAGAACGTACATGGACCTTCGGGCAGGTATCCCCTTTGTATTTGTCAAATGTTGGAGCCTTGAATTTCAACGGCACCCTCAGCCCTAGTACCAACCCCATAGTAGTCATATCTAACCCAGCGGAGTTCTGATCAACCACACCTTTCATCTGCTCTTCTAGCATTCTGATCCTCTATACAGGGTCAATAGGGCCTTCGGGTCCCATACCTCTTCCTGAAAAAGCGTCCTCCTGTTGATCCACATTCCAGTCATTGCCATACCTATCATAACCCATGTTACGGCCAAATCCTTGTTGATTGAACACAGGACCCTGTCCTCGGTTACCGAACCCCAGATTGACCCCAGCAGGTCCCTGACCGTTGTTGAAAGGAAATGCTCCAGCGCCGTTCACATTCACATTACAGAATCCACCATTACCGTAGCCATACCCCTGGTTGTTTCCATAACCGTCATTACCGAAGCCTTGATTGTTGAACCCGAAGTTCCCGTCCTGATTGACATTGCCATACCCATTGTTTCCAAATCCGACATTGTCAACGAATCCTTGATCAGCATCCACAGTGTTGCCTTTGTTGTTAACAACATGCCCATCACCACCATTCCCAGTATTGCCGTTACCAACGCCAGCACCTGCACCAGTACCAGTGTTTCCATTGACAGTCACAACAGGTGGAGTAACAGCTGCCGGTATCTCATTCTCCCGGCGAGGAGTTTCAACAGAAATGTGGTCAGTATTGCCATTTCCGTTTGCCTGCGTCAGCAGCGGATGCACCAAAGTCTGAAGATTCTCCTAGCCCTTGGCCATACTCTCCATAGCTTGCATGAAAAAAGTCAACTTCTCGCGGATTTCCTGCATCTCGACCTGAACTTGATCCATTTTCTTCTTACAGTTGTTTCGGGTTGAATAGCGGTGGATTCTTTGGTCGTCAATCCTGAAAAAGCTGTGAGATGCAAGAAATAAGATACAAATTCAACAAGTAACTGGCGATGCAAAATGAACATGCAAATGCAATATGTATCTGTACGTTAGGGAGATCAACCCCTGATTCTAGTGCCAAAGTGCCAGTGCCGTGACAATGATAGTGATAAGGAGTTTGGATCCATTCATGGAAAAATATCTCATATATTGCTGCAAAGAGCCCATCAAGTCAGAAATACAATATCACTGAATGTACAATAAGAAGGCATGACCTCAACCAACAATCCTGGTGATGGCCAGCACAATGCAAATAAAGCATATACAACAGTACATAAGGTAATCAAGTGTGACCATATGCCTGATACTCCTCGAACAATCTCTTAGTCTTGGGATGATTCGGCTGAGAAAGCAACCCTTCAACGAGCGAGTATCTTTACCTGATTACACGCTGGAGATCCCAAATGGATTCCTCCCAAGCACCTTCTTCAAAACACTCCTCTAGCTTCCGCTTCTGGGATGCAGACTCTTTCTTATGCTTGATAACTTTATTCAAGGCATTCTGAACACCATATCTCCGCATAACCTCTTCTTCAAACTTTTTCTGGCTAGCTTTCAACTGATCTTCCAGCCCAGAGATCTGCAGCTTCAGTTTGTCTTCTCTTTCTTTATTGCCGGTCAGCGTGGCATTCCAGATTTTGTTGAATGCAGAGATTTCCCAGTAGGCTACCTCAAGTGCTTTCTTCTTAGACTCTAGCATGTCATGAGAGCTCTTGAAATCTATCCCCAAGCGTTCACGCTTCTTTCGTTGTTCAGTCAGTTATGCACCTAACCGGTTCACCAACTTCTTTTGCTGCTCGAAGGAATATACGACTTCATTCCTTTCGCTCCTGAGTTGCACTAGCTCTTCTTCCAACTTCTTGTTGGCTTTCATCAGCTCTTCTTTCTCCTTCACAACCTGTTTGTACCTCTCAATGGGCACAGTGGTTGGCTCCTCGACCACGAGGAGAGCAGGAGGTAATACTGCAGGGAACGACATCAGCGCCTGCTTTGCCCTATCTTGGATCCAGACTTTGTACGGAGGATAGGCTTGAAAATCATTCTTACCCAACAACGACTTACCCCTTTTGTTGATATTTTTCCAAGCACGCTGAAGCCTGGACAATAATTCTCCACTCAGATCACCTGTGAAGTATAGAGATTCCTGCACTTCCTCCCCTTTTGGCGGGCTTCTCAAAGCATAACCGAATTTCCTGATCAATAATGATGGATTGTAGTTAATGCACCCCTTCCTCCCAATCAAAGGAACGTTAGGATATCCGGCGCAGCTGTAGATAATCTCAGATCCCAGTAAATCTTTATCAAACCAGACAATGTCTTCTGAAGAAAGTCCCATCAGATGCTCAGACCAATCCATCGTATCTGCAGACTCAGCAAAGATGCCCTTCTTGGGCAAGTGACTATCAAACCACCTATACAACAAAGGCACACAGTAAGAGACGTTCTTGCCCCTCCTATTCTCATTCTTATAATGCAGTGAGTGATAGAAATCCCCAATCAGAGTAGGCACAGGATTGCCTGAAGCAAATATATGGAATGCATCCAGATCAACGAAATCAGGCATGTTCGGGAACAATACAATGCCATAGATACACAGAGCAAGAATAGCATTAAACACAATCCAACATCCACTCTTGGCATACTATTGTGCTTTCCCAACCAAGAACTTGAGAGAAAAATCAGACACTCCATTCCACGAGGTTAACAGCAACTCTGAGGAGTCTAAATGCAAGGCAACAGCCAAATCCTCCAGCTTGGACTCAGCATCCATATGAATGAAGGGTACCCTGTTCTGAATAGTCAACTCTAAGATCTCAGCATATTCCTCCATGGTCGGATCCAGAAGGAAGTCAGGGAAAGTAAAACACCTCTGTCATACCCTAAATTTGTCCTACCCATTTTAGAATATTTTTGCATTTTTTCTCTTATTTCATTTTTGCATTATTTGTTTAATTTCTGGTTATTTAGACACATGTCCGCTTGTAATTGAGTGCTTTCCAAATATTTTTCATTTTTCGTCCAATAAAAGTGACACGTGACCTAAAATTATTTTGCTTTCCTAATATTTTTCCTTTTTAAATCTTAATAATTAATATTTTTTAGACTACATTAAGTATATAGTTTTATAACATTAATAAAAGTATTTTATTTTATTTTATTTTAATAGGTTTGTAAATAAGAGTTTTGTCATTTTGTTAATAATATTAATATTTAGAATTTAAAAAAATTATTGGTTAGTTGTTAATAATAGTAATTAACATTATGTTTGTTTATTTATTAGAAAGTTTAGTCTTAATATTTAATAATTAATTTAGAAATTAGTTGGGTTAGTATAATAGTTATCTAGTTAGAAAATTAGATTTAATTAAACCAGAAAAATTAAATAAATAAAAGAAGAAATTTGAAGTGGGAGTAAAGGTCCACTGTAAACGGCCCATCAGAGGGAGCCTCATCTGGCTTTTTAAAGGAAGATAAAAAACCTAATGGTCAGCTACTGTTCATGAGCCCCCTTTCTGAAAAAACCCACCATCAAAAATCCTCACAGCTGCCGCTAATCTTCTTCTTCTATAATTTTAAGAACCCGCCGCCGAAAACCCTAATGGCCCTTTTTTTCTTCATTTCTCTCACAAATCCCTCAATCTACAATAAAATCCACTCTCTCTCCTACCATTAACTCACCAAATTCCACAACTTCATGCTGCTCCAATCTACACCTTTTTCAAGCTCTGGTCGCAGTCGAAACATCATCCTCTCAATAACTCTGATTCGACGATGTGGTACGAGCATAGCCGGTTCGATGTTCGTGCGATTGCTTTTGTTGCGCTGCTACTAGGATTTGGCTTCATTCTGATCATCACTTCAGCCTGATACAAATTGATCTGACAACAACTCGACCCGTATCGCATAGGTAAGGCTATTGTTCTCTCATATATTCTGTGTTTTGATTCATTTCCAGACTTCTTCTTTTTCGCGTGTGTATTGTTTCATATGTTTACTTTGAGTTAATAGCAATGGACTTGGTTATGCTTGGAATCATGTAGATGTTTTTTAATTGAGTTAAGTAGAAAATTTTGTTTTGAATATACTGTGGGGCTTGAAAGACTTGAAGTTTCGCAGTAGATGTTTTTGTAGTTTTACTGTTAAAAGAATTGTGAATTATTTTTTAGTATAGTTGTTTGAATGGTGCCCTCTGTTTAATCATTGTACAAATCATCTTATTTTCTTGATTGGGGTTACCGCCTTATTTTTTTAACTGATGGATTTTTTTTTGTTTTTTTTTAAAGAATATTTCGTTGTTGTAGAACTAGTTTCACCAAATAACATGGTTTACTTTTATAATGTACATTACTAAATATCTAATATTAAGAAAATAGAATTTTAATGTGCTTAATACTATAAAGTTATATATTACAACGTGTGTGTTACTATAATTTCATCATCATCTTGCTATAATATCATTATGCCTACTACTATATTGTTTTATGTTACAACATGTATACTACTGTAATATCTAATAGTTAGTATTATATCATGAGCTTACAATATTAAATGTGTATATGTGCTACTGGTTGTTGTGTAAATTTTGTGACCAAAGTCCAACCTATTTTATCATTTCTTCACTTTACATTTTATAACTATTACATACTATTATTATAAAAAGTGACTCAAGTTTAAATATTGGACTTTTATGGTGTACTCTTGTTTTTTTTTATTTACACCCCTTTATGCATTGTAAATAACGTGTAAATATTATGACTAATATGTTCGGGTTGTCATTCGAATTTCATTAAATCGATGATTATTATTATTATTATTATAATTTATCCGTGGATTCGACAATTTCATGTCGTTACGCAACCAAATATTCTTACACATTAATTGAATATCTCGTCGCATTATGAAAGTAGTGAGTTCGTGGAGTCTAGCACTCCTTGAACTTTTGGACAACCGCTCTCGAGGCGTACGCCTTGAGTTGTGGTTGTTTCTTCTTTCGGTTTTCAAGTTATTTTTTTCACTCAATTTAATTGAAATTTCTAAAAAATATTTTAATTACTTTTAGATATTTTTATAAGAAAATTCAAATTAGTTTTTTTTAAAAAAAATAAATTTCAAAATTATTACCAAATAAATATTTTAAATATTAAAGCTTTAGAAAAATATACTTTATTAATTAAGTTAAATTTTTTTCTAAGATATTAAACTTTTTTTCAAAACAATTAATTATAATTAGCTTTTCTCAAACTCTTTTTATAAGCAATTGATTAATTAATTTTATATATAAAAATTAAAACTATTTTTCTTAATTAAATTAAACTATTTTTCTTAAGTGAATTTCAAAACAATTGAATTCTTGGATCTTGCCTTCCTTGAGTTTTCGAAGGATTGCCCTCAAGGTGCACACCTTGAGTTGTGATCCTTTTGATCTTACATTTCTAGAATACCTAGCGCGCCTAGTCCGAGTACGCTAATCAATTCAAATTATTTTCTTAATTAAATTACGAAAAGATCGAGTTCTTGGAGTCGCGCATTCCTTGAATTCAATAATGATTACTATTGAGGCGTACGCCTTGAATGGTGTGTCATTCGACCTTTCATCTTAAAACACTTCTTATAATTATTCGGACAAGTACTTTTACTGTCCAACAAACATATTTTTATAGTTAATGGAACGAAAAAGGTATCGTTGGGATCTTGCATTTCAACAATACCCCGACTAATTGGTTACGAGGTTGGCGTGTCGTTTATCGAATAGTCGTCATTCCTCCCAAATTTTCAACCCGTCTAATCTCGTTCCTCACCTTCGTGCGATCGAGTCTAAACCTTAGTATGTTTCTAAACCATATGTCAAACCCAAACTATTTTCTTGATTAAATTACAAAAGAATTGAGTTCTTGGAGTCTCGCACTCCTTGAATTCTTGAGTAAACACTCTTGGGGCGTACGCTTTAGGTTGTGGATTACTCGACCTTTCGTCTATAAAATATATGCCCTAACTATTTGGACAAATATCGTCATTGTCCATTCAAATACGATTTCATAATTAATTGAATGAAAAAGGTGTTGTTGGGATCTAGCATTCCAATAATATCCCGATTAATTGAATGCGAGACTGACGTCTCATTTATCGAGTAGTCGTCATTCTCCCTTAAAATATTCAACCATTCCAACCCTTTTCTCGCCCCCCGTGCGATTGAAACTTAAACTAAATTCTCCGCCCTCGTGCGATTTCCAACTCAAACATACTTGTTCCAAAGAACATTGTTTAGTTCATTCTTCCGCACATATGAACTAGTGCTTCAGCCTCCCCTAGCGAGCAGACAAGCCAACGTTTAGCAGTTAGAATGCGATCTAAACTCTCGTTCATTCCAAACATAAACCTTTTACCGTAGTTAGCCGAACTACGGCTGCTCTGATTTCTCATTTATCAATGAGAATACATAGGCATAGGATTGCGATGATCCTAGTGAGCACTTTTCTTTACTTCCCACCTTTAGGTTCCCATACCTTTTACCAAAGAACATTGTTTAGTCCCTTCTTCCGCGCATATGAACTAGTGCTTTAGCCTCCCCTAGCGAGCAGACAAGCCAACGTTTAGCAGTTAGAATGCGACCTAAACTCTCGTTCATTCCAAACATAAACCTTTTACCGTAGTTAGCCGAACTACGGCTGCTCTGATTTCTCATTTATCAATGAGAATACGTAGGCATATGATTGCGATGATCCTAGCGAGCACTTTTCTTTATTTCCCACCTTTAGGTTCCCATACCTTTTACCAAAGAACATTGTTTGGTCCCTTCTTCCGCGCATATGAACTAGTGCTTTAGCCTCCCCTAGCGAGCAGACAAGCCAATGTTTAGCAGTTAGAATGCGACCTAAACTGTCGTTAATTCCAAACATAAACCTTTTACCGTAGTTAACCGAACTACGGCTGCTCTGATTTCTCATTTACCAATGAGAATACGTAGGCATAAGATTGCGATGATCTTGGCGAGCACAATCCCCCTTTTTATCCGTAGTCCCACGAACTACGAATGCTCTGATTTTCCACTTCATACAAGTGAAGATACGTAGGCACAAGGGCCGCAATCCTTAGTGAGCACCCTATCTTAAAACCACCCATTCCCCCATAGGAGAAACCTTAGAAGAAAACAAGCGTAGCTAACTTTACTCTCGAATCGAATCAAGAGGTTCCCGTTGAGTACAACGGACGTAGAGGGTGCTAATACCTTCCCTCTGCGTAACCGACTCCCGAACCTAGAATATTGGTTGCGATGACCATGTTCTTATCTCTCTTAAAGGTTTTATCGACATTTTCCTATTCCATCCTTGGAATGAATAAAGTTCGGTGGCGACTCTGTTCGAGCGTATTTTCCGCGTCCATCGCGAGGATCGTATTTTTCGAGGTACGACAGATGACGACTCTGCTGGGGACAGTATTTTCCGCGTCCATCGCGAGGATCGTATTTTTTCGAGGTACGACAGATGGCGACTCTGCTGGGGACAGTATTTTCCGCGTCCATCGCGAGGATCGTATTTTTTCGAGGTACGACAGATGGCGACTCTGCTGGGGACAGTATTTTCCGCGTCCATCGCGAGGATCGTATTTTTTCGAAGTACGACAGATGGCGACTCTGCTGGGGATTCGCATTTCCCTATGCAAGAGAGAGTCAAGCCTAACTTGACTCGATTCGAGAGTATTAACCTTTTGCTTAACTGTTCTCTTTATGTTTATTTTCTCCTATTGTTTATTGCTTGTTTTCTCTTTCTACCGTATGTTGTTTATTATATCTGCCTGCTGGATTCGGGGATAGCATTGCAAGTAAAGCTCTACACCCGAGCTTTGGAAAAAGAAGAGAGAAAACATAGTTTAGAATTGGTAGTAATTAGTGTTAGTCCCCAAGGACTCGCTCCTTGTGTGCCTAGCATGAAAGCTCCTCCAGAATAGACCTTTTCGTAGATCATATCGTAACGTAGCTAGCCTGTTGCACGATTTGATTCATGAAGGGTCCATGACTCTAGAAACCACTCTAGAACCAGTTTCTATATTGGTAGTCGTGTAATGATAGTCTCCGAGGACCCGCTCCTCGTGTGACTAGCACGAGGACTCCGCTCAGGAGAGACCCTATCATACTCTCGTTATAATACAGCTAGCCTGTTGCGTAATGTTGATGCGATCGGTGTCCGTGATCCCGAGAACCTTATCCATCAACATAGAAGCTATCCCGTGAGTGGGTCTGTGGGTACAGAATCTAGAACTTGCCTTGTATAGTCTACCGGTTAGGGAGCTTTGACCTGCTTATGTTATCCTGGATCTCGTTTGTGCCTGCATTGCATTTGCATATCATCGCATTTGCATTTCATTTGCATTGCATATTTTCCCAAAACCAGAAAGCTCATCCATCCTTTGTCCATAATCCGCAGCTGATTTCCCGACACCCGTATCGGACTTGAAGCAGCTTTTGGAAAAATAATGAGTTCAGAAGAGCAGAACCAGTTTGCGTCAAGAGAAGATGTTGACTTAATGAAGAACCAGTTGGACCAGCTTGTGGATGCTATGTTAGCCTTAGCAAGGAGAGAGAACAACCCTCAACAGCCTATAGTCACTGAGAACGTCATACCTCAGCCTGTGCAGATTCCTGTTGAAGACCAGGTTATACAAGAGCGTCACACTATTCAGGATGAACATACCTCGTCTCTTGATGCTGTTGAATACCATAGTTTCGCATTCACTACACCGAATTCCCAAGTGGCAAGCTTGGTGGGGAATGTTGAACGACCTCAGGATGTTGAGTTTGCTGAAAGATGTCGTGTGTTGGAAGAGAAAGTTGAAGCCATGATGGGGCGTGATACTGCTAATCTGAATGCTTTGAATATGTGTTTGGTACCCGGACTTGTGATACCTCCAAAGTTCAAGATGCCAAGTTTTGAGAAATACAAAGGAGATAGTTTTCCAAAGCAACATTTGGTAATGTTTTGCAGAAAAATGACCTCATATGCTCACAGTGACAAACTCATGATTCACTATTTCCAAGACAGTCTGAGTGGGGCATCGCTGAGTTAGTACATGCAGCTAGAGAATAGCCATATCCAGTCATGGTCGGACTTAGCCAACGCCTTTGTGAAACAATACCAATACAATCTTGATGTGGCTCCCAACCGCATACAGTTGCAAGGCATATCTCAAGAGGAAAACGAGTCTTTCAGAGGGTATGCTCAGAGATGGAGAGAGGTAGCTGCTTGCGTTCAACCACCGCTCTTAGACAGAGAATTGGTTGACATGTTCATAGATTCGTTGCAAATCCCATATTTGGAAAAGATGATGGGCAATGGGACATCCAACTTCGCCGACTTGGTATCAGTAGGAGAACGCATCGAGAGTCATCTCAAGAGTGGAAAGGTCCAAGACGTCTCGAACATCCCAGCCAGTGAAAGTGAATCAGCTGTTAGCTCCAAAGAGGAAGAAAAGGATGAGATCAATACAATATGGGAAACTCCACAAGCTCCATCCTCAGTGCCTTATCCTCTGTACCCAAGCATCTCAACTGTTAAAAGTGAGCAATCCTATGGGTCTACCTGTGGGACTCCGGTCTCTTCACATGGTCAATATCCTCCTATCAATAGAGGTCCTCATTATCAACAGCAGGTTGCACATCAACATGCTCCGCAACGACGATGTTACTATAATCAAAGACCAAAGAGACACTTTGATCCATTACCAATGCCATACAATCATGTGATACCATGTTTGATTAGTAGTGGACTGATAGTGCCAAAGAGCTTAGATCCTGTGATCCCACCATATCCACCAAGCTTTGACACCAATGCACGATGTGGCTACCATGCTGGCGCAATGGGGCATTCAACAGACGATTGCAAACAGCTCAAAAATAAGGTTCAAGATCTGATTGAGTCCAAGCTAATCTCGTTCACACCTCAAGGACTTCATATCAATATCAAACCTTCATTTGGTCAAGTGAGTTCATCAGTCTATGACATGGAAGAAGCTGCAGAGAGTAGATATGAAGAAGGTTATCATACTGGTCTTGATGAACAAGAAGGGTAGCTCAACTGTGATGCAAGAGAGAAAAGCCCAGTTCCTCAATACTGGCAATTTCCATATTGTTTTTACGCATTTGTAGTTTCTTTTCTGTTATAGTGCTACTTTCTTTTAGACATTGTTTCTTATTAATGGTATTGTTAATGTGATAATTATGCATGTTTTTGATCAAATCCATTCGTATTCACTCACATTTTCTCACTTATTGCAAAAAAAATCACAAATTTTTTTTTCTCCACTTCCTTTATCGCACTGCTGTTTAGCAAAGATTTGAGGGAGGATAACGAAAACAAAATACCCATAATTGTTGATTGTATGCTTTTGGATAAAATTTTGCTGATGATGTACAGGCATTGTTTCAAATCCCCAAACACCGGAGAGATAAGGAGTTAGTCCCTAGTCAACCACTTCGAGCCTAGAAGTAGGAGTTTCCTTCGGATTGCTAAAACCTTACGCTTAACCTGGGGCAGGGTAGTGTTCAGTTAACCTGATTATGCACTCGAATCACGAGGCAAAATCCAAAAGTCATGACGGTTCATCAATGACCAATGACTTGGCAGTCACAAATCCTTCAAAAAAATTCAAAAGCCTGCTAAGTCGAACACCTCAAAAGGGGACTTAGGAAAAAATCAAGGCAATCCCGATGGATCTGACAAGCAAAGTCAGTCCATGCAAAAGTTAGGGATCAAAAACAAAACCAAAAAGAGGTCCTCAAACCCTCGACAAAAACAAAATAAGATTCAGTGGCCACCCAAATCAAGGGGTTACTAACATCCATCAAAATAATGTGGCTGCCATTTTAGGCAAACTTTGAACCATCAAGTTTACACCGTCACGCAGGTACAAAACTAACTGAATGTAGGACTGAAGTTCATCACGAAGAAGGGGTGGGTTAAAATTAAATTTTGAGCCTTATATCCTTTGTTTCTATAACCGTGAACCAGACCGCGTTACAACCCTCAAAAGACCTAATTGAGGCGGGGTTTATTCTGAAAGCATACTACAACAAGGTTGAGTAAACTGACTCCTACATATTTTCTAATCTTCTGTATTGGTGTCATATGCTTGCTATATCTTTCGCACCAGATAAATCAGCACTGTGTTTGGGCTAATGGTCCAATTCGTCACACACTTTCACATCATTTCCAATAAATGATCTTTTCAAAACTTGCATGACTGTCGCATTAAAATTACCATTTTTGAATGAACAATTTTAAATTGCAAATCAGTACTCGACACAATGGAATTCTAACAAAGAGCAATTAAAGAGGAACCTGAACATTCGCTGGTACTGATACGAATCAAGACTACCTCGTGACCTTGTGAATCTGGGGCAAGTCCTTCCGAGGTTTAAATAGAGGCATACTGCTGTAAAATCCAGACACTGAGGCAAATCATCGCAGACCATGTCATGGTATAAGCCTTTAAGGAAAAACCTTCAAATACCCTACAGACTGGGGCAGACTAGTTGAACAGGGGCAATTTCCCTCCTTATTTTCAAGTTGGTCAAGCTAACCATGCAATTGTTGACATCAACAAGCGTCAAAAGCCTTGGGGCAGAGCAAAAGCATGACCAACAAGCATTGGTTAAGTCGCTACGCTCGTACAATCAACAAGCATTGGTTAAGTTGCTACGCTCGCACAGTCAACATGCTTTGGTTACGTCGCTGCGCTCAGCATTTGCAAGCCATTAAGGCATATTATCCAGAAGTCGAGGTTCTTACAAGAACGAGTGTACAACTTCTGCAAAGGATCTAACTTGGGGCATCCATAAGCATCCATATCTGTCTTCTGACCATAGCATCATCAGATACCGAGTTTCGGAAAGTCAAATACTTTCACCAAATAAAGTCCACTTTTGTTGGCATCCCTTAAAACTCCAAAAGTTCATTTGCATTGGCAACCCTTAAAAGTCCAACCCGCTTGGCATCTCCTAAAGTCCAATTTGTATTGGCAACCATTAAAAGTCCAACCCCGATTGGCATCTCTTAAAGTCCAATCCTTTATTGGCAACTACCAAAGTCCACCCTTGTTGGCACCTTAATAAAACCAATCTCCTACTTGCATTCACATATGCATCATATAATTGAAATGTATCATACACATACATAGCATGATCATTTCCTCTTTCAACCCCCGAGTTGATATGTCTTTATTTTCTCGACCCCCGAGTCGATATTTTCCTTTTCCTCCTTCAACCCCCGCGTTGATATTTTGTTTTTCCCGACCCCCGAGTCGATGTTGTTCTTTATATTCTCAACCCCCGCGTTGATATTTTGTTTTTCTCGACCCCCGAGTCAATATTTTCCTTTACCTTCGACCCCGAGTCGATATTTACCTTTCTTTCAACCCCCGCGTTGATATTTATCTTTCTTCAACCCCCGAGTTGATATGTCTTTATTTTCTCGACCCCCGAGTCGATATCTTTGTTATCTTTTTCTCTCGAACCCCGAGTCGATATTTACCTTTATTTTCTTCGACCCCCGAGTCGATATTGCCTTTATTTTTTCTCGACCCCCGAGTCGATATTTGCTATTCTTCTTCAATCCTCAAGCTGACTTGTTGTTCTGATTTATTCTTGACCCCCGAGTCGATAATATATTTGTTTTTCTCAACCCCCGAGTTGATGTACCAATATACCCCGTAAATCTTTTTTGTTTCACATAATACCCAAAATAATCCCTCATGGGAAACCAGAAATAAAGCCTTACCAAATCCCGTTATCCAGTTGCATTTTCATACGCATTGCATACCATTTGCATATGCATCTTATTTCCCTAGCAGTTGCATCATTTGCATATTTGCGCATCATACAGAGCATGGCATTTATGTCCCCAATGACATGGCATAGCAGGATCCAGGATCAGTTTGCAGGCATCTTGGTCGCTTCTCTATTAAAGTCGGCAGTATTTCTCTGGAAAGAGTTAATGTCGCATGTGTTCAAGGAATTCTATCCCCTGCAAGTCATTCTTCAACCATACAGTTGATAATGACGGTTCCCAACAGTCGTTGCTCTTATTGCTCCCCAAGCAGAGATTATCCTTAAAAGAGTTTCTTGAAGGCTTTTCCCCTGCAGAGTTTGGACAACGTTTTTCCTCTGACAGGAATTTTACTCAACTATTCCCCAGCAACTTTATCATCCGAGATACTGTTTCGGTATCGCGAAGAACCTTAACGGATAAGGGACTGCTTCGACCATCCGAAGAAATCTCGTTTGTGTTCAGAGATACAACTTTGGTATCGCGAGGAACCTTATTGGATAAGAGACTGCTTCAACCACCCGAAGAAATATCGTTTGTGTTCAAAGATACAACTTTGGTATCGCGAGGAACCTTATTGGATAAGGGACTGCTTTAACCACCTAGAGAATATCAGGTTATCTCGTTCATCTATTTTGCATCCTGTCATCCCTAATCTCTGCACTTTGCTTGTCGGACAAATTTCGGGGTCTTTTTGTATCTAATTGACTTCCACCCTAAAAATGAACGCCATGCAGCTGTTCATTCTCTCAGGTTCAAGGCAATTAGATAGGGGCATCTGTCATACCCTAAATTTGTCCTACCCATTTTAGAATATTTTTGCATTTTTGCTCTTATTTCATTTTTGCATTATTTGTTTAATTTCTGGTTATTTAGACACGTGTCCGCTTGCAATTGAGTGCTTTCCAAATATTTTTCATTTTTTGTCCAATAAAAGTGTGACACGTGACCTAAAATTATTTTGCTTTCCTAATATTTTTCCTTTTTAAATCTTAATAATTAATATTTTTTAGACTACATTAAGTATATAGTTTTATAACATTAATAAAAGTATTTTATTTTATTTTATTTTAATAGGTTTGTAAATAAGAGTTTTGTCATTTTGTTAATAATATTAATATTTAGAATTTAAAAAAATTATTGGTTAGTTGTTAATAATAGTAATTAACATTATGTTTGTTTATTTATTAGAAAGTTTAGTCTTAATATTTAATAATTAATTTAGAAATTAGTTGGGTTAGTATAATAGTTATCTAGTTAGAAAATTAGATTTAATTAAACCAGAAAAATTAAATAAATAAAAGAAGAAATTTGAAGTGGGAGTAAAGGCCCACTGTAAACGGCCCATCAGAGGGAGTCTCATCTGGCTTTTTAAAGGAAGAAAAAAAACCTAATGGTCAGCTACTGTTCATGAGCCCCCTTTCTGAAAAAACCCACCATCAAAAATCCTCACAGCTGCCGCTAATCTTCTTCTTCTATAATTTTAAGAACCCGCCGCCGAAAACCCTAATGGCCCTTTTTTTCTTCATTTCTCTCACAAATCCCTCAATCTACAATAAACTTCACTCTCTCTCCTACCATTAACTCACCAAATTCCACAACTTCATGCTGCTCCAATCTACACCTTTTTCAAGCTCTGGTCGCAGTCGAAACATCATCCTCTCAATAACTCTGATTCGACGATGTGGTACGAGCATAGCCGGTTCGATGTTCGTGCGATTGCTTTTGTTGCGCTGCTACTAGGATTTGGCTTCATTCTGATGATCACTTCAGCCTGATACAAATTGATCTGACAACAACTCGACCCGTATCGCATAGGTAAGGCTATTGTTCTCTCATATATTCTGTGTTTTGATTCATTTCCAGACTTCTTCTTTTTCGCGTGTGTATTGTTTCATATGTTTACTTTGAGTTAATAGCAATGGACTTGGTTATGCTTGGAATCATGTGGATGTTTTTTAATTGAGTTAAGTAGAAAATTTTGTTTTGAATATACTGTGGGGCTTGAAAGACTTGAAGTTTCGCAGTAGATGTTTTTGTAGTTTTACTGTTAAAAGAATTGTGAATTATTTTTTAGTATAGTTGTTTGAATGGTGCCCTCTGTTTAATCATTGTACAAATCATCTTATTTTCTTGATTGGGGTTACCGCCTTATTTTTTTAACTGATGGAGTTTTTTTTTGTTTTTTTTTAAAGAATATTTCGTTGTTGTAGAACTAGTTTCACCAAATAACATGGTTTACTTTTATAATGTACATTACTAAATATCTAATATTAAAAAAATAGAATTTTAATGTGCTTAATACTATAAAGTTATATATTACAACGTGTGTGTTACTATAATATCATCATCATCTTGCTATAATATCATTATGCCTACTACTATATTGTTTTATGTTACAACATGTATACTACTGTAATATCTAATAGTTAGTATTATATCATGAGCTTACAATATTAAATGTGTATATGTGCTACTGGTTGTTGTGTAAATTTTGTGACCAAAGTCCAACCTATTTTATCATTTCTTCTCTTTACATTTTATAACTATTACATACTATTATTATAAAAAGTGACTCAAGTTTAAATATTGGACTTTTGTGGTGTACTCTTGTTTTTTTTATTTACACCCCTTTATGCATTGTAAATAACGTGTAAATATTATGACTAATATGTTTGGGTTGTCATTCGAATTTCATTAAATCGATTATTATTATTATTATTATTATTATTATTATTATTATTATTATTATTATAATTTATCCGTGGATTCGACAATTTCATGTCGTTACGCAACCAAATATTCTTACACATTAATTGAATATCTCGTCGCATTATGAAAGTAGTGAGTTCGTGGAGTCTAGCACTCCTTGGACTTTTGGACAACCGCTCTCGAGGCGTACGCCTTGAGTTGTGGTTGTTTCGTCTTTCGGTTTTCAAGTTATTTTTTTCACTCAATTTAATTGAAATTTCTAAAAAATATTTTAATTACTTTTAGATATTTTTATAAGAAAATTCAAATTAGTTTTTAAAAAAAAATAAATTTCAAAATTATTACCAAATAAATATTTTAAATATTAAAGCTTTAGAAAAATATACTTTATTAATTAAGTTAAATTTTTTTCCTAAGATATTAAACTTTTTTTCAAAACAATTAATTATAATTAGCTTTTCTCAAACTCTTTTTATAAGCAATTGATTAATTAATTTTATATATAAAAATTAAAACTATTTTTCTTAATTAAATTAAACTATTTTTCTTAAGTAAATTTCAAAACAATTGAATTCTTGGATCTTGCCTTCTTTGAATTTTCGAAGGATTGCCCTCAAGGTGCACACCTTGAGTTGTGATCCTTTTGATCTTACATTTCTAGAATACCTAGCGCGCCTAGTCCGAGTACGCTAATCAATTCAAATTATTTTCTTAATTAAATCACGAAAAGATCGAGTTCTTGGAGTCGCGCATTCCTTGAATTCAATAATGATTAATATTGAGGCGTACGCCTTGAATGGTGTGTCATTCGACCTTTCGTCTTAAAACACTTCTTATAATTATTCGGACAAGTACTTTTACTGTCCAACAAACATATTTTTATAGTTAATGGAACGAAAAAGGTATCGTTGGGATCTTGCATTCCAACAATACCCCGACTAATTGGTTACGAGGTTGGCGTGTCGTTTATCGAATAGTCGTCATTCCTCCCAAATTTTCAACCCGTCTAATCTCGTTCCTCACCTTCGTGCGATCGAGTCTAAAACCTAGTATGTTTCTAAACCATATGTCAAATCCAAACTATTTTCTTGATTAAATTACGAAAGAATTGAGTTCTTGGAGTCTCGCACTCCTTGAATTCTTGAGTAAACACTCTTGGGGCGTACGCTTTAGGTTGTGGATTACTCGACCTTTCGTCTATAAAATATATGCCCTAACTATTTGGACAAATATCGTCATTGTCCATTCAAATACGATTTCATAATTAATTGAATGAAAAAGGTGTTGTTGGGATCTAGCATTCCAATAATATCCCGATTAATTGATTGCGAGACTGACGTCTCATTTATCGAGTAGTCGTCATTCTCCCTTAAAATATTCAACCATTCCAACCCTTTTCTCGCCCCCCGTGCGATTGAAACTTAAACTAAATTCTCCGCCCTCGTGCGATTTCCAACTCAAACATACTTGTTCCAAAGAACATTGTTTAGTTCATTCTTTCGCGCATATGAACTAGTGCTTCAGCCTCCCCTAGCGAGCAGACAAGCCAATGTTTAGCAGTTAGAATGCGATCTAAACTCTCGTTCATTCCAAACATAAACCTTTTACCGTAGTTAGCCAAACTACGGCTGCTCTGATTTCTCATTTATCAATGAGAATACATAGGCATAGGATTGCGATGATCCTAGCGAGCACTTTTCTTTATTTCCCACCTTTAGGTTCCCATACCTTTTACCAAAGAACATTGTTTAGTCCCTTCTTCCGCGCATATGAACTAGTGCTTTAGCCTCCCCTAGCGAGCAGACAAGCCAACGTTTAGCAGTTAGAATGCGACCTAAACTCTCGTTCATTCCAAACATAAACCTTTTACCGTAGTTAGCCGAACTACGGCTGCTCTGATTTCTCATTTATCAACGAGAATACGTAGGCATAGGATTGCGATGATCCTAGCGAGCACTTTTCTTTATTTCCCACCTTTAGGTTCCCATACCTTTTACCAAAGAACATTGTTTAGTCCCTTCTTCAGCGCATATGAACTAGTGCTTTAGCCTCCCCTAGCGAGTAGACAAGCCAACCTTTAGCAGTTAGAATGCGACCTAAACTCTCGTTCATTCCAAACATAAACCTTTTACCGTAGTTAACCGAACTACGACTGCTCTGATTTCTCATTTACCAATGAGAATACGTAGGCATAAGATTACGATGATCTTGGCGAGCACAATCCCCCTTTTTATCCGTAGTCCCACGAACTACGAATGCTCTGATTTTCCACTTCATACAAGTGAAGATACGTAGGCACAAGGGTCCCAATCCTTGGCGAGCACCCTATCTTAAAACCACCCATTCCCCCATAGGAGAAACCTTAGAAGAAAACAAGCGTAGCTAACTTTACTCTCGAATCGAATCAAGAGGTTCCCGTTGAGTACAACGGACGTAGAGGGTGCTAATACCTTCCCTCTGTGTAACCGACTCCCGAACCTAGAATATTGGTTGCGATGACCATTTTCTTATCTCTCTTAAAGGTTTTATCGATATTTTCCTATTCCATCCTTGGAATGAATAAAGTTTGGTGGCGACTCTGTTCGAGCGTATTTTCCGCGTCCATCGCGAGGATCGTATTTTTCGAGGTACGACAGATGGCGACTCTGCTGGGGACAGTATTTTCCGCGTCCATCGCGAGGATCGTATTTTTTCGAGGTACGACAACCTCAGCGGGGGATCATAGAACTGCATCAGCGCGTACAATATGTTACGCTCATACATGGATGGTTTATAAACCAACCTGAGCAGTTTCCCATAACTCTTCCTGAAGCTTCTCTTCACATCATCATCAGCTAGAGATATCAAACCAAGCAAAGAAGAAACATCTGGAGTAGGCAACTTGTACGCTACAGTCTTCTTCAAAGTATCCATAATAGCAGACATAAATCCGGGCAACTAGAATCAGAAGGTATGAAATGCACCTGCAGCACAGACACACGTTAATGATATGCAAAATGAGTATGCAACAATGCAATATGCAAACATGCAACAGGGATCCAGTGATATATTGCTGAAGAGATCCTTCCACAATATCTGTCTCAACAGACCCACAATACTGCTCAAACCTGGTCTCAACGGACCCATAACAATGCTCCAACCTGGTCTCAACAGACCTATAACACAGCTCCAGCCTGGTCTCAACAGACCCATAACACTGTCCTGATGAAGAATCCCAAGTAACCACACATACTGATCCAATATCAAGAAAACCAGGTAGTCTGGAGGTCAAGTTTCCTTCATGCCCCAATCCCTCTCACAGGTAGGTGTTCTATCAACTGACACAAGGTACGGCATCCTATGCGGTCGTCGGCGTCACAGACTTTCAAGACTGATGATACGATACCAAGAAGGTGTGGCATCATCATGTCCTGAAGAGGCCTCACTTAGCCAACTTCTAAATGATCGGTCCCCGGAGTCGACAATCCAACTAACCAACAACCCCCTCAACCCAAAGGGTTGAAAAATAAGTCAACCAGAAGAACCTCGTCCGAGCATGGATTTTGCGGCACAATAGTACATGCAAAGCATGCACGCGCCCACTACTTTCCACAACTAATTCTAGGTGCACTCAAGCCCAGGTCCGGCTTATCTCTCAACAGATCACCCCCTCCCCACAACAGCAATAACAATATAAAGCTGACAATAAAATGCGGAAAGTAAAGACAGGAATGTAAATCCATACAAAACCCACGACGGGAAAACAAGCGCTAGGATTGACTCACGTAGGGAACCGTTGGAGTCCCCAGCAGAGTCGCCAGTTGTCGCTACTGCGAAAATCGGCGCCGGCTATGACAGAAGAGTCGCCACCGTGCGTTATTTATCCCACAAGAGGAAAAGGAAACTCTCAGAGTAAACCTAACGCAAAGAGGGAAAGGAATGGTCATCGCAACCAAATTCCTGGATTCGGGAGTCGATTACGCAAGGGAAAGGTATTAGCACCCCTCACGTCCGTCGTACTCGACGGGATCCACGCTTGTTTTCTTGTACGGACTGTTATTCTATCTACACTAGAGGTCTGGGTTAAAAATAAAATAAAATGACTCGGCAAAGTATCGCACTTTATGCCTACGTATTCTTGTCTGGAACCAGAAATCAGAGTCAACGTAGTTCGCCTACCTACGGGAAAGGAGGGGAAGGTTGCTCGCTAGGATACGTCATCCTATGCCTACGTACTTTCATACAACATGAAAGATCAGAGCAAACGTAGTTCGGGCTACGGAAGACACAAACTTGTCTGCAGTTTTTTATGACCTTCAAAAAGGGTTTTTCTTGATTAAGAGTCCAAGCGGACAAAAATGACACTTTGATGTTTGTTTTGAATCTTTTACGAAAGAAGTATTTTTTAGTTTGTTTGCAATCTCTGACGCACTAGAGACTATGATTCGAGAGTGACTACGTCGCGTGTCACCCAAAGGGTACCACACTAAGCAGCTAGACTACTGGAAAGAAGCTCTCCAGCAACCCTTTCTCGAATAGCTTAAGGCTCGTAACGTACGACATCGATTAACCTTATTACTGTATTTTTCGAGATAAGAAGAGAAAGAAGCTCTAAAAAACCTAGGGTTGAAAAGGGAATAAAAAAATAACCTAATGTTGTCATGCATGGATAAGAATCCTAATGTCTGTCATAATTCCCTCCTGCACAGAGGAAATCAGAGATCCTAGGGGATAAACAGAAAAGAAAGCAAGCAGATACAGTAAAATGCATGCAATGCAGCAATACAAGCGAGGCAAGGGAGTCCCACTCAACCTCGAACCTTGGAAAACAACAGGCAAAGTGAATCAACATTCACCTCAAACCTAGGGGGCAAGCTATACAAGCCAACAAATAATACAGAAAACAAAACCCAAAGCAGAGGAGGCAGCCCAAACAGCAGCACCAAACTCCTACAGCAGACAGCAGCTCTGACAGCAACAACTTTCATCTTCAAACTTCAATAAACTTCAATCTCCAACCTCCAGGGAAGAGAAAGCACACTTCAAATAAGGCTCCTCAACACCTAAACAGTTAAGCTCCACAGCTACAGAAAACTCCAGCTCAAAAGCAACAGTAAACCCTAGCTTCAATCCTCCAGCAAGCTCCTGACAGCAAAGTTGACAGTAACAACTTCATCTTCAAGCAAACCTCATGAAAGATATCTTCAACATCTTAGATCTTCATACCCAAGCTCTAGCAAGCTCCACCAAGAAAGATTTGTTACTGAGATCAATTTATAATGAATGGGAACCAGTGAAAACCAAAGGAAATCACTAGAAACCATCATCTGCAAAGGAGGGTATCCTCAAAAGTTCTACTCTTTAAGGCATGCCCCTCATCCCTCCAAGGGAGAGATGGGGCTTCCTTAAGATGACTTTGAATCATAGGATAGGATGGAATCAAACAAAGCATTCCATGTTTGAGGCAAGAAATGAACTAAGTCTAAAAAGCTCTTCCTAAAACCCTAATTCTTAAGCTCCTGACAAGCATTCCAACAGATGAGAAATCTTCAACTCCAAGCTTCTTCAAGCCATCCAAAGCAACTTAATTTGATCTTCAATTCATCCAAGCAAAGTCCAAGCCAAAAGCACACCCAAAATAGCCCCACACAAATTGAATAAACCAAGCATCCAAGGGAGAAACCCACAAACATCACACCAATTGCAAAATACAAATAAAATGCTAAAACTCATCATAAAATCCTAAGTAAATTTATAAGGGAACCTAACCCTATACCCAATACCCCATATAAATCCCAGAACCTAACTCAATCATTTAATCCTAAAACTATGCACTAAACTACAACTATTTGTTTTAAAACCCTAATTCTAACACATCTCCTATTCACCTCTCAAACTAACCTAAATTTTATTCACAAAATTATGATAAAATTCCTATGGGTACATGCTTCCCTATTCTAATCAACCTCATAAGAATCAATCAAAAAATCCTCACCAAACTCTCACACAAAATTCAGAAAGATGAAGTATCAAACAAAAGTAAAATAAAGGCAATAAAACTATAAAAATATGCCAGAAAATATAAAATGCATGAAATTAATATTTTTTTGTCCCATAAAATTCTAGAGACCCTAAGGAAACCAGGGAAAAAAATCTCACTCCAAAATGTTCATTTTTCAATTTTATATGAATTAAAAACTAACCTAAATACAACTATGAAAAGAAAATAAAAGAAAATAAAAGAAAATGATAAATGGGTGTGTCAAATAGCAGGATTATCCAATTATAAACCAGAGTTGGGCCCAGGAGGGGGTGTCATTAGTAAGCGTGTATTAGGCCCAAACCAAACAGAAAATAGAATGGAAAATATGATGAAAAATGGAAAAACTTCGTGGCAAATAGCAAGTGAATCCTGTGTATTCTCTCAATGGGCCTCAAATAGGGTGTGGATAGCAATGTTTGTACTAAGCCCAAGCCAAACTACACTAAGCGAAACGGTGCGTTGAGTATGTTTCAGATTGCTTCACAAAATCAAATTCAATCGTGGCCCTTGGATGGATGGTTCGGTCAATGGTCTTCCCTAATCCTATGGCCAGAAAGTCATCTTCTTCATTTCAAATTGGGAGGGAAAGTGAACCAGACGGTGGCCGGAGGTGGCGCCACCGTCGTCTCCAAATGCAAACACCATAAAACCTCAACAAAACCTAAACCTAAACACTTCATCTTGCTCATTTTTTCTCGCTGATTCTAACCATGACCTCCATTTCCACTAAAAGTCCTTCCATCTCAGAACACGATTAAAAAATCAGAGCATGCTCCAAATCCAATCATCAGGATTCTTAAAATTGATAAGCTTATAATCATCTACACGTTTCACTGATTGATCCTCACCATCTAAACAGGTCTAACTCATCAAGAACTTAAAGAAACGATCCTCAACAGAAATGGTGATGCTTAAGATTTTGTCTCTAATCAACAAGTTTTCCCACCAGAAACGATCCTAGCCATGTCTACAATGCATCTACATGTTCAAATCCTAACAATTCTACCTAAATGGTGCTATAAGATGAAGTTTGCAAACCTGGCAAAACTGAAGGAACAGAGCAAGAAATCCTTCAAATCACACTTCAATCTTCTCCAGATACGATCAATGAAGTCTTGTGAAACTTCTGTATGCACTGAATTGCCTTGAATCCTTCTTAATCACCAAATCCGATTTTGAGTTGCAAGGTTGAAACTCACTATGCTCTCTCTCAATTCTTCAGAGTTCTTGGCCAAAAAATAACTGAATCAGTTACACTCTTTATATAGAACATGTTGGAATGATCAAGAAAGTTCTGAAATGATCCATGTGAGAAATTCAATTTCTCTTGCACTTGAAATCTCATGTCATAACAGTCGGGTTCTTGGCTAGTGCAACAGCTTCATTTTGCTCCAATTTCTCACCAAATGACATATTGAATTGATTGGTAAGGGTTAGCGCCTTGGTTCTGATCTCATGAGTGATTTGGCAAGTGTTACTTACATGTGAAGTTACCAAATGCAAGTGTGTTCAAATGACCTCAAATGGAAAAATTAACATTGCCATCATTTTTAAAACATCATTTTTGATCAATTTGATATGCCATATGCCTTGTTTTGACCCCAAAACATAAAATCACATTTTTGGCCTTTTAAATGACTTTAAATTCTTCCTTTTTAAGCCATTTTAGCAACTTTGTGATACAAGCCAATTCAATCCCTCATGACTTGTTACCTTACCTAAAAACATCATTCTAAACACAATTCATGTTGAACACTTTTTCATTTGAGGAGTGGAAGATAGAGATTTTGGCACATGTTGAAAAAGGACCTATAATTCAACTTTCCCAAAATACCCATGGATTGCCAAGATCATAACTTGAGTTCCACAAATCTACTTGAGGATTTCTAGTACTAAAATTAAGGCTAAGATCAAGACCTACAACTCTTATGTTGGCCAAGAATCCATTTGAAAACTCCTTGAGGGGCAAACGTTGCTTGGAAGTCAAGTGACTTTCACAGATAAATTTCAGTGTCCTCTGGTGACTTGTAACTTGCAAGAACCATAACTTGAGTTCTACAAATATTCTTGAAGACTTCTAGTACTCAAATTAAAGGTATTGAGAAAATCTACAAGTTTCATGTTAGCCAAAGATCCATTTGAAACTTGTATCTTGACTTATGTGGCTTTGAAGTTAGGCACTAAACAGGGGATCTTACACTGAAACCCTAATCTAGCAACTTCTCACATTCTTGATTCTTCTTTGCTTAACCTTGCTACAACACCACACATGTATCAACATACCATTCCATGAACCCCATGACCTCAAAATAGGCTTTGATGCTCTTCAATTACTCACTTGACCTAGGATTGACCCAGATGAAACCCTAGTTGACTGTACCTCAACTGTGGCTCTCATACTTGAATCATTGACTTGCCTCAGCTTCAATAAGTCTCTCTAGATATCCCATGAGATCCATACACACCTTACATCCACTGATGATTCTCAATACCCCTCAAGATAGGAGCACAATCCACATGTAGGCACTCAAACTTCTCAAGACTTCAAATCTCTTCTTGATGGCTTGGATGACTCTCATACTTGGATGAGATCTCTTGCTAGGCTCTTCTCTTGATAGACACCCTTGATCCCTTGTTAGAGGCATGCTAAGCTATGATATGCAAATGATTGAACTATGTACATGATGTAACTATGCAAATGAAATGCAATGAAACATAAATTAGGCAAGAAAAGGTTAAGCAAATTTTGGGGTGCAACATGACGGAGTTATTTTCCTGTATCGGACAGAGTTATTTTCCCGTAGTGGTGACGGAGTTATTTTCCTGTATTATTGGCAAAGTTATTTTCCCGTAGTGGTGACGGAGTTATTTTCCTGTATTTGACAGAGTTATTTCCCGTAGTGGTGACAGAGTTATTTTCCTGTATTTGACAGAGTTATTTTCCCGTAGTGGTGACAGAGTTATTTTCCTGTATTATTGGCAGAGTTATTTTCCCGTAGTGGTGACAGAGTTATTTTCCTGTATTTGATAGAGTTATTTCCCGTAGTGGTGACGGAGTTATTTTCCTGTATCAGACAGAGTTATTTTCCCGTAGTGGTGACGAGGTTATTTTCCTGTATCGGACAGAGTTATTTTCCCGTAGTGGTGACGGAGTTATTTTCCTGTATTGAACAGAGTTATTTTCCCGTAGTGGTGACGAAGTTATTGTCCTGTATTTGATAGAGTTATTTCCCGTAGTGGTGACGGAGTTATTTTCCTGTATCGGACAAAGTTATTTCCCGTAGTGGTGACGAAGTTATTTTCCTGTATTATTGACATAGTTATTTTCCCGTAGTGGTGACAGAGTTATTTTCCCGTAGTGGTGACGGAGTTATTTTCCTGTATTATTGACAGAGTTATTTTCCCGTAGTGGTGACGAAGTTATTTTCCCGTAGTGTTGGCGGAGTTATTTTCCTGTGTTTGGCAGAGTTATTTTCTTGTTATTGGCAGAGTTATTTCTTATTTGTTGATAAAACTATTTCCTCAGTGGAAGTCGCCAAAGTTATTCCCTGTGTTGTTGGCAGAGTTGTTTCCCCAGTAAAAGCGTCAGAAAAGATTGTATTCTGTTAACAGAGATATTCATACCCATTTGAGTGATGGAGTCATACTGTGATTAGACAGAGAAGTTGTGTTTGCATTGAAGGATAAGCTGCTGTAAATAGACAGAGATGCTGTATATAGTGAGTTGCAGTTGGCAAATTTCTGGGTTTCTTGGTATTCAATCGACTTTTACCTCGATTGTTTGAAGGTCGTTCGCTCTTCACCCAGTCGGGTCCAAGCCGTTTGAATAGGGGCAGCTGTTGCACCCCAAAATTTGCTCAACATCTTTTACCTGGTTTATGTTTCATTGGATTATCATTTGCATAGTTCTATCATTTGCATATCATGGCATATCATTCATCCAACAGGGGATCAAGTGGGATTATTATCAAGAGAAGCCTAGCAAGAAATCTTATCCAAGCTTGAGAGGTCATCCAAGTCATCAGGAGGTGGTGGGAGGTCTTGATCAGCTGAGGATCATCAATGGGATGTGAAGCATGAGGTGTGAATATGAGATGTGTATAGAGCTCATGGAGTGCCTAGAGAGACATGTTGGAGCTAAATCAAGTCATTGTGTCAAATGCAAGAGCCACAATTGAAGTGCAAACAATTAGGGTTTCATCTGGATCAACCCTAGGTTAATTATGCAATTGAAGAGTATCAAAGCCTACTTTGAGGTCATGGAGTTCATGAAATGATGTGATAAGACATTTGTGGTGTTTTGCCAAGATCAAATCAAGAAGAATCAAGAATGTGGAAAGTTGCTAAATCAGGGTTTCACTGCAAATTACCCTATTTAGTGCCTAACTTCAAGGCCACATAAGTCAAGATAAAAGTTTCAAATGGATCTTTGGCCAACATGAAACTTGTAGAGCATCTCAATAAATTTAATTTGAGTACTAGAAGTCCTCCATTGGATTTATAGAACTCATGTTATGGCCCAAACAAGTTACAGGTCCTCAGATGCTTCTGAAATTTGTCTGTGAAAATCATCTGACTTCAAGGCTATTTTTGACCTAGAAGGAGGTTTCACCTGAACTTTTGGTCAACATGAAAGTTGTTCCTAATTATCTTAGCTTTCTAAATTGTATTAGAAGTCCTCCATATGATTTGTAGAACTCAAGTTATGAGGTTTACAAGTCAGGGGTATTTTGGGAAAGTGAGATTATAGGTCATTTTCAATCATAGGTCCATATC
>CAWUDS030002557.1:0-39415 GCA_963859935.3 Lathyrus sativus | reverse complement strand
TTTAGAAGGGATACACGGATAATTAGATGACAATATGTTGCAGAGGATGAAGTTCGGGAACGTTGTGCCGACATTGAATCTATACCAAAACCGCTAATCAATCCTCAACCTGCATGTAAATGGAAACACACCCAAACAGAACAGTACAACCATACAAAAAGATGAAAGCAAAGAAGAAAAAGTTAAGCTTAGCATAACCCATTCTCGCTCGTCTTTATCTCCATAAACCGACACCAGCTCGCCGCAGTTGTCGCAGAAGTTGTTGTTATTTATAAAAACCAAACCTTGCATCAGATTCGATACTTGCAATGAATAGGCAAAGCAAAGCACATAGAATTCGTGAAGAATACATTATACCATAATTTGCAACCGTAACCAAACCGAAAATCAATAAGGACCACAAAATAATAAGAATCGTATCAAGGTGTCATGACAAGCTTCGGTGAATTGGTGCCTTGAACTTGTTGTACACTTCGGATCCATGCTTCTGCTATCGACATTCGAAGTCGCGACCTCTCTGATACGAAACTGCAACAATCACCAAATTGGAGTCTGAACCTCAGACTCAACCTCAAACCTGTTACAAGTCAATCACAAACAAATACAAGCCATCTCGTGTGACATTAAAAGATTCCAAGTTATCAAAACAACAGCACCAACTAAAATTTTACAAACAGATTAAACTAATTCAATGAATGATGACTGCAGTGCCTTAGGCCATTGTTACTCGGTTCCTGTCATGAATGCTGCAGGGATCAACTGTTGTTGCGTGTCATTCGACTCCATATTCGTTTTTGCGCAATCAACATTCAGCGAAGCCGTAACTGAGATGGATTTATGCACTGTAAGTGCAGAGTTGTAGTTGTTGTAGTATGGTTGTTGCAGGGTTGTTGCTATCGCTACGCAAAACCGCAAATCAAAAGAACCGACATCGCAGACATAGCCGAGGCACATTTTAACCGTGATATATCCTACGTCAGCACAGCAATCAACGCAAATCCAAACTGAGTTGTTCGCTCGAAGCCTGATGCTGTTAAATCGAGTTCGCGCGAGAGCTGAGGATGTCGCATCCTAGCTGGGGCATATACGAGGTGGGCAAGGTTGAGCTCAGTTGTAGCTTGCAAATGATGATCTGGTGATGTCAATGTTGTTGTCGCTGCGAGTTATTTGTCGTGGGAAACGGTGTCTCCAAGATTATGTTTGAACTTTATTATCTCGACACGTCAAATAACAACATCCTCCCGAGTTAATACTTCACACTCCAATCTTTTGATCTACCTGCAATAAACTCAAAACAACAACAATACATAAATTCAACATGCCACCATACCGATACATCATTGTTGTCACGAGTTGAGAGCTGATGGAGCGAATTGTGAAGAACGCCTCCTTCTTTGGATTCCTGATATGATCTGAGATACCGCATTGTTTCAGCTTTGACTGCAACAGTGTCGAGCATCGGCGCCGAGAAACAATCTGTATCACCTGCACATAAAATTAACACAGACAACCACATAATTCTTATGAAAACAGAGAGACTTAGGACCTGTGATAGTGGAAATGTTACCGGTAGAACAACCCAATACAGAGTTTTCATGAATTTCGCCCAGATTACAATCGACTTATCTTCTCAGTATAAACCAAATTTATTAATGCGAATCAAACAATCACAGCAAACCTCCAGGCAGTGTCAGAATCACTCTAGTCAGTACATAACAAATAATTTAAACCAAAACAAGCGAGAGGATCAGTGGAACAACAGATCCAGTGAGAAAATTTACAAATCACATCCAAACCGAATCAAAGTTAGTGAATAACATAAACTGACAATAACTATAACAACTCCTAATATGCACATGAGACGTGAATATGCATCTTAAATCAATCAAAGTTAAAGTGAATGCTTAGTAACAACACAACAATAGATAGTTGTGAAAACTTGAAACCAATACCAGATGCAGTTACTTGACTCCGTTGTTGTTGGAAGGAAACGACGCTTAAGTTCCGAATTCGCCAACTGGAAGCGTTGAATGATACCGAAGTTGAGCCATTGAGGGGTGTCGGAGTTCAATCGGCTTAGATGAGCTCGGTTTGAGTTCGAAGATGGTGAATCAACGGACTTTTGTTACACAGCAGAGAAGGGTACACCAAGGAAGCGTTTTCCGGTGATGAAATAATGATGGCGACGTCGTTTTGAGGTTTGAAGGAAGACAAGATGTCGATGATGATGATGGTGAGTGGATTCTGCAATTTAGGGTTTTCAAGGTGAATTGGGGCGCCGTGAACAGTGTCTCCTCCTCAATTAGGGTTTTCTTTCTCCCCCTTTTTATAAGTCTGAAGTGCCCTTGTCCCCTCTTCTCAGATTCCAATGGGCCGTGGGCCTCTCTACTTTCTATCCACTCTCTTTTTCTTCTTCCCCTTTTTTAGCAAATGACTAATTAGCTAAAAATAGACTAAAAAAAATTTAAAGATTGTAATATTAATTAACATGAATAATTAAAAAGTAAATATTGAAATAATTAAATATTAACAAAAAAATGTAATAAAATATAAGCTAAAAAACAAAATAAATATTAATTCCCTAAAAATAATCTTAATAATATTTAAAAAATAAAAAAAGTTTAAGAAAGTGAGAAAAAATTAATATTCACAAAAAGGTTGTTAGGCCACGTGTCACGCCTTAATGGGTCAGAGATAAAATTTAAAAAACACTCAATTTCGGGTGGACACGCGTCTTAAACAGCATGAAACAATAAATGCGAAAATATTTACAAAAGGGAAGGATAAATTTAGGGTATGACACACCCCCCCCCCCTCTTCTTGATGTTCTCCAGTCCTGCATTCAATTAATTTGGCACAAGCGCTCATCTCTGAAAAGGATTTTGTAATGGTATGAGTGATAGTTAAGGAACCCACAAGGTTTTCGGAGTGGCAGTCACCCCTTTTGTCTTTGGTGTCTGTAGTCACACGAATTTGTTCCTGCTTGAGGATTTTTGTTTTGTGATCCTTTTTGCTTTTTTCTTTTTCATTCTTTTGCCATTTTGCTCCCTAATTTTTTCCTGAACTAATTTTTTTTGAATTGGTAGTCCAACGAGATGCCCTAACTTTTGCCTAAGTCACTTGTTCTCAAGTTATTGACTTAGCGGGCTTTCTTTATTTTTTTTCCTTTTCCTTTTGGAATAACGCGTGTGATACTTAATCATTTGACTTGTTAAAAAGATTACCACTGCCTCATTCCTTGGTTGGTGATGGATAACCATTATGGTTTTATGTATTTTGACCTCTTGATGTGTGGAGAATAAAAAGGTGATTGATCCTTAAATGCACACTCCTTTTGAAATTTGAACACTCGGTCAAATTAGATGACGACTATCCTGCCCCTGGGTTAGATGTGAGAGTTTTTTCATATGAAAAGAAACTCCTACTTCAAGGCTCAAAGGGGTTGATGATGGTCTATCTCCGTTGTTTGCCAATTTGAAACAATGCCTGTACATCATCAGTAAGGTTTTATTCAAAAGGATACGACCATAAATTTTGTGTTTTTACTTCGTCATCCTCCCTCTAAGAGTTTAAGCAAGAAGTTGGTATTGCAATGCAGAGAAATTTTTTTATGAATGAACACGAATGGATTTCTTCAAGAAAAACATACTCATTGCATTATGATTATCATTCAAAAACAAACAAGCTTTTACGTGCAAACAATGTTTTAACAAACAATGAAAGATTACTAATGAAAATGCAGTAAATAAGCTATTGATTTCCCTTGTAGAAGAGGCCTAATTCTATCTAGACTTATTGCTTCTGAAACGTGTTTTTTGCAGTCTGGGTGCTCACTTGGGTAAAAAGGCTTCAATTTATATGCAGACTAACTGGTGTGAACATGATGACCTTTGAATCGATCAGATCTTACACCCTGAGCTTCAGAGCTTTGCAATTTTCAATTGAATAGCCAAGTGTTCCTGAGTGGTACTCACACCTAGCAGTCATGTCATAATCCGAAGGAATAGGATTTGGAATAGTCTTGGCCTCTCTTAGCTGAATCAAAGAACCCTGAAGTAGACAAGCAAGAAGCTGACCACAAGGAATAAGAATATGATCGAACCTTCTCTCAGGCCTTCTTGGTCTTTGTTGTCTCTTCTGAGAGCAGTTCTATTGTTGATACTGATTTGGGCACCCAATCTATCCAGACGCATTCCTCTCCAGATTTGGCTGAGGAACAAGCAAAGGTTGCTGGAATGGGGGCTCTGGAACCCAAGACTGTGGAGTATGTCCCTATCCTAAGGTGGATCCTAGAGAAAGGAAATGAGAAACCATTTCTTTTACAATATCTGGAGTGGGATCACCATGTATGTCCATGCCATTATGCCAGTTGGTGTGAACACGATTTCCTTTGAATCAATGAGCTCTTGGACTTTGTACTTGAGCCTCACATAATTCTCGACATCATGATTGGGCTCTCCAAAATGGAAATCACACCTAGAATTGACATTATAGCCCAGAAGAAGCTTTGTGAGAGGAGGTCCCAGAGTACATAGCTTAATCAGCTGAAGCTTGAGCAAGTGTTGAAGCAATTACGCATACGGCATTGGGATCGGATCCAATGTCTTCACATGCTTCCTTGGATTTTGTTCACATTTTATGCTCTTAAGGTTCTATTGGAGAATAGAAAGTGGCTGCTGAAGGGAAAGTTCTGGAACCCTGGGTTGCGGAGGAGATCCATGAGGTAGTTCATGATATGGGAGAGACCCTAAAGGGAAGGGAGGAATAACAAATTTCGTTGCAGTAACGGGCATAGGATTACCTTTTTTCTCAACACTATCCTCAAGTTTTCCATGACTAGGCTCATCTGAGTTTTTAATTGATTAACTCCCTCCCTTAGCAGTTTATGACCATGGGAAAAGGTTTTCATGTCTACCATAAACTATCTTATTTCACTTCTGACTTCCATTAACTCAGCTTAAACCTGTTCCATGATCCGCCTTTGATTACCTCTTGTTGAATACCGGTGAAAACCTGAGTTTGCAATCCTGATGAGAAAACCAAATCGGAATCAAAAGACCAAACTCGAGCACCTGTTATACATGCTATAAATGTAAATTCATGAATGTGTGCAAATGTCATGTTTAATAATTTCCAGGGGAATCTATGCTTTGATTATATTTTTAAGCAAGAGAACACCATGGATCACTAGTAAAAGAAATAATCACATATCTGGAAAACAGGGATAAGAGTACAATGGATTCAAATACAAGACGACGAAAGCCAGAGTACAAAGAAGAACGGATCCGCATCAAAAATCCTGATGGTGATCATATCAACAGAAATACAACACTTAAGGCGCATCCTCCATCTCTATTAGAGCAAGCCCACCCCAGCCAAAGTACCTTTTGCTCCAATCTTGAATCTTTTTGAAAAGTTTCTTGGTCTGATCATGCTTCGGTCTTTGGATTAACTCTTGAATCAACATATCTCTTCTACTAATAATCCCCTCCAAATACCGACAATGTTGCTTCCAAGAATCATCACTCTTCTTAAAAGGACATTCACCTCTGGGCTTTTTGCCTTCAGCTTTAATCTTAAGCTCTTCCATTTCAGCCAAAGCTTTGTTTAACTAGAATTGGAAACCCACCAACTGATGACCAATCTCATTCTTCCGACGACGCCCTTCTCTAATCTCTTTGTCGTTGACCTCGATCTACTTCTTCGAGCATTCAACTTGAGCTTTATAGTGATCTTCCATCTTCTTGCAAGAAGTCAAAAGATTGTCCCATTGCTCGTTCAACTTGGAAATCTCTAAATAAGCCTTGTTCAGATCTTCCTTCTTTTGCTTAATGATGTTGTTACCACTCTTCTATTATGTACTGATTCTTTCTCTCTTCTGGCTCTTTGTCGCGATCGTCTTGTCCTTCTCGGCTAGCTACTTTATTCCCAGCTTGAACTCTTGCTCCATCTCGCCATTTGCACGCCTAAATATGTTGATTTGTCTCTTTAACTCTTAATTCTCCGTATGTAGGTCCTAATTAGCAACCATGAGCTTGTCGTATTCCTCCATCTATACAAAAGTAGGTTGTTCAATATTCAGTGTATACAAAAGATCCTCGATGGGAAAATGTAAGAAACGAGTTTTGACCCTCTTTTCTATCCATTCCATATATGGAGGATAAGCTATATAACCACTCTTCCTCAGAAACGTCTTTCCCCTTCGACGAATTCGGTGCCAAGCCTCACAACTTTCTCTGATAATTTAGGATTATCGGCCACAATGAAGAACAGAGACTTCTCTACATCTTCATCTTTTGGTGGATCCCTCAGAGCAAACCCCAATTGTTTTTTGGAAAGAGAATGGTTATAATTGATACCACTTCTCACCCCTATAAGAGGTACATTGGGAAATTCTCTACAACTATAAATCATCTCAGCCCCAGCAGCCTTCGGTCGAACCAAACAATGTCTTTAACAACTAGACTTGTCGCAACTATGAAAAGGGGCCAGCGGAAACAAACAGAAGAGTCGCCACCGAACATTATTTATACCAAGGAGAGGGAAAGGAAATGATCTAAGAAAACCTAAAAGAACGGGAAAAGACAAGGTCATCGCAACCAAATCTTTGGTTTGGGAGTCGATTATGCAATGGGAAGGTATGAGCACCCCTCACGTCCGTTGTACTCAACGGGATCCATGCTTGTTGTCTAAACTATGGGTGAAAGTCATCTAAAAGCTACTGCTAAATGGGGGATGGAAAAGAAGAGACTCGATAGGATATCGTCGCCCTATGCCTACGTATTCCCTTGTACAATGGGAAAGTCAGAGTCAACGTAGTTCGGAAAACTACGGGTGATGGAGGGAGGTTGCTCGCCAAGACATCGCCGTCTTGTGCCTACGTATCCTCATCTGGTATGAGAAATCAGAGAAAACGTAGTCCGAGTAACTAGACCACTGGTTAGTAAAGTGTTTTTATGAGTGATGCTAAGTTTCCATTCCAGCAGTTAGGGACGATGCCTGTTTGCGGTAGAACGGAAAAACAACGTACTCTTTTCTAAAAATGGAGTTTGAAGAACAATCCCGAAGGATAAAAGGTTTGAGTTTTGTTTGTGAGTTTTAATGAAGTGGATTGAGTTAGTTTGAGACTCACGTTGCACTAAAGACTATGACACGAGAGAGAATCCGTCACATAATGCCCAAAGGGCATACGCTAAACACTCTAGACAGGCGAGGAGAAACCCCCCACTCATCATTCCCCATGTACTTAAGGCTCGTAGCGTACGATGTTTATCGTTATTTATTAAGTGTCTTGAAGAGATTTGAGATAAGAAAAGAGAGACCCACGGAAGATCTAGGGGAAACTGAACCCTAACTGTTATCATACGAAATGGCCCTAAGATCAGGATTATGAGGGAAACATACTTAATGTTGTCATGCTTGGATTGAAAGCCTAATGTCTCTCCTACCTCTAACTTAATCAGAAATTAAGTCGATCTAGGAATCCTAAGGGATCATATGAATACAGGGGTAAACAACAAGTAAACACGAAGCTTCACAATCACAGACAACATCAAATTAATATCCAAATTAGAATTTATGGGAAGTATATACAAGTGTATTTACAAACGCACTCGAGAATTAAACGAAACTAAAGAAGAGAAGAATTAGTCAAAGATTGAAAGTTATCTAGGTCAAAATTAAGTCTAAGTCTAGTTAACTAAAATCTAATTGAAAGTTAATCCTAAGATAATCAAAATTAATTTCTAAAAACTAAAATTTAATTCTAAATAAATTAATATCTAACTAATAATAGAATAAAAAAAAAGATAAAAAGGATTAAAAATCTTCTAAAGAAAAAAAAAGAAATAACATTAACTTAATTTAGAAATCTAATTCTATGTCAATATCTAAACCTAAAAACAAACATTAGTTAATTCTAGATTAAATCCTAAAAAAACTAAATATAATATCTAAATCTAAAAGTTAAACCAAAATAAATCTAAATAATAATATCAAACCCTAATTCTAAAACTAAATAAATCCAAACTAAAATTAAATTGATTTCTAAATTAATTAACCTAGATTAAATACTAAACCTAAACTAATCTAAGCTATAAAAAAAGGGGGGTGCAGACAGCCAGGCTGCAAAGATTAAACCACATGGACATGAAGGAAAGGGAGGTTTGAAAAGTAAAACAAAAACAAAGCCCAAGGAGCAAGCCCAGAGTTGCTAGGGGTTCACCATGAACCCTAGTCAACTCGTGTTGACCCCACGAAGGATCTGAGGCGTTGGATCAATGTTGTGCCCACGCCTTGACTCAGATCAGAGGGTAGGTGGGATGTGCACGGGAAGATCCACACACTAGATCACGATGATCTTATAAACCAGTGACATGTGTCACCGATGATGGCAGCCAAAACATCAGCAAAACGTAATAAAAATAAAAGGGCAAGGGTTAAACAATAAATCTCACCAAACTCTCTTCTTCTTCATCTCTCTCTCTCTCAAGACATTGTCTCTCTGCAATACGTCCCACACCGAAAACCAAAAGGGCCTCCAGAGAAGATGAGATGCGGAGGAAACCGCCGTCTTCTTCGGCAAGTAGGCGTCCTCTCACTTCACACTCAAAGCTAACCCCCAACCAAATCTCAACCTCAACACGAATCTGAACCCATATCAACTTAAAACCTCTTCAAAAACCCCAAATCGAAACAACCCCAAAACAAAACGCTAAACCTAAATCGAGCAAAAACAAGTCGCGGTTAAGGAGACGAAACAAGAATCATAGTCAGAACATTCACAAGATAACCATGACGACTAAGACATTCAAAAGGCAAAAGAACGGGAGTTCGAGTAGAGTACCTGCTGGAGAACGTTTTTGACAAACTCATATGAGTTTTTTTACTCTATATTCCCTCTCCCTCTTGATTTGATGTTCATGAGTTAGCTTAGGATGAGGGAGTTTTATATTATGGATCTCTCTTGTAACATTTTTTAGGGTTTTTCTCCTCTTCACCTTTTGATGTGTGTTTTTTTTTGTTGAATGTACAGATCGATGATGATGTCAATACGATGATAATGAGAGGATATTGAGACTGAAGTATGGTTGCAAAAGAGTTTGAAGTTATTATGTGGTTGTGATTTTGCAGGATTTCATATGGTTGAAGGTTTTGAAATGAAGGTGAGATGAAGGGATTGTAGGACTGTTGAAGCTAGGATGTGAAGGTTTTCTGCAAAAAAAAAAGGAAAAGAAGCAAAGCTGATAGGTAAAAACTGCGGTCCTTCTCTTTTCCCTCAAATTACCACCTTATATATCAAAGGTCTTTTGGTAGTATAGGGTTCTCCAACTTGAATTCTATTAGGGTTTTTGGCAAAATGAGTTGTGCGTATGATTTGTAGCAAGCTTATTATGGGACAACAGGTACAATATGGTAAAAGTTAATTCTCTTTTATTCTTCTTCTGTCCACTGTTGTATAATACCTAACTTTGTGGTATAATTTCTTGTAGGGTATAGGTCCGGTGTGGCTGTACAACTGTGGGATGGTTTTGGCAAGGTAGTATGGATTGTCATGGTCCTACAGCTGGCGTGTTGGTACTCTTGCATATTTTAACAGTGTGCTATTGGAATTTTGAGGATTCATGCTGATGAAGGGAGAACCAAAAATAGTTATGTTATAGTTTTCTCTTCACTTTCGCAGTTTTTTTAGTTGAAGAATATGAAGTGAAGCCTAGTGATAATGGTGTTTTTCTCTGATTATTTTGTAGGAAATTATTTAATTCATGATGAAGATGAAGAGAGAATGAGGAGATTTTCCGTTAGTTCTCAAACGTGAAGAAGGAACCGAAACTTATATAGGGAATATTGGAGGGTAGGATAGTATTTTTCTGATGGAATTCTGTTAGAGGCTAGTTTTGGAATTTTGTTAACAGAATATCAAGGAATTGCAGCTATTACTTTCTGTTACGATTCTGCAGTACAAACTTGTAGTTTTCCCTTTTTCTACTGCACATTTTTACGTTTTGTCCTTGTGTGATCCACCCACCATGTGCATTTTCTTTGAATAACTGTTAGGACTCTTGTAATTGTATTCTTCTGTTGAATTTTGTACCAGTCACAAGTTTGGCACTACTGTTATAATTGTTGTGAAATTCTTTTATATCATTTTTCAATGCCTTGTCATTTTTTGTTGAACATCCATTATGTAAATTCCTTTTTAACACGTCTAGCAGGAAACGTTCTAGCCAATGCACTAATGGATTGTCAACCTTTTAAATTGTCTTCAAAAGCCATTCCAAAACAACATTAGGAGGAAATGAGTTGAGCATTTAAAATGCGATTTTTTTTAATTTGGGTTTGATTTAAAAATGGAAAAATGGATTGGATATGGAAAGGTTATTGGTTATTTTGAAAATGGACATGTAAATGGAACTTTGGATTTAGACTTAAATGAATGTTGGATAATGGCTAGAAATGGATTATGATGAAATAATATGGACTATGGACTTTTGGATATGGATTAATGACTTGGGAAAAGATTAGTTATGTATATATTGAAAATGGTTAATTGGATTAACAAGAATGGATAATGGTTTAAAATGGCTTTGTATCCTAAATTCCAAGTATCCCACATGGACCTTTCTAAATACGCTTGATTCAAACCACACTTCCTATACCAATCAATCTTTCAATCTTTATGGACCCCAAATTTCAACCAGTAAACCAAATTGACCATGACCCAATGCCTTTAAAATCAAACCACAAACATTTTGTCTTGATGGGCACTGATCTTAACATGAAACCCTGATCTCATGATCTTTAACTGCTGACTTTCCTTAAACTCGTCCTTGAATGCATACTGATGCAGGAATAAATTGAATTGCTCAGAGGAACCAACACCCTAATCTACAATCCTTCTTGATATGATACCTGATGATCTTTTGAAAAGAAGATTAGAATGAATAAAATTCAATCTCTTGCTTTCACTTGACTGAAGTAGGAACCCACTGAATCATCCTCTGACTAGAGAACCAAAATCACAAGAAAGTATTGATCCCATGCCTTATAAGACCATTTAAAGTATGACTATGAACCATGAACTAAAGATGATGCAGATGAGTGTGAAGCAAAAGCTAGTAAAAGTTAGAAAAAGAGAGGGCAAATTTTGGGGTGCAACAGCTGCCCCTATTCAATCGACTTGGACCAGAAGGTATGAAAAGCAACCGCTTTCAAACATTCAAGGTAAAAGGTGATTGAGTACCCGAAAGAACCCATAAATTTGCAACCTGCAGGGATGGACACAATTGAGTGATTTCCAGCCTAAGGTGGACTTAAAAGTAGTGGGTACCAACCAAAAGTTGGGATAACCGACACAGTATTTGATCAGAATGATAACAAGGGCTACTAACCAAAAGTCAGGATCGCCAGAGAATTATATATGAAAGTTGTGAGAAACAAGCTACTAACCAAAAGTTAGGATCACCCAGAAGATTACCAACCAAAAGTCAGAATAAAAGCTACTAACCAAAAGTTAGGATCGCCAAGAAAAAATTACCAACCAAAAGTCGGAATAAAAGCTACTAACCAAAAGTTAGGATTGCCAAGAAAAGATCACCAACCAAAATTTGGAAATAAAGCTACTAACCAAAAGTTAGGATCACTAAGAAAAGATCAGCAACCAAAAGTCAGAATAAAAGCTACTAACCAAAAGTTAGGATCACCGGGAAAGGAGACTACCAACCAAAAGTTGGGATGACGACCCCGCAGAGGAACAAAAGTGGACTACCAACCAAAAGTCGTGATAACATCCAGGAAATGATGGACTACCAACCAAAAGTCAGGATAACATCCAGGAAACAATGGACTACCAACCAAAAGTCGGGATATCATCCAAGATAGGCAGGAAGTAGAATCGACCGATTTATAACCTGAAAAGAGAAACTCCGTTGGGGAAAGAGAAACTTAAACAAGCAAACTCTGCTGGGGAGCAAAAGTAAGATGAAAACATCTACTAATGATTTTGTCGGGATCAGGTGACACAAAGCCCCGTGAATTATGGTGTTAACTGCTGGAGAGATGTCCGGCAACAAAAGTATCAAACATGGCTTATGATTCGCATGTATATGTTTGAATATGGCGTAATGCTCCATAAAAAATGGAAATGCTACACATTTTGGAGGATGTTATGTGAAATGCAAATGCAAAGGAGCACCACCAAGAAAAGGTGTCGAGAGAAACGGCGCGCAAACTTGCTGAGGAATATGCCTTGAATGGCCTTCCGGATTAGAACTCTTATGGGGACAATTCCACTCTACTGGGAATTGAGAATAACATCCATCAAAAATTTGTCCCAAAGATCTTACTTTGAAAAATACCAACGACCATTGGACTCTGCTGCAGATGTCTACCACTACTGATTTACTCGTCGAGGGAATCAACATTAATCTCTGCTTGGGGAGAGAAGTTAATAACATAGATCCCGTCGAGGAACAACGCTGAGCTTACCCTGCTGCTGGGGAATAAGCTCAATCTCACCTTGCTGGGGATAGGTACCCATCATTCCTAGTGAGACATTTCTGATCTGGAAGCAGTACCCGGTGGAGAGAGTCTCGCTGGCAAAAAATATCAATTATCCTGTAAATAACAAATAAACAGGAAATGTGTCCTATACGCAAAAATGGCTATTTCGGTCAACATCTATGACATCGCTCAAGTAAACCATTGTTTTAATATGATTAGAAAAGCCCCAAAGTTATGTATGCAATGTTTATAAAAAAAAATCACACGTCTCTTCGCAAACAAAACAGTAAAAACAAAAACAAGAAATGGAAAACTCTTTGTGAAAAATACTTCATTGATTAAAAAGGCCTGTAAATAGGAAAATTACAACGGATGCAACTCCTAAAAAGAGGAAATTGCGCAAAAAAAATACAAATGACAAAGATATACAAATGTCGGCAATGTGGAAACAAACAACCATCATGTGTTGATTCGGCTATAACTCGCATGTCTTTGAAACTTCACCAATGTCCTGCCTTTTGAAGAGACTGATTTATTAAACCTCGGGTTCTCCAAGAATCCAACTGTGTTAACAAGTCAGACACGGATCATAGTCGTTTGCTTTTAAATCCCTAACTTTTGCCTGAATCGCCCTTGCGGGTTTTCAATCCACTGGGATACCCATTTTTGCCAAAGTCGCATTTTCAGGTTTTCAACTTTGCGGGTTTGTTCATTTTTATTTTATCCCTAATTTTTTCTCGAACCTATTCTTTTTATGGTTCGTCGGGATGCCCCATTTTTGCCTTGATTTTTCTTTTTATGTCCAGTGGGTCTCTTTTTCAAGCAAAGTTTTTTTTGACTACGTTGCATTTACAGGGGACGTAAAATCTTCACCGTCCATGGTTGATAGCAATAAGGCTCCTCCAAATAAAACCTTCCTTACTACGTATGGACCTTCATAATTGGGAGTCCATTTGCCCCTGTGATCTGTTTATGGAGGGAGGATTCTCTTCAACACTAAGTCATCTACCTGGAAATGCCGAGGGAGCACCTTCTAATCAAAAGCCTTCTTCATTCTGCTTGGATATAACTAGCCATGGGCGATAGTCTCTTTTCATCAATCAGACTAAGTTGATTCAACCTAGCCTTTACCCACTTTGTTTCATCAAGCTTCACATCAGACAATACCCTTAGAGAAGGGATCCCGACTTCTAATGGTAGGACAGCTTCCGTACCATACACCAGCAAGAAAGGTGTTGCCCCAGTAGATGTATGCACCGAAGTACGATAACCATGTAAAGCAAAAGGCAACATCTCATGCTAATCTTTATAAGTCACCACCATTTTCTACACAATATTCTTATTTGCTGCCTCAACAGCACCATTCATCTTCGGACGGTACGGAGAAGAGTTGTGGTGTTCAATTTTAAAATTCTGACACAATTCTTTCATCATCTTATTATTCAAATTTGAACCATTGTCAATAATGATTCGTTTTGGTACCCCATATTGGCAAATGATGTCTTTCTTTATAAAGCGAGCAACTACTTGCCTAGTTACATTGGTGAAGGAAGCTGCCTCTACCCACTTGGTGAAATAATCAATTGCCACCAAGATAAAGCGATGCCCATTAGAGGCGGTCGATTCAATCTTGCCAATCATGTCGATGCCCCACATTGGAAAAGGCCAAGGAGATGTCAATAAATTTAGAGGGCTCGGTGGTACATGCATCTTGTCGGCATAAAATTGACACTTATGGCATTTCCTAGCATACTTAAAACAGTCGAACTCCATGGTCATCCAATAATACCCTGCTCTCAATAGTTTTCTAGACATCGCATGTCCTCCAGCATAAGTACCAAAAGAACCTTTGTAGACCTCTTCCATCAGCAAACTTGCTTCATTCTCTTCCACACAATGCAGCAACACCATATAGAATTTTCTCTTGTATAGCACATCGTCCTTGTTCAAGTAAAAGTTTCCCGACAGCCTCCTCAGAGTCTTCTTGTCTCTACTTGATGCCCCAAGCGGATACTCTTGAGTCTTGAGGAAATGTCTGATGTCAAAATACCAAGGCTTCCCATCTGACGCTTCTTCAACTACAAATACAAAGGTCGGCATGTCAAGGCGCATGATAGTGATTGCTGGAGCTTCATTCCAGAAATTCACTTTATACATTGATGATAATGTTGTCAAAGCATGTGCCATCTGATTTTCATCCCTCGGTACATGATGAAACTCAACCATATCAAAGAAAGGCAACAGTCTTCTTGCATAGTTCATATAAGACACCAGATTGGTTTGACGGGTTTCCCACTCTCCTTTGATCTGATTGACGACTAAGGCCAAATCACCATACATATATAGATTATTGATTCTCAAATCAACAGCTTCTTCTAGACCCATGATACATGCTTCATATTCAGCTTCATTGTTGCTGCAGGCGAACATTAATCGAGCAGTGAACGGTATGTGAGAACCGTGAGGAGTTATAATAATTTCCCCGATTCCATTGCCGTATGAGTTAACAGCACCGTCAAAAACCAACTTCCATTGAGATCCAATCTCGGGACCCTCGTCAGGTAGAGGCTCGTCACAGTCCTTCATCTTCAGAAACATTATATCTTCATCCGAAAACTCAAACCTCATTGGTTGATAATCCTCAATCGGTTGTTTGCAAGATATTCTGACAAAACACTCCCTTTAATGGCTTTTTAAGAAACATATTGGATGTCATACTCTGTCAAAACCATCTGCCATCTAGCAATTCTCCCAAAAAGTGCTTGCTTTTCAAACACGTATTTGATCGGGTCCATCTTTGAAATCAACGTGGTGGTATGGTTCAACATGTACTGCCTTAAGCGTTTAGCTACCCAAGCAAGTGCACAACATGTATTTTCTAGCATCGAGTATCTTGACTCACAATCTATGAACTTTTTACTCGAGTAGTAGATAGCATGCTTTTTTCTACCCGTCTCGTCGTGTTGATCGAGCACACAACCCATCGAATTCTCAAGAACCGTCAAATACATAATTAGAGGTCTCCCTGCGACTGAAGGCACCAATATCGGAGGTTCCTGCAAATACTCTTTTATCTTCTCGAAAGCCTTCTAACAATTTTCATTCCAAATAATCACTTGATCTTTCCTCAACAATTTGAAAATAGGCTCACAAGTAGCTGTAAGGTGAGATATGAATCTCGCAATATTATTCTCTCTTCCAAGGAAACCACAGACTTCTTTCTCTATTCTCATCTTAATCATCTCTTGTATAGCTTTTATCTTTGTAGGATCCACCTCAATTCCTCTTTCACTGACAATAAAACCAAGCAACTTCCCCGATCTCACCCCAAAGGTGCATTTGTTAGGATTCAACCTCAGCTTGAACTTCCTTAACCTTTCAAACAACTTGAGAAGGTTTACCAGATGTCCTTCCTTTGTTTGTGACTTCACAATCATATCATCAATATATACTTCGATCTCATGATGAATCTTATCATGAAAGAGAGTCACCATTGCCCGCTGATAAGTTGCCCCTGCATTTTTCAATCCGAAAGGCATAACTTTCCTGCAATAAGTTCCCCACGGCGTGATAAAATTAGTTTTCTCCATGTCCTCAGGGGCCATTTTGATTTTGTTATACCCAAAGAAGCCATCCATGAAGGAAAACATGGAGTATTGAGCAGTGTTATCAACGAAAACATCAATGTGGGAAAGCGAGAAATCATCCTTCGGGCTCGCTCTATTCAAATATCGGTAATCAACGCACATCCTGACCTTCCCATCTTTCTTAGGCACAAGAGCAATATTAGCGATCCATGAAGGATAACTTGTGACGACAAGAAAACCAGCATCCAACTGCTTATGGACTTCTTCTTTGATCTTGACTGCCATATCAGGTCTGGTTCTCCTCAATTTTACTTCACAGGCGGATATTCTTCTCAAAGAGGTAGACGGTGCATCACTATATCGGTATCAACCCTGGCATATCCTCATACAACCAAGCGAAGACATATTTGTACTCACGGAGCATTTCTACCAATCTTCTCTTGATATTGTCTTCCAATGCAGCCCCTACCCTGACTTCTTTCTTGTCATCTTCAGTGCTCAAGTTGACGACTTCAACATCCTCTTGATGAGGCAGAATAACCTTTTCCTCTTATTTCAAAAGTCTGGCCAGCTCTTCAGGTAAGTCGCAATCTTTATCAGTCTCTTCTTCGGCTTGATAAATAGGATTATCAAAGTCATATAGAGCCATAGCCAAATCTGAATCGATGGTATCTGTGATGTGAAATCTGCATGATTGATGTTTTATGCTTATTATGATATGCAAACAAACACAAACACATTGCCATTTTTCTGTTTTTGTTAATATAAGAAAGAAAAACAAGGATCAAAATATTTGAATGCAAAAAGGACGTCTTCCATTCATGCTAAAAATTTGAAAATAAATAGAGGGGCCCTACAAGGAGAAGCCATTACGTCTTGGGCAGAACGTAGGACCAGACATAATCAAAAACAAATGAAAATTACTCTTCTGGTGTAACTTGGATGATTTCCTCCACAATTCAGTTGCAAAGTTTCTGTCCAAGAACACATGGACAGATCCAAGCATCCATATCGTAATCACTGTCTCCTTCATTATCCTCAACAGTATTGATCCTGTCGAAAATAACCCCACCGCTGGTAAACTGAACAGGTCCTCTGTACTTTGGAGGATCCCTTGAAGAAGATGGGATATACCCCAGACCGAACTTGTCATGTTTAGCAGGAACATCGAGCACTTGGCCCCATTTCTGGGAAGACCCAAATTCCACTATAGCACGGGCTTCTTTGAACGACGACATCGATACCTCTAGACCTTTAGCTTCTACAGGAGGCTTCTCCTGAATTTCCATAGTTCCAAAAGCTTGGCAAAGTATCTCATGGATCTCACCATCCACTTCCACATACTTGAAGGATGACAGATGACTGATCATAATATCCTCCTCTCCATAGACTGTAACAATCTTCCCCTCTGTTGTACCCCAAAATTTGCCCAACCTTTTCTTAACTTGGCTTGTGTTTCATTTCATCTATTTCTAGCATTTGCATTGCATAGCAATTTTCATTGAACCTGGGATCAAGAGTTTGTGCATATCAAGAGGAGTCTACTCAGTGGGTTGAGCCTAAGCAAGGGGTGTTACTCAAGTTTGAATGGTCATCAGGTCATCTAGAAGCGGGCAATGGTCTGGTGAAAGGTTTGATGGGTGTATGTGGGTCAACTCCTAATTTGGAGGCTAGTTCAAGATCATCAGAGGATTGTGAATTCATGAGTATGGATATAAGATGTTGAGAGAGCTCATTGAGTACCTTGAGGACCATTTATGAGCTTATTCAAGTTGTTGTGTGATGTGAAAGAAGCCACAGTCAAGAATGTTGCATCTAGGGTTTTCATCTGGTTAATCCTTAGTTAACTATGAAATTGGAGGTTACAACTCAATTCCAAGTCTCTATGGTCATGGGATGTTGTGTTGAGATGTCTAATATATCATATCAAGTTCAATTCATCAAGAATCAAGAGTGTGATAAGTTACTAAATTAGGGTTCTTAGTGTAAAATCCCCTATTTAGTGCCCAACTTCAAGACCACCTATCTCAAGATACATGTCTCATATAAACTTTTGACTAACATGAAACTTGTAGAGCATGTTCTTAGCTTTCTTTTGAGTACTAGAAGTCCTTGATTGGATTTATAGAACTCAAGTTATGATCCAGACAAGTTACAGGTCATCAGATGAATGTAATTTTGGTCAATAAAAGTCAACCAACTTCCAAGCCATTTTTGACCTAGAAGAAATTTTCATCTCAACTTCTTATGAACATGAATGTTGTTCTAAATCATCTTAGCTTTCCAAAGAGTACTAGAAGTCTTTCATCTGATTTGTAGAACTCAGGTTATGAGGCTTGCAAGTCAGGGGTATTTGGGGAAAGTGAGATTATAGGTCATAAAATTATAGGTCCATTTCACCAACTTGCACACTTCAAATGAATATCTTTCCAACATCAAACTTGCTTCGAATGGTGTCAATTATTTAACCAAGCCTTGAGAAGTCATGAATTTGGCTTAGAATGGTGTTTTCCTAAAAAGGGATTTAAAAGGAGAAAATTGGATTTAATTCACTTTGGACTATTTGTGTAAATGAATGCATATTTTGAGTGCAAACTACATTTTAAATACATTGGCATTAATAGAATTTGAATTGGATATCTTTTGCTGAGCCATTTCCAAGTTTACCTCATCATGAAGTTACACAACAAATATCAACCATTGATTAAAATCAAGGCATTAATCCAAGCCATTCATGCTTCATACCTCATACACAAGTGAAACAGACCAAATTAGAGCTAAAAACTGAGCATTTTCGTGACTGTCACAAGTGGAAAAAGTGGAGAAAAGTGAAAACTTCAATTGGGATCTACAAGCTGTCATTGGGCTTTATTTCTATCAAGATCCATCACATATAAGATTTTGATCATGAACAAATCATCAGAGCTGGAAATTGGAGGCAAATTGCTCAAGAACAACTTTGAAAAAGTGGAGAAAATTTCGAATTTGAAGATACAAGTCATTTCAAGCCAAATTGTGAATTGCAAAAGCTCTATTGAAGTTTGCTGAGTGATTCTGGACATTTTTCTGCAAGCTTAAGCATCAATTAAAGGCTCAGTGGAGGTTCTCCACTAGGTATTTACAAATCAACCTTACACTCTCAATATGCCATGATTCATTGCCATTTTTGCATATTTGAGACCTAGGAAACATGTAGATCGTTAATAACTAAAACGAACTGGCATTTGTGATGATTGAGTTTATAAGCTCCAAACTGTTTGGACTTGGATTGGCTTATTCTGCGTATTTTTTCTTGTTTATTGCTTGATTTGTAACCTACATAACCTCTAGATGATGTTTAAACCAAATTGAGTGAGTTTTGGTGAACTTTTGGTTTTGGTGCACAAACTTGTTTGAATCGGTTTGCTCTTATTATGCATGATAAGTGATTTTTTATGCTGGATTTGAGATCCTCATGATCTCTAGATGAATTTCCATATAAATTTTATGCAAAACGGTTGAGAATTGGTGATACGTGTTGTTGTTGTGCTGCGCGTGGTGGAGGATGGCCGGAGAAGACGATGAACAGTGTCTCTGGCCAGTAGTCTGGTTTTAGGGTTCTTGGAGGTAGAGGATGATGATGTGTCATGACCACGCGCGCACGATCTGATTACTTTTGTGTTCAACGCCTCTGATTAAGAAACATGGTAGTCTTGCTTTGACTTGTTGCATGTGAATATGTTTGAATATTTCATTAATGTGGTGGCGCACTGTGAGCCACATGATATGCTGACTTTCTAATCAAGCGTTCCACACTGATTTCCACGCTATACCTCGTTTGACCTCATCACACACAAGTGCCAGGTTTATTTGTTTTTCTTGGATTTTTCTGGTTAGGCTTAGTGTACGCGCGCTATCCACACACCCCTGCTGGGACCAAGCGCTTTTTCTTCGTCTCCATTTTGTTGTTATTTACACCATTGGTTTTATTATTTTCTTTTATTTTCTTTTTGATTTTTGTTTTATTTTCTGTTTACAATTTAAATCATATAAAATAGCTCCAATACTTTAAAAATTCACCAAAAATATTTTTTATAAACTTTGAGATGTCTAATAATTTATGGACATTTTTATTTTATTTTTCAGTTTTATTTTCAATTAAAAAAAGAATTAAATATTAGAGTTGTTTTAATCGAATTGAATTGTGGCATTATTTGATCTTGCATTTATTTCTCTTCCTCCTTTTTGATCCAATGATTGAAAATTGATCCTCATCTCAATGATTAGTTGATCAATTTTTTAGGACCATTTTGCCCCTGGTTGTTGACTTTTGGGTTGACTTTTGTGGCATTTCTTTTTGCCTTTGTTTCTCCCATTCCAAAGTGGTACATCTAAATGAATCTTTTCTTTTGATGGTGCTTTGAGAGAATATTTGTCTTGATCGTTTTGCCTCTGGTTGCCAACATGTTTAGCTTCCTTGTGTATTTTATTTAGTATTTTTTGAGCCTATTCCTATTTTGGAGGTGACTTGCAAGTTAGGTCATTTCATAGGACAGCTCACACAAGTGTATGACCTAGTTTGAATTGGAAGTGACCTTTGTGGATCCAATAAGCTCTCAACTCTTCTTGTTTCACATTTTAAACATGTTGAGCTTGCTGTATGTTCATTTTTAGGTCAAAATTATGTTCATTTCTTGTTGATTGATGCATTTCTTTTTGAGCTTTCAACTTGAACTCCTAAGTGGTGTGTGTTTGCTTCCTTTGTGCTCTTGCTTGGATTTCTTCTTGATTTGTTTTAATATTTCTTTTGAGCTCTCTTCTCTTCATCTCCCTTCTGTCCAATGACCTTGGAGTGTCATTTAAGGTAGCTTGGTCCCTCCTTAGGAGGAACTTGAAGCTTACCTAAAGTGATGAATCCATGAGGACTTTTTCTTTATGTTCTTATCATTTGTTTGTTTGCTTTTGATGCATCTTTCTTCTTTTCTTTTCTTTAATTTCCATATGCATGCTTGGTTGAGATGAGCTTGTGGTGGCTACTGCCCCACACTATTTTCCTCCCACTATCATTCTACTTGTGCATTCTATGTGTGCATTCTTTCATTTGCATATGCATTCTTCTTCTTATTCTTCTTCTTCTTTTGTTTCTCTTTGCCATGCTCCCCATAAGTTCTCTAACCTCTTGAGGTTATGATAGACATTAAGGTTCTACACGTGCATGATAACATTAGGTAGTTCCCCTTTTCAAACTCAACTTTAGGTCCACTTTGCATGATAACTTTTAGGATTGATTAGTCTCCCATTAGTGTGCCTTCTTCTCTTCTCATCTTCAAACAATCTTAACATACTTAATAAGGATAATGAATGTTGTGCCATGAGCCTTATACTTGGGAAATGGTGATAGAGGGGCCACCTCTCAATTGCCTAGAGTGTTTAGTATACGTCCTTAGGACGATATGCGACGCATTAGATCCTAGGTTTTAGACTTTGGTACAACATACATTATGAACACTCTAATTCAAAACACTTCTTCTATAAAAAACACAAAAACACTTCAAACCTTTTTCACCCTTTGGGATTCTTAATCAGGAAAATCTTTTCACAAAAAGAGTTTCGTTAACTCCTAGTTCTACCGCAAACGGTAACGCCTAAGTCTCCAATGGTCGAGCTGCATACACCAACTGCTAGAACTATTTGTTAACCCTACTCGTACTAAAAAACTTTTGAACTCAATATGTGGTCCTTTTAGCCCGAACTATGTTTGCTCTGATCTTTTATACTAGATGAAAGTACGTAGGCATAAGATGCGATGTCTTAGCGAGCAACCTTCCCCCTTTCTTTAGCCATAGTTAGTCAAACTATGTTGACTCTGACTTTCCCATTGCACGAGGGAGTACGTAGGCACAGAGCGACGATGCTCTGCCGAGTCACTTCTCTTTTCTTTTTCTTTGTCCTTAAGCATTTAGCTAGATAGTTTCAACACACCCTTTTAGATAGACAACAATGCGTGGATCCCGTCGAGTACGACGGACGCGAGGGGTGCTAATACCTTCCCCTTGCGTAACCGGCTCCCGAATCCAGACATGGTTGCGATGACCTTGTCTTTCCCTTTTTCGTTAGGTTTTTCCGATCGTTTCTTTTGCCTCTCTTTGGGATAAATAACGAAAGTGGAGACTCTTCTGTTTTTCCTCCGGTTGTTTTTTTCAGTTGCGACAGCTGGCGACTCTGCTGGGGACAGGAATATCCCCTATGCGAGTCAATCCTACCGCTTGTCTGTTTATCTTTGGGTGTTGTATATATGTGCTTTATTTACTTCCCGCATTTATTTTCCGCATTATATATCATTTGTGTTGTGCTGTGGGAATGGGGTGTTCTGATGAGTGATAAGCCAGACCCAGGCTTAAGTAGATACCTAGCATTAGTAGTGGAGACTAGTGGGGGGGGCCTGTTTGCTTAGCAGACACAGTTCCCCATGAAATTTACACTCGGACGAGATTCTCTTTGATGATTTTCCTTCAGATCCTTAGGATCGGTTGGGATTTTGGATTTGAGAATTTTCAACTCTGGGAACCGATCATTTGTGAGTCAGCTAAGTGAGGCCTCTTCAGGAGATAATGATGTCAAACCAGAAATGGTGAACGTATCATCATTTTTAGAAAGTCTGTGACGCTGACGAACGCATAGGACGCCATACTTTATCAGTGAGTAGGTCCATACCGGTGAGTGGAACTGGGGTTATGCAGGAAACTTTTACCTTCAGATTACCCAGTTTCCTCCACAGTTTGAATCTGGATCATTGTTATCAGTTGGTTTCTATCGGAGAAGTGTTGTGGTATTGCTAAGGCAGAACTTTGATCTTCCTCAGTCAGCAGCACATCAGTATTGATCCCTTGTTGGTTGCATTATCATTTTTCATTTAGCATTGTTTGCATTTGCATTTCATTTCTGCATATCCATCTTCAGCCGGAACAGGGAGCTTACCCGTCTTTTGTCTACTTCGGTAGTTGATTTCCCGACATTCGTATTGGATTTGAGTTAGCTTCTGGAAGGATCATGAACTCAGAAGAGCAGAACTTGGTTGTTACGAGGGCAGAGTTTGAGTTGATGAAGAATCAGTTGAGTCAACTCGTGGAAGCCATGTCAGTTATGACTAGAGGAGAGGCCGGTATTCAAAGGACCCCAATGAACAATGTTGCTCAAGCTCAGCCTGTACTGGTTCCTGTTGAAGAGCATCCCATTGTTAGAAATAGATATTCTTTTTCCCTTCACGACACAGAATATCATAGTTTCACTTTCTTTGTGCCAGATTCTCAGAGGACTGTTCCAAAGGTTAATGTTGAAGACCTGCAGACTGTTGAATTTATGGGAAAATAGGTGTTGGAAGAAAAGTTGGATGCCCTGATGAGTCAGGATACTCTCGATCTGAACGCTGTGAGCATGTGTCTGGTTCCCGGTCTTGTGATGCCGCCGAAGTTTAAAATACCAAATTTTGAGAATTTCAAAGGATATAGTTGTCCAAGGCAGCATCTGGTAATGTTTTGTAGGAGATTGACCTCACATGTTCATAATGATCAACTTATGATTCACTGTTTTTAGGATAGTCTGAGTGGAGCATCGCTGAGTTGGTATATGCAGTTGGAGAGTGGTTGTATCCGATCATGGTCAGATCTAGCCAATGCCTTTGTGAAGCAGTACGACTACAATCTCAATATGGCTCCTAGTCGCATGCAGTTACAAGAATTATCTCAGGCGGAGAATGAATCCTTCAGAAGATATGTGCAGAGATGGAGAGAATTCGCTGCTCGTGTTCAACCACCGCTTCAGGATAGAGAACTGGTTGACATCTTCTTGGGTACTCTGAAGGGACATTACTTTGACAAGTTGATCAGAGGTGGAATGTCAAACTTTGCTGACTTGGTGATAATGGCTGAACGTGTTGAGAGTGGACTCAAGAATGGGAAGATTAGAGACATTCCTTTCATCTCAGTTGAGGAGAATGAGTCAGTTGTGAGTTCTCAAGAAGAATGGGAGAAAGGAAGTGATCTTATCTCAGAATCTTCGGCATCTCAGGTTCAGTCTTCAGACGTTTCAAGTGTTCAAAGCCAACGGTCATACCGTCATCAGCCGCGTCAGCATGCTTGACGAAGACCAAGGAAACCCAAAAGGCAGTTTACTCAGCTACCGGTGTCGTACGGTCAGTTGTTGTCGGATTTGGTCAAAGGTTAGCTGATAGTGCTAAAAGAGACTAATCCAATGATCCCACCGTACCCTCCAGGCTTCGATGTCAACGCTCACTGTAAGTACCATGTTGGGGAACAGGGGCATTCAACAGACGATTGTAAGGTGCTTAGGAGCCAAGTTCAGACTCTGTTAGACTCTAACAAGTTTTCCATCACGCCTCAGGGTATTATTCAGATTAATGATTCCCCTTAATCTCGCCATGAGGGCACAACAGTTCTTGTTATGGAAGGATCCACCGAGAGTGTGTGTTCTGAAGAGTATCAGACTGAAGACTCAGTTGAGGGTTGTATCCCTATGCAGAATTCGTTCATTACTATATGCTGACCATCGCCAGGCTTGTTGGTCGAGGTCACTCTGTTTGTATTCAGTTATTCCTGGATGGTGCATATATGTGTGATGATTATTCCTGTTTTGATCTTGGGTTCCGTTTTGCCTTAGTGTTATTCTGAGATTTCCATGTTGCATGCTTGTTTGCATCTTGCATATTGTTTTTGTGTAACAGGTACCTCGGAGCTGTTAATCTGATTTCATGTATTCCCTAGTTTGTTGCAAGGTATATAATCAGGTAGTCATAGGAATTTCCGCAAAGTCATGGAGCAAGTACAAGCAGAGCTGGGAGAAGTTAAGGGCCAAATGGGGCAGTTCATCATGGACATGCAAGCGTTGCGCTTGGTTCAGAATGCGCTTGGATCTAAATAGGGGTTCTCAATGTAAAATCCCCTATTTAGTGCGCAACTTCAAGACCACCTATCTCAAGATACAAGTATCATCTCAACTTTTGACCAACATGAAACTTGTAGAGCATGTTCTTAGCTTTCTTTTGAGTACTAGAAGTCCTTGATTGGATTTATATAACTCAAGTTATGATCCAGACAAGTTATAGGTCATTAGATGAATATGATTTTGGTCAACAAAAGTCAACCAACTTCCAAGCCATTTTTGACCTAGAAGCAAGTTTAATCTCAACTTCTGATGAACATGAATGTTGTTCTTCATCATCTTAGCTTTTCAAAGAGTACTAGAAGTCTTTCATCTAATTTGTAGAACTCAAGTTATGAGGCTTGCAAGTCAGGGGTATTTTGGGAAAGTGAGATTATAGGTCATAAAATTATAGGTCCATTTCACCAACTTGCACACTTCAAATGAAGATCTTTCCAACATCAAACTTGCTCTAAATGGTGTCAATTGTTTAACCAAGCCTTAAGAAGTAATGAATTTGGCTTAGAATGGTAGTTTCCTAAATTGATTTTCATAAAAAGGGATTTAAAAGGAGAAAATTGGATTTAATTCACTTTGGACTATTTTTGGGCAAATGAATGCATATTTTGAGTGCAAACTACATTTTAAACACATTGGAATTAATAGAATTTGAATTGGATGTGTTTTGGTGAGCCATATCTAAGTTTACTTCATCATGAAGTTACACAACAAATTTCAACCATTGATTGAAATCAAGGCATTAATCCAAGCCATTCATGCTCCATACCTCATACACAAGTGAATTAGACCAAATTGGAGCTGAAAACTGAGCATTTTCGTGACTGTTACAAGTGGAAAAAGTGGAGAAAAGTGAAAACTTCAATTGGGCTCTACAAGCTGCCATTGGGCTTTATTTTTATCAAGATCCATCACATATAAGATTTTGATCATGAACAAATCATCAGAAATGGAAATTGGAGGCAAATTGCTCAAGAACAGCTTTGAAAAAGTGAAGAAAAATTAAAATTCAAATTTGGAGATACAAGCCATTTCAAGCCAAATTGTGAATTGCAAAAGCTCTATTGAAGTTTGTTGAGTGATTCTGGACATTTTTCTGCAAGCTTAAGCACCAATTAAAGGCTCAGTGGAGGTTCTCCACTAGGTATTTACAAATCAACCTTACACTCTCAATATGCCATGATTCATTGCCATTTTTGCATATTTGAGACCTAGGAAACATGTAGATCGTTAATAACTAAAACGAACTGGCATTTGTGTTGATTGAGTTTATGAGCTCCAAACTGTTTGGACTTGGATTGGCTTATTCTTACGTGTTTTTGCTTGTTTTTTGCTTGATCTGTAACCTACATAACCTCTAGATGATGTTTAAACCAAATTGAGTGAGTTTTGGTGAACTTTTGGTTTTGGTGCACAAACTTGTTTGAATCAGTTTGCTCTTATTATGCATGATAAGTGATTTTTTATGCTGGATTTGAGATCCTCATGATCTCTAGATGAATTTCCATATAAATTTTATGCGAAACGGTTGAGAATTGGTGATACGTGTTGTTGTTGTGCTGCACACGGTGGTGGATGGCCGGAGAAGACGATGAACAGTGTCTCCGGCCGGTAGTCTGGTTTTAGGGTTCTTAGAGGTAGAGGATGATGATGTGTCATGACCATGCACTCACAATCTGATTACTTTTGTGTTCAATGCCTCTGATTAAGAAACATGGTAATCTTGCTTTAACTTATTGCATGTGAATATGTTTGAATATTTCATTAATGTGGTGGCGCACTGTGAGCCACATGATATGCTGACTTTCTAATCAAGCGTTCCACATTGATTTGCACGCTACACCTCGTTTGACCTCATCACACACAAGTGCCAGGTTTATTTGTTTTTCTTGGATTTTTCTGATTGGGCTTAGAGTACGCGCGCTATCCACACCCCCTGCTGGGCCCAAGCGCTTTTTCTTCTTCATTTTGTTGCTATTTACACCATTGGTTTTATTATTTTCTTTTATTTTCTTTTTGATTTATGTTTTATTCTCTGTTTACAATTTAAATCATATAAAATAGCTCCAATACTTTAAAAATTCACCAAAAATATTTTTTATAAACTTTGAGATGTCTAATATTTTTTGGACATTTTTATTTTATTTTTCAGTTTTATTTTCAATTAAAAAAAGAGTTAAATATTGGAGTTCTTTTAATTGAATTGAATTGTGGCATTGTTTGATCTTGCATTTATTTCTCTTCCTCCTTTTTGATCCAATGATTGAAAATTGATCCTCATCTCAATGGTGAGTTGATCAATTTTTTAGGACCATTTTGCCCCTGGTTGTTGACTTTTGGGTTGACTTTTGTGGCATTTCTTTTTGCCTTTGTTTCTCCTATTCCAAAGTGGTACATCTAAATGAATCTTTTCTTTTGATGGTGCTTTGAAATAATATTTGTCTTGATCTTTAAGCCTCTGGTTTCCAACATGTTTAGCTTCCTTGTGTATTTTATTTGGTATTTTTTTTAGCCTTTTTTCTATTTTTGAGGTGACTTGCAAGTTAGGTCATTTCATAGGACAGCTCACACAAGTGTATGACCTAGTTTGAATTGGAAGTGACCTTTGTGGATCCAATAAGCTCTCAACTCTTCTTGTTTCACATTTTGCACATGTTGAGATTGCTGTATATTCATTTTTAGGTCAAAATTATGTTCATTACTTGTTGATTGATGCATTTCTTTTTGAGCTTTCAACTTGAACTCCTAAGTGGTGTGTGCTTGCTTCCTTTGTGCTCTTGCTTGCATTTCTTCTTGATTTGTTTTAATATTTCTTTTGAGCTCTCTTCTCTTCATATCTCTTATGTCCAATGACCTTGGAGTGTCATTTAAGGTAGCTTGGTCCCTCCTTAGGAGGAACTTGAAGCTTACCTAAAGTGATGAATCCATGAGGACTTTTTCTTTATGTTCTTATCATTTGTTTGTTTGCTTATGATGCATCTTTCTTCTTTTCTTTTCTTGCATTTCCATATGCATGCTTGGTTGAGATGAGCTTGTGGTGGCTACTGCCCCACACTATTTTCCTCCCTCTATTTATCTACTTGTGCATTCTATGTGTGCATTCTTTCATTTGCATATGCATTCTTCTTCTTCTTCTTCTTCTTCTTCTTTTGTTTCTCTTTGCCATTCTCCCCATAAGTTCTCTAACCAATTTGAGGTTATGATAGACATTAAGGTTCTACACGTGCATGATAACATTAGGTAGTTCCCCTTTTTAAACTCAACTTTAGGTCCACTTTGCATGATAACCTTTAGGATTGATTAGTCTCCCATTAGTGTGCCTTCTTCTCTTCTCATCTTCAAACAATCTTAACATACTTAATAAGGATAATGAATGTTGTGCCATGAGCCTTATACTTAGGAAATGGTGATTGAGGAGCCACCTCTCAATTGCCTAGAGTGTTTAGTATACGTCCTTAGGACGATATGCAACGCATTCGATCCTAGGTTTTAGACTTTGGTACAACATACATTATGAACACTCTAATTCAAAACACTTCTTCTCTAAAAAACACAAAAACACAAAAACCTTTTTCACCCTTTGGGGTTCTTAATTAGGAAAATCTTTTCACAAAAAGAGTGTCGTTAACTCTTAGTTCTACCGCAAACGGTAACGCCTAAGTCTCCAATGGTCGAGCTGCATACACCAACTGCTAGAACTATTTGTCAACCCTACTCGGACTAAAAAACTTTTGAACCCAACCTGTGGTCCTTTTAGCCCGAACTACGTTTGCTTTAATCTTTCATACCAGATGAAAGTACGTAGGCATAAGACGTGATGTCTTAGCAAGCAACCTTCCCCCTTTCTTTACCCGTAGTTAGTCGAACTACGTTGACTCTGACTTTCCCATTGCACGAGGGAGTACGTAGGCACAGAGCGACGATGCTCTGCCGAGTCACTTCTCTTTTCTTTTTCTTTTGTCCTTGAGCCTTTAGCTAGATAGTTTCAACACAGCCTTTTATATAGACAACAATGCATGGATCCCGTCGAGTACGACGGATGCGAGGGGTGCTAATACCTTCCCCTTGCGTAACCGACTCCTGAATCCAGACATGGTTGCAATGACCTTGTCTTTCCCTTTTTCGTTAGGTTTTTCCGATCGTTTCCTTTCCCTCTCTTTGGGATAAATAACGAAAGTGGTGACTCTTCTGTTTTTCCGCTGGTTGTTTTTCGCAGTAGCGACACCCTCCACCATATATTTCAATTTCTGGTGCAAAGTTAAGGTGACTGCCCCAGCGGAGTGTATCCAAGGTCGGCCGAGCAAGCAACTATAAGCAGGCTAGATATCCATGATATAGAAGGCTGCATCGAAGATCTCTGGACCCACTTGAATTGGCAACGTGACTTCACCAAATACTGACCTCCATGATATAGAAGACTACATCAAATATCATGAACGCATCAATACGAGGGAGATGACTTACAAACCACTTATAGAGAAGTGGGGCACAACAAAAGGCAAGTCCCCCTTTCTTCTTCTCATTCCTTATATGCACTGAGCGGTAAACGTCACCCAGAAGAGTAGGCACCAGATTCTTCGTCATAAAAATCCAAATGACATTCATGTCCACAAAGTCTGCCATGTTGGGAAAAAGAGCAACACCATAGATGCAGAGAGCAAGGATAGCATTGAAAGTACTCAAATTGCCAACATCAACATACACCTTATCCTCACTCACCAAGAAACCCAAATGAAAACCAAGCATGCCCCCTCTAACCTTAAGGTTGGCTTTTACCACAGACGTGCTCAAATAAAGAGCGGCAGCAATATCCTGAGACTCGGGAATCTGCATAGAGCTATAGAATGGAACTTGATCTTCCACCAGAATCCCCAAGATGAGAGAAAACTCCTATAAGGTAGGAGCTAGCTGATAATCTTGGAATTCGAAGCATCTCAATGGAGGATCATAGAATTGGAGCAAAGTATGAATGGCCCCCTTCTCATAAGCTGTGATGAAGTGTAAGATGAAAGTCAAGGTTTCATGCAAAAACCAATTCCCTCTCACATGTATGTTCTAGTCCTGGGTAGAGGCTCCTAACGGTCCTCAGTTTCACGGGCTCTCAAGTTGAAAAATAATAATATGTTCACCATTTCTGGTTTGGCATTATTACCCCTCAAGGAGGCCTCGATTGATTTCCAAAGAAAGGCCTCTAGAGTCGTGAGTTCTCTATGCAAACACTCTGCCTACTGCATAAACATGCAGGACAAAGTATCCTCAAGAAAACCTCGTCTGAATGTGGATCTCATGTCAACCATACGTATCAAACGCTATGCATGTCCACTCTAATCTTGTGTGTATGCTCAAGCTTGGGTAGTGGGCTTATCTCTCAATAACAACCCATCTCAACAACACAACAATATCTAGAATAATGGTGAGCGAAATAAAATGAAATGCATGCAAATAAATAAGCAAGGAAAGCATATAAATAAACACCCATAAAATAGAAACAAACAAGTGCTAGGACTGACTCACATAGGGAGCCAGAGTCCCCAACAGAGTCGCTAGTTGTCATTGTGCAAAAAACACCCAACGAAGACACAAAGTCTCTGTCAAACTTTATTTATCCTGAAGAGGAAAAGAAAATATCGAGAAAACCTCATAAGGGAAAGAACATGGTCTCGCAACCAAATTCGGGGTTCAGGAGTCGATTACGCAAGAGGAAGATATTAGCACCCCCCGTGTCTGTTGTACCCAATGGGATCCACTCTTGTTCTTCTAATCCAAGGGTGTGTATATCTATAACTTACTTGCTAAGGGAATGCATGAATGGATTGATTAGGAAAAACAAAAGATTTTTATTATTGAGTTCGTCTGAGTCTTACAACCCAGTGCCTACGTATCCCAGAGGGAATCAGAACTTTGTAGTTCTTGTTGAAAAAAAATTTGCTCTATTTAGCATTTTTTTTTATGGATAATGTTAACATTTGCATTCCAACCGTTAGGTTTTTCCACTCGCACGTGAGAAGACTTATGCTTTAGCCTTTATTACGGTAGAATGGAAATAACATGCCCTTTCTGAAAATGTTTAAAGAGAAAAATCCCGAAGGAAAAATGATTTGCATTTGTTGAAGTATTTTTGTTTAGTTTTGAAAAGAATTTGAGACACATATTATACTAAAGTCTATGAAAGTAGGAGCAAGTTCTTTGCACAAACAATCCAAACGTCTCGCTTACAAAATACTCTAAGAAGAGGTAAGAAAAGACTCCTACTAATCTTTTAATATGTGCTTAAGGCTCGTAATGTCCCATACGCATCATATTTATTAAGTATTTTTTTATGCAAGAAAAGATTTTTGTTTTAAGAGATGCAAAAAGGAAAGGAAAATCTAGGGGAAAACTCCATTCTGGATGTTGTCTTGCAAAGTGGTCCTAAAGTTGGGATGAAAGGGAATTTTTACCCTAATTAGATCATGCAAGATGGACCTATGTTTGAGGATAAATGAGAAAATCTACCCTAGTGTTGTCATACTTGGATTAACATCCTAATGTCTATCCTACTCCAAGCTTAATCAAAAATTAAGTTGGACTAGGATGCCCTAAGGGAACATGCAAGAGCACCCCAAGCAAAAAAATCAAGAAAAGGCAACAAAAAAAAACAGCATACGACAACGCATTATGTTCAGAACAACAATGTATCTTAGCAACAGCATGACAACATTTAACAGCGTCTCTCAGGCAAAGCGGAGGTATATGTAACAGCAACAAAATGGCAACATATAACAGCATGTATTATGCACAACAACAGTGTATACACCAACAACATTGAATGCATTCAATAAGATAAAACACACATTAACAAGAACATGTATCATACAAGAGTAAGCAAGCATTAGGAAGTAGTCAACAATTAACAATGCATATGAACATGCATCAACGATTAAGCAATGAACATGTCTCAAGATTTCAAGCACTTAGCAATTAACAATCATATGAAAATGTATGCATAACCAATTAAGCACACATATGAACATGCATCAACAATCTAAGATCAAGCAATGTGAGCATATTATTAACAATCCATAATGTTTAAACAAACATAAACCAATCATTAATTCCCAAAGCACTGTAAATTGATGATAAAAAGCTCAAGAAATACCCATAAATATCAACTATATCAAGCAATGAAGGATAGAAGTGGAAAGGAGTCACAACAACCCCAAAAAAGCAACAAAACACAAATTATGTTAGGTGTAGCCGGTTACCTGGAATGGTGTAACCGGTTACACCATGTACAAAACAAATTCCTAGGCACAGGAAAAGGGGTGTAACCGGTTACACCATATGCAGTAATCGGTTACATCTGCAAAAACAGCAGAAACAGAATTTTGAAAAGCACTTTTCAGAATCACTTATTTGATCTAAACAACAGATGTTAGGGCATGCAATTGTACACGAAAATCACAGCACCTATGAGCAAACAAACACTAATACATTCGTTCATGTAAATTAATGAATCAAGCAACGCATGAATCACATAAATCACAAGAGACTACATTGTGAAAATGAAAAATAAGCCAAAATAGTGTTAGATCCAAGAATTACCAACCTACAAAACTAAGGTTTACTTTGGTAATTGTTGCAAACCGAATTTGATAAATGTAATCAAAAATATCAGAGATCTAAGAAGTTCCTCACAAGAAAATTGGAGAATAATACAATGAACCGATCAATTCCAGATTTACTTTGAAAATCGCCTCAAGAATCAACTTCCAAGCTTAAATATGAAGTAGAAGCTACTGTTGTGGTAGAATTTGATGTAGTTGAAGAGTTGAAATGAACGTCAAACTCAAAGATTAACAAGCTTAAATGAAAAGCTTTGCTAACTTTAATGGTGGAACTTTGGTAAGGTTAGGAAGATGATGAAAATGGAAATTGAGAGTGAGATTGAGAAAAGTGAGTTGAAAAAAATGACTCATCCCCTCAAGGGTTAGGGCAAACTTGTTTAAATAGGACCTAGGCTTGGAGCTCAAAGACGCTTGCGATTGGGTTTGGAAATGTGACTTGGAGCTAGGTATGAGTTTTGGTTTGGAATTTGGTATGGAGTTTGTTGTAACTTTGCATGTTCTAGATCATTCCATCTACTACAATGCTGAAAAATTGTTGTTCTTGGCAAAATTCACCTGATGTAAGCGATTACATGAAATAGGGTAACCGGTTACATACTTGAAAATTTGAATTCTGGCGCCACTTGTGAAGGTTGTAACTGGTTACAGACTTTTGGGTAACCGGTTACATCAAGGCAAAAATGAGAAATTTGTCCTGTAGTAACCTGTTCTGAGCACGGCTTCGCATCTGAACCTTAGCCTTTGACAATGCACTTAAATAATGCCTGAGATACAATGAGTGACTTGTCTCGAACCCTAGATAACAACTGACTGACTTGAATTCCAAGTAATCTCATACAATCTCTGAGAAAAATAAATGCTAGAGATTTCTGATGTCGTTGATCTGACTTTGAACACCTGAACTAACTACTTGGTCTGAACCTGAAGGATTGATACTCTAATTTCTTTGCTTTTGTTTGCAAACTTTGGGTAGAAAACTTCATACCAAAAGAAATAGCCTTGATCCCGTGTCTTAAGAGCTTATGCAAATGAATGAATGTGATGTCATGAACTAATAGAAACGCATATGAATGAGAAGCAAAAGCCAATTAGGGTTAGAAACAACATGTCAAATTTTGGGGTATAACATACACCTCTATCCCCATGAGAGTAACTTATGACACTTTGCATAACAATCTATGTAGTACTGTTATAGCGGGTCAATCTGGTATAAATATTACTCATAATATTCATACCTATGTTAATACTTGATAACTTCTTATCCATGATCCATGAGATGTGATCATCAGTCTACCTACATAATAGTCTTAATGTTTTAAGGTTATCCTACTTCATGGTAAAGCTCGACTACGGATACTTTAAGAATAATGTGCTTATGTTTAATGGAATCTCATGATTAATCACACCTAATATTACATTAAACAGACTAGCTATTCTAGGAACTTTATTATTTTGGAAAAACAAACAGAATAAAGAAATTTCTTTAATTAGTAAATAATTCAATACAAGTACCAAAAGTATTGGCCTCTAGGGCTTACACCAACAATCTCTCACTAGAACTAAAGCCAATCAGACATACCCCTAATACCCATAGATCTAATATGGCCATCATGCTTCTGTTGCGCAAGAGGCTTCATTAATGGGTCAGGAATATTTTCAAGTGTGGGTACTCCATATAACTTCACATCTTCCCTATTTATTATCTCTCGAATAAGGTGATATCACCTAAGTATATGTTTGGACTGTTGGTGAGATATAGGCTCCTTAGCTTGTGCGATAACAACATTGTTATCACAATAGAGATTAATGAGATCCATAATGATAGGGATTATGCCAAGTTCACTAATGAACTTCTTGATCTAAATAGTTTCCTTTGCTACATTTGAGGTAACAATGTACTCGGCCTCGGTTGCAGAATCAGCAACTATTTCTTGTTTTAAACTTTTCCAACTTACAGCGCCACCATTTAAGCAGAGCACATAACCAGATTGCGATATGAAGTCATCCATATATGTTTGGAAGCTATCATTGGTGTACCCAATTACACCAAGCTCTTCCTGACCTCCACATACAAAGAATGAGTCTTTAGTCCTTCTCTAGTACTTAAGGATATTTTTGATAGCTACCCAATGAGCATCATCGAGACTAGATTGGTACCTACTCGTTGCACTTAAAGCATATGACACATCAAGTCGAATACATAACATGTCATACATGATAGATCCTATTGCAGATGCATATGGAATCTTATTCATGCGATCCCTTTCTTCCTTAGTTGGAGGGGATTGTGTTTTTGATAGACGCATGCCATGTTGCATAGGTATGAATGCTTTCTTGGAATCATGCATATTAAAGCGTCTCAATACTTTGTATATGTATGTAATATGACTTAGGCCAAGCAGTTTTTATGATTTATCTCTATAGATCCTGATTCCTAATATATAGGCGGCTTCACCAAGGTCATTCATAGAAAAGCATTTCCCTAAACCAAGTTTTCACTTGTTGCAAGGTAGGGACATTGTTTTCAATGAGTAATATGTCATCTACATATAATACCAGGAAGGCGATCATGCTCTCACTAACCTTGTTGTAGATACAAGACTCGTTTTCATTCTTTATGAACCCATATTATTTTATAGTTTCATCAAAACAAAGATTCCAGCTTCTGGAAGCTTGCTTCAACCCATAGATTAATTGTTGTAACTTGCATTTCATTTGGGCTTCTTCTAGTACGTCAAATCCTTCAGGTTGTGTCATGTACACATCCTCAAGAAGATTCCTATTAAGGAACCAGTCTTGACATCCATATGCCATATTTCATAATTATGGTATGCAGCGATAGCAAGTAAAATCTGAACAGATTTAAGCATTACAGCTAGTGAAAAGGTTTCATCATAGCCTACCCCATTAATTTGTTTATAGATTTTAGCAACTAGTCTTGCCTTATAGGTATGTACCTTACCATCCATGTCAGTCTTCTTTTTGAAGACCCACTTGGATCCTATAAGATTAACTCCTACAGGAGGCTCTTCCAAGGTCCAAACCTGGTTTGTGTACATGGAGTCCATTTAAGATGTCATGGCTTCTAGTCACTTTTCAAACTCAAGACCAATTATGGCCTCTTGGTAGGTTACAGGCTCATCTTGATCCATGAGTAATACATCACCTTGATCAATTACGAGATATCCATATCTCTCTGGTTGGTAACGTATCCTGCTTAACATACGCTGGTCTTGTTCTACTGGAGCAAGTTGCTCTTCCACAACTACTTGTGATTCCTGCTCTAATTCCTTCATAGGTGATTTTTGAATTTCTTCAAGCTCTACTTTCTTCCTAGTGGTTCCTTTGGAAATAAAGTCCCTTTCTAAGAAAACTCGAGTTTGAGGGACAAACACTTTACCCTCAGAAGGATTGTAGAAGTAATACCCTATTGTTTCTGAAGGATACACCATAAATAATCATTTGTCAGATTTGGGGTCAAGCTTAGTTGAAATTTCTCGTTTCACATAAACTTCATAACCCCAAATCTTCATGTAAGACATATGTGGTTTCTTACCACTTCATATCTCATATGGTGTCTTCTCAACCTTTTTGGATGGAACAGAGTTAAGTGTGTAAGTTGTTGTCAGTAGTGCATGTCCCCAAAAGGAGTTTGGAACATCAACATGACTCATCATGGATCGGACCATGTCTAAGAAAGTTCGATTTCTTCTCTCATATACACCATTCCATTGTGGTGTTCTGGGAGGAGTGACTTAGGATAGAATCCCACACTCTTTTAGATGGTCATCAAACTCTAGGCTTAAATATTTACCGTCTCGATTTGATCTAAGAGTTTTAATATTCTTACCTAGTTGGTTTTATACTTCATTCTTGAATTCCTTAAAATTTTCAATGGACTCAAATTTTTGTTTCATTAAATACATATAACCATATCTACTAAAATCATCAGTAAATGTGATGAAGTATTGAAAACCTCCTCTAACTGGTATGTTCAATGGTCCACATACATCGGTATGCATGAAGGCCAAAAGATCATTAGCCCTTTCACCTTTTCCTGTGAATGGGGACTTTGTCATATTTCCAATTAAATAAGATACGCATGTCTCGTATGATTCATAATCAAAAGAGTACAAGAGTCCATCTTTATGGAGTTTTGGAAATGTGTTTCTCATTTATGTGGCCTAATCGACAATGCCAAAGGTAAGTTGGATTTAAATCATTTAGGCCTTCATCATTTTAGTATTAATGTTATAAATAGGCATTTTCAAGATCAAGTACATATAGTCCATTGGTCCATTTGTGCAGTAGCATATAATATATTATTCAAATAAGTGGAGCAACAATTGTTCCTTTATTATGAATAAAAAACCAAACTTGTCCAAACAAGAAATGGAAATAATATTCCTTCTAATTGCAGGTACATAATAACAATTCTCTAACTGAATTATTAAACCACTAGGTAAAGTCAATACATAAGTTCCTACAGCTAAAGCAAACAACCTTTGCTCCATTCCCAACTCGTAGGGTCAACTTCATCTTTTTACCCAGATCTCTACTCCTTTTTAGCCCTTGCACATTAGTGCCAATGTGAGAACCACATCTAGTATCAAATACCCATGAAGCAGAAGTAGATAAATTTATTTCTATAACGAAAATACCTGAATTTGAAGTCTCCACTTCATTTCTTCTCGTCTTTCAGGTACTTTGGGCAGTTTCTCTTCCAGTGTCCGGGTCTTACTGCAATAGAAGGAAGTGCCTTCCTCTGCTATGCCTTCACTAGGCTTCAAAGTAGGAGCACTATGTTTGGGTTTGACAACGTTCCTTGCCTTTACATTTTACCACCCTGCTTGGTGGGCCCTTTTGTTATGTTTCTTTCCATTACTGACCATCAGAATGGACTTCTCTTTTAACTTCAGATTCTGCTCAGCAAATCTTAACATGCCTAGTAGATCTAGAAGACTTTTGTCCATATCATTCATGTTGAAATTAAGGACATATTTACAGAAGCTCTCCGATAACGATTGCAGGATCAAATAAGTCGCAAGCTCCTTTTGGAGGGGAAAACCCAATCTTTCAAGGTTCTCCACATACCCAATCATCTTGTGTCCATGGGGACTTACTGGGGCTCCCTCAGCTAGCTTGCCTTGAAAAATGGCTTTTGAAACTTCAAACATCTCATGCCTTTTCTGCTCTTGATAGAGCATCTTTAGGTGTTTGATCATATCAAATGCTTGCATGTATTCATGTTGCTTTTGCAATTCGAAATTCATGGTAGCCAACATGAGGTAAGCAGTTTCATTGGCATCATCAACATGCTTCTTATAAGCATATTTTTCTACCTTATGAGCAGAACTAGGAGACTCCTCTTCAAGAACAGGTGTCTCTAAGACATACAACTTTTTTATCGTGTTTGAGGACAATCCTCAGGTTTTGGTGGTCAATCCAGAAAATTTGTCCCAAACAATTTTTTCCTTATTAAGGATTGATCGCAAAATGTTGTTAGAGGTGTTTTGTTGTCATGGTAATCTACATAAAAAATATGAAATTATAAGTATCAATTAAAACCAACACATTCAATTAGGCGTTTAATTAAATATGTCCCCACTATTTTACTCAAACCAAATGACCCTCACCATTTGATTCAGAAAATCCGTTGGAAGATTTTCTAGTGGATCGAGATCCATATTTCACTTTGCTTTAAGTCAATGTTAGGCTAATTACAACAAAACTCGGTTATTTAGGTAGGAACTTCTTTTAATTGTATCTAATATAATTCTCGAATGTTTTCAGTTGGGCGAATAACTTCTTATTCTAATCTGTCATATGATCATTCCCCAACTATTGCTTTTAAACGTATATAACCTTATTATAATTTGTTTAGTTAAGTTTGACCCATTGTTTTAAAAATTGGATATTATATTTATCCCGTCGCACCTTACTAATATAGAACATGCACCCCGCGTTAGGCGAAACCTATATTATTCGATACTAATCTTGATGAGTGCTAAAACTGGAAAGCATAAACTTAATATTCAGTTTTTGAGGGAATTTTCAATTAGTTTAATCTCACCGGCTTATTTATCATATAAAATCGTCTCTCACATGCATTCAACATACATACAAAAAGAAAAATTTATGGCCCCTAGCACAATTGGTTCTCCCAAGCCAATGAGAGAACCTAAGCTAAACCTAATAACGATTTACGCTTCACCAAGGAAGAACTCCAAGGTTGTCCTCCTTTGATCTTGTATTTTTATCTTTCTTCATAACATTACATTACATCAAAGAATATTCTCTTTATATACGAGGGAGTGAGATGAAAAAAGAAGTTACATCAAGATATTAAAAGAGAGGGCACGACACACAATGTCATATTTTAAAATCCCAAATCAAAATAGAGGAAAAACTAAGGCCATAACTGATCACCACAAAAGAACAATAATAAATACATTTTATTATTATTAATTTAAATCCTATTGATTAAATAAATTCAAATTAAATTTCGGCAAATGATCACACTATGCAGAGTAGCCGGGGGTTTCCTACATTATTAATTTAATGAACAATTTCATTTAACATCGGTGTCGTTTTTTGCATCAACACTTGATACTTTTTCATAAACATTAAAGCACAACCTTTGTGCCGTCACAACCCTAATTTGATGCCTCTTTAATAGCACAACCCTTGTGTCGTCATGAAACTTAATGCAACAACTTCATACTGTCAAAACACCATGATCAATATTTCAGTATGATTGATCGACATGCCACTGCTTTACCATAC
>CAWUDS030002556.1:0-43017 GCA_963859935.3 Lathyrus sativus | reverse complement strand
TCTTAAGAACTTAAGGTATTTGTTGATTTGAAAAAGAGTTGAATATGGTGCAGAGGAAATAAATAGGGACTTCTGAAGGAGTATGGTTTTGGGTTGAATTACCATTCGAGTGAGACCAAGTGGTAGCAGAGGTATCAAATTGGAAATTTCTGTATATACCAATGATGATGGTAATGAGTTAGAACTGATGAAGCAAATTCGGGATATGAGTTTGGTCTGTGAAGAAAATATCTTAGGGAGTTGAGCTTTGTATCTTGAGACTGACTATAGGTATTCTTGATAAGATTCGAAGAAGTCGAAGTTCTAATTTGAGTTAATAGATTGATTGAATTTAATGAATTGAAGTCGAAGAGCTGATTTTCGGATTGATGAGAATGGTACCATGAGATGTCGTGATGGAGTGTGTGTTCCAAATAGTGTGAGTTGGATAAGAGTACTCTGAAGAAGAACATTGAGATAGATGGAGAGAGAAGTGGTTGAAGTGGTATGTGCTGTTTGACTTATCGGAAGTCGAAGTGTGAACATCAGAGGTTGTTGGACCTGATACAACTATTGAATATTTCTAAATGGTATGAGATAGTATTCCCATGGATTTTGTGTCGGGGTTTTTCCGAAGAAATATGAAGGGATATGATTCGACTTGGGTGGTTATGAATGGATTGGCAAGATTAACTCATTTCTTACTAATGAGGATGAATCATTCTATGTTGAAGCTAGCTAAGAGGTATAGTGAGGAAGTTGCGGGGTAGTATGGGTTACCGTCGAATATTGTGTCAGATGGGAATCTGAATTTTTGTTGAGATTTTGAGAAAGTTGTAGACGCTTTGGGTGTCATGTTGAAGTTGAACTCTGTCTAGCATCCGTGGACGGAATGGACAGACAAAGAGAACTATCTAGTATGTAGGGGATTTGTGGAGAGCTTGTGTGTTGGATCAAGGTGGATCGTGGGATAGTTAACTATCGTTGCTTGAATTACCTACAATGACATGATCATTCTAGTATCGGAATAACATTGTATGAGGCTTTGTACGGTAAGAGGTGTAGGAATCCTTTGTGTTGATGTGTGCCAGGCGAGAGTGTTGTACTCGGACCTGAGACTGTGCAAGAGACGACTAGAAAGATTAAAAGAACCCAAGAAAAGACGTGTTTCGAGAGTTACAATAGTAACTGGTGTCGGTCGAGCTTGAGGTCTCGGAAGCACCCACTGTGTTTTGTTGATCTGTATCAGAGTGGCGCAGCGGAAACATGGAGAAAATAGCATGTTAGATTGTTTTACCGCGGTCGCTTGTGGGAATTGCATGATGTGTTCATGTGTCTAAGTTGAGGAAGTGCATTGATTCAGATGGATAGTGTACGAGTGAGAGAGGATTTGATTGTTGAGACATTGCCAGTTTAGGTTGATGAACGAGAAGCAACTTCGAGGTATAGAGATTCTTTTGGTGGAGGTAGTTGGGAGATTAGGATGCGAGAGTCGTATCCAGAGTTATTTGAATCAGGTAACATTTTCGAGGACGAAAATTCCTAAAGTGGGGGAGGGTTGTAACAGCCCAATTTTTCAATAAGTGATTAATTGTGCTAATAATTAGTTTATGTGATTTATCTAATTTAAATAAATTATTGGATTTATTTAAATGAGTTAATGGATTTAATTAATTTATTCTACTTGGTAGAATAATGTGGATTTATTAGATATTCTTTAATTAATGATAAGATGAGATATTTTGTGAGAAATGAATTGATAGATATTTTTGAGAGAAGAATTATGATGGAAACAAAATTGAAGGATATATAAGGGAAATTGGAGAGAAAAGAAAAGAGATAGAAACATAAGAGAAAGAAAGAAAGAAAAGGAGAGAAAAAATAGAGAAAGAGGAGAAAAGAGAAGAGAAGGGGGAAACTTGGAGAAATCATCAAGAATCAATTTCAAGCTTCAATCCAATCAAGGTAAGGGTGAGAAACATTATTATTTGATCAATGTGTATGATTATGTATGAGTTGTGTTGGATTTGTTGGTAGTTTTCTCTATTTTCATTTCTAGGGCATAAATGGTTTAATCGGTAGAATCGAGTTTTGAACGGTTAGAATTCAAATAAATTGCATAGTTTAGTCGGGTAATGTTTAACCGTGATTATTGGATTTCGTTTGATTGAATTTGGTTGAGTTTGTGAGTTTTGACATTTTTGGATAATTGAGGGTTTGAGATTTGAGTGAAAATCGGACGTCGTAGAAATCGTGTTTAATGTTCTAATTCACTGCTATATGTTAGGTGAGTATGAGTATGTGTTTATTTCGAAAAAAAGAATTGAATCGGTCGGATTGTCGGACGAAAATGCAAAATCCCGTAGCCGTGTTTAGACAAAATTCTGGTTTTTCGGAAAACTTTGAAAATTCATAACTCTTGAACCGTAAGTCGTTTTGACCCCCGTTCGAAGTGTTGGTAAGTTAACGAGATTGTATTTCTAGAAAAAATGGTTTTGAGGCCTGTACCTAGTTCAATTATAGCAGAAAATTGAAAACATATTGTTGTGTTGATTTTTACCGTCGCGAATGTGTGTGATTGATGTGTTATTGTGCAGAATACTTTTGTTATATAACGTATAGCTTGTGCATGTTGTGATATGATATGCTGTGGGTAGCCGTATGTCGTGAATCCTAGATGGTGGAATCGATTATGAAATATAGTCTTTTGACAAATATATGCATATTGTTTGTATGTGAAGAATGCATGAGAACATATTGTGAATATGTGTGCATTGCTTGATAAATGTGGTAATGATATTGAAGTGTAAATGCATATTGATTGTATGCGATATTGTGAATGCATGAGAACATATTGTGAATATGTGTGCATTGTTTGAAAAGGTAATGAGGTTTAATTATGAATGCATATTTGTTGTATCCGATTATTGTGAATTAATGCATGGAAGCATATTGTAAGATATGCGTGCATTGTTTGACAAATATGTTGATGAAAAGTATGAATACTTGATTATATGGTATGTTGTATGTGCAATCTTGTTTAATTCTTGAAGGGAGGAATTATGTGAATGCATGGGATTAAGACGTGTGATCGGTCTTAAGTGCATTTTGTTGTTGATTGCATATGCATCATTTAGTCAAGAGGCAATGTTTGTTAGTTTCGTGGAGACTAGTGGCTTGTCCCAAACCTAGAAGGGTGGGTTTGAAAGCTTAGGGAACGAGATTTTGTTGTTATCGGTCTAGAAGGGTGGACCCAGTTTAAGTGTAAAAACCGAAAAATGATAACAAGTGTTGGTACCACATGGCATGAGTTGCATTGAGTTGCATTGAGTCTCATGGAATGAATATATGATTGTTGTATGAAGTTATGCATAGGTGTATGTACATGACTTGTGTAATTGTGAACTATGGATATGTTTGATGATTGTCCATATTTGCCTATATATATATATATATATATATATATATATATATATATATATATATATATATATTATATATATATATATTATATATATATATATATATATATATATATTATATATATATATATATATATATATATTATATATATATATATATATATATATATATATATATATATATATATATATATATATATATATATATATATATATATATATATATATATATTATATATATATATATATATATATATATATATTTATATATATATAATATATATATATATATATATATATATATATATATATATATATATATATATATATATATATATATATATATATATATATATATATATATATATATATATATATATATATATATATATATATATATATATATATATATATATATATATATATATATATATATATATATATATATATATATATATGCTTTGTGAAGTATATGATGAGTTATGATGAAGTATGGTGAGAATGGTGGAATACGCGTATGTGCATTACTTGTGTAATTGAGAGTTGTGAATATGTGATCATTGTATGAAAGTATGCTTATGAACATGAATTGTTGATTTGAGAATTGTGAATGTGTAATTGTGAATTAGTGAGTAAACATAATATGTGTATGTTCATGTGGAATGTTGAGATTTATGGATACGTGCATGATGAATATGCTTGGTGATTATCCATATTTGATTATATATATGTTGTATTGTACATGATGAGTTATAAATGAATTGTGGTGAGAAAATGTGGAATATATGTATTTTGTGCTTGTGTATTTGCGTATGTATAATTATATGCATTGTTATTATGATAATATTTCTCACCCTTCTGCTGGAATGATGTCCTACATGACATCGTGCAGGTATCAAGGAGTAGTATTGCTCGTAGTTACGAGGTCGCTTTTGGTGTAGCCGTTTAGTGATTTAATTATGTTGGGTCGAGTCATGCTCTGGTCATGTAACACTGGGATCGCTTGGGTTGTGTTTAAGATATACATTATGTACTCTATAAACGTGTTTATATCCATTGGATATTATGATGTTGGCCTTAGTGCCTAAGTGATGTTGTTTTATGTGATAAAAACAAATGTTTCTTTTATGAAAATTGTGGTATAATTGAATCCGCTGCTACATGCAAAATGAAGTTTTGTAAAGCATAATTTTATATTGAAATAGTAATGAGCATGACAGGTGGTTTTGATATTTTGAAAGTTATGTGCAATGCCCTTTTGTAAATGCATGGAAATTTACTCTGATTATTCATATATTATCCGTGGGGTTTAGAAGCTGTCGCTACTGCGAAAATCGGCGCCGGCTGAACAGAAGAGTCGCCACCGTGCGTTATTTATCCCACGGAGGGAAAGGAAACGCTCAGAGTAAACCTCGCACAACACGGGAAGGTATGGTCGTCGCAACCAAAACCTGGATTTGGGAGTCGGTTACGCAAGGGGAAGGTATTAGCACCCCTCACGTCCGTCGTACTCGACGGGATCCACGCTTGTTTTCGGGTATGTATTGTTATTTCTATCTAAACTAAGGTCAAGGGTTAAAAGAAAATAAAATGAAGATAAAATGACTCGGCAAAGTATCGCACTTTATGCCTACGTATTCCCGTCTGGAACGAGAAATCAGAGTCGACGTAGTTCGCCTACCTACGGGAAAGGAGGGGAAGGTTGCTCGCTAGGATATCGCATCCTATGCCTACGTACTTTCATACAGCATGAAAGATCAGAGCAAACGTAGTTCGGGCCACGTACGACACAAGCTTGTCTTGGTTGATTTTATTCCTTCTGAAAAAGGTTTTTCTGATTAGCAGTCCAAGCGGACAAAAATGACGCCTTGATGAGTTCACATTCTTTTACGGAAGAAGTGTCTTTTATTGTGTGTGAAATTTTATTGTGTTTTTCTGTTTGTTTTGAGCAAGAAGAGACAGAACTCTAACCTACGGTTGCGAAGGGAATCAAACTAACCTAATGTTATCATGCATGGGTTAAGACCTAATGTCTATCATGCTCCTCTCTTGCATAGAGGGAAACAGATATCCTAAGGGAATAGACGGAAACAGAAACAATATCAGATATATACAGTAAAGCGGTAAAATGCATGGATGCAGCAATACAAGCGAGGCAAGGGAGTCCCACTCAACCTCGAACCTAGAAAATAATAGGCAAAAGTGAACAGGCTTCACTTTCAACCCAACAGGGTAAATAGCAAACAATACAATCCAGAAAACCAATCAATACATCCAGAAATGAAATACAGCAGAAAAATAAACAGCCACAGCAGCTCTGCATCAATATCTGACTTTAAGTCATCTCCAAACAACTACAAGCTTCAGCAAGCATCAATCCCCATCTCCACAGTCTTCAAGTAATGGCTTTGGTTATCAATCTTCAGTCTACAAAGGCTTTTCTTCAAGTCATATCCTCCAAGCTGAGGGATCAATCAATCACAAGAGTGAATTAGGTGTTAAGCAATTAGTTGACTACCAAGGGTGGCAAACCAACTGCTACTAACACATAAGATATTTTCTCTCAAGAGTTCTATCCCTTAGACAGTAGCACCAAGCCTTCCAAGGGAAGGGGGTGAGTGTCTGAGAGAGACTCTGTATCACAGAGAGGAATGGAGGCAGTCAAAACCTTCCATGTTTGAGAATCAAGTTTTCTAACCTAGAGCTCTGCCTAGCTCCTAAACCCTAATATCCTCAACAACTGCTAGCAGGAATCTCCTCATCAACTCTGGAAGTTGGTCTTCAAGCTCTGGATCTCCAATGGCTTCAACATCACAAGTCTTCAGCTCCCCCAGTCCCCAGACAGTCCCAATACCCACACAGACAAATCAATAATCCCTAGAGGGCACACCACACCAATCAATCAAATATAGACAGTAATATACCAATAGCAGTAGGGGAATCCTAGTGATTTCTAAGGGGATCTATCCTATACCCATAACCCCTATAGTCCATACCCCAAAAATCAAATGAAAATTTCCTAAAAGAATTAAACTATCTCACCTAAGTTGATTTAAAACCCTAATTTTATTCATGTTGTTTTTACCTAAACTAAACACCTAAAATTAATTCCTAAAAATGGGAACTAAATTGCATATACAAGTTAACAATGTCTACTAATCAACCTAAAAAGAATGGACTAAAAATATTAAAGCAACTATTAGAACAAAAATTAACAAAATCATGTATGAAATGAAACACCCAAAATAGGCATTTATTTGGAAAATATGGGAAAAATATCACATAAAAAATAAAATGAAATTTTTATTTTTTATAATTTTCTAGACATCTTGAAGAAATTAATGCAAAAAGAGTTATCAAAAAATAATGTTTTTTCAATTTGATATGATTTTTTGAAAATGAATGCAAAATGAAAAGAAATTAAAATGAATTATAAAGAAATAGGGGGAGGGGGTGAGAATAGCAAGACCATCAGTTCAAATTATTAGGCTTTCACGCGCGTGGGGGTGCCAATAGAAGCTGAGCCCAATTCCCCCTACTAAATGAAACGGTACGTTTCATTATTTGAATTTTCCCACCAATTCTCAGATTGAATGCTAGCCGTGAGATGTGAAGTCCAGTCAAACGTCTCCATCTAATCCAAGGGTCCACGTATCTTCTTCTTCCTCTAGCCATTAGGGTTTCAGAATTTGATTCCCATGCAAGCATTTTCGAGCTCATCATTCTCCCCCCACAGGACATGAAATCACATACTTTAAAAACCAAACTCACTCCATTTCTTCCCCTCTACACGACCATGCTTTTAATTTCACCTAATTCTCAACTCACATTAAAACCCGATGATTGGAAGTTCTGGACACCATTGATTGCACCTGATATGTACCTCAATATTTCTTGCTCAAACTACCCTAGAATGATCTACAGGTTATGGTGAGTATTCTGAGCCAAACATCTAACATTCTCTTGCCCTAATTCAGGAGTTCTTGATCATCACAGTTTCACCACTCTGCCATCAAACTTCATATAACTCTCTCTAGATCTCAGGAATCAATCCCCTATGGTCTCTAAGCATCTTTATCCTAACCACATGATCTACAACTGAATGAATAAGGAGATTCGAAGGGAAATGCCTACCTTGCAAGTGATGATGGTAAGTGTATTTGTGCTACAATTCAAGACTTGTAATGGCTTCTAGATGCTCCTCCAATGGTGTGCTTTCTACTGTTTGCAATGGTGGTGGCTCAAATTTCTTGAATCACCTTATCCCCCTCTTCATGCAAGTTGGAGTGTGAACTTGGATCACCCTAACCAGCCACGAATTCCCTTCAATTTCCTTTGCCAATTACTCTATGATAATGGTGGATGATGATGATAACAGAAATTGAGATGATTGATGAAGCTTCAATGGAGTTTGAAGAGAAAATGCAAATGGGAGTGAAGGAATCAAAGTAGTGTTTGCAAGCTCAAGGAATCACCAACCAATGCACAAATGGCTTCATTTCTTTATGTAGGTGAGGATTAACAGAATGAGAAGCTTCTAGATTGGTCCTAGAGGGATCTAGAAACTTGTGGAACTTTCATGAATTTATCATTTGATGGTATCTTGAATCATCTCATGTCATGCTTGCACCTTGGGTAAACTTGAGTGAAAATCTCCTTTCATGAGATATTAGGAGTGTATGTATGAAAAACCAAGCTTTTCCTTGCCTTGTGTTAAGTTTTACCATGTTGCCTTATGATGCAAGAAACAACTTTACAAAGGAAGTCCAATTTTTAAGCCTAAACTCAAAAATGTGGCTGAACCAATGTCTTTAAAATGATGTTGGGAATCAATTTGGTATATTGGATGACCCATATTGGATTTGTAGATCTCTCAAACAATTTTCCAACTTGAACTTTTTCAAGTTATATGCCTTTTTTAGGTCATTTTCACCAACTTTGGGCAAGTTTCATTCTATGCATTTCCAAACTTGCATGACTTCTTTTCTTGACTTAAAATGACATTTTGAGAAACTTTGATGTTGGGAATTTTTTCATTTGAAGCTCCCTTGTATGAGTTTTGGGCATAGGCTAAGAATGACCTGTAATCCTCAGATGACCAAAATACCCTTTGCTTGACAAGACCATAAGTAGAGTTACACAAATCATATGAAGGCATACTATACCATTATAGAAAGCTAAGACAATGAGGAACAATTATTATGTTGACCAGAAATTAATTTGAAATCTTCTTGAGGGGTAAAAATTGCTTGGAAGTCAAGTCACTTTCACAGACAAAAGTTCAGATACCTCAGATGACCTGTAACTTGCAAGGACCATAATTTGAGTTCTATAAATCTCCTTAGTGTCTTCCACCACTCAAATTAAAGGTATTGAGATCCTCTACAAGTTTAATGTTGGCCAAGGATCCATTTGAAGCTTGTATTTTGACTTATCTTGCTTGGAAATTTGACCTAAACTAGGGGATTTTACACAGAAACCCTAATTTAGAAACTCCTCTTCTCCTTGATTTCTCTTGATTTCTTCTTAGCATACCACCATATCCTCTTCTACATGTCAAATGATGAACCCCACATCTCTCCAATAGACCTCAATGGCTTTCAATCAATCAATTGACCTAGAGTTGACCCAGGGTTGACCCAGATGAAACCCTAGTTGACTGTCTTCATCCACAACTCTTGTGATCACCTCAATGACTTGTCTCCTTCTCCAGATGACTTTCTAAATCCTCCAAGATGTCTAGATACTCCTCATGCCTTCAATTCACAGCTCATACTTTCCTTGATGATCCCCAGGTACCCTCAGATAGGAGATAGATGAACTGCTTGACCCATTGACTTGATAGCTTCCCAATTCTTTCTGATGACTTGAATGAGATTGAATTTGAATAATGACCTCTTGATAGGCCCATAGAGATGAGAATAATAGTTTGTCCCCTGTTGGATGACTTGCTATGCTTATGCTATGCAGATGAGTAACCTATGTACATGACTCTATATGCAAATGCTAATGAGATTGAAACATAAACCAAGTGAATAAGGTTGAGCAAATTTTAGGGTGCAACAGCTGCCCCTATTCAGGCGACTTGGACCCGATTGGGTGAAGATCCCGGAGCCTTCAGACATTCGCGGTACGAGACGGTTGAATACTAAGAACCCGGAAATTTGCCAACCGCAGAAATAAACTGCGCTCCTGCTTGGGGAACGACATTCATCAGCCGAATCTGACTGCTACGGCAACCCACTAGTTTCGTGCTGGGGATTATTTTCATCAGCCTGAAAAATGTTCTATCATCGAAGAAATCTCAACTACACCTGTCTACGTTAGGACTCCACCTGCTATCAACATGAAAAATCTCGGCGACTTCGCTGGATCTGTCCATGTCAGGACGAAACTCTCTGGGTTATGAATACTTCGTCCACGTTAGGACTCACCCTTCCACGTTAGGACTACATGTCCACGTCGGGACCCACCTTTCCACGTAAGGAATATATCGCTTTTCCACGTAAGGAAACCATCTATTGTCTTGGTTTGTCCACGTGAGGACTCCACTTTTCCACGTAAGGAATGCATCTCTGTCCACGTAAGGAATGCCATCTTCTTCCTCGTAAGGAAACGAACTTCTTTTCTTTCCACGCCAGGAATCAATCTTGATATGTCCGCGTAAGGACTCAGTCTTTCCACGTAATGAATAAACTCGTCTTTCCACGTAAGGAAATCGTTTTTCTTCCACGTAAGGAATGCTCTTGATATGTCCACGTAAGGACTCTAATCTTTCCACGTAAGGAATACTACATCAACCTTCCTTTCCACGTTAGGAATGTCATCTTTCCACGTAAGGAACACCTCTTTTCCATGTTAGGAATGCAACTTTCTTTCCACGTAAGGAATACATCATCCACGTTAGGACCCGCCTTTCCACGTTAGGAACATAATCTCTTTTCCACGTAAGGAATACAAACTTTCCCCGTAAGGAAAACAATTTGATATGTCCACGTAAGGACTACATCGTCCACGTTAGGACTCACTTTTCCACGTTAGGAATAATAATCTTCTTGATTTGTCCACGTAAGGACTCCATCGTTCCACGTAAGGAACACTCCTTTATCTGTCCACATAAGGACTCCAACCTTTCCACGTAAGGAAACGCTTTTCGTCTTGATTTCTCCACGTTAGGACTCACCACTCGACTTGCTGAGGATAAAAACTTGTCCACGTCAGGACTTACACTCTGCCACCAACACGAAGAAGGATGAATTTGTCCACGTCAGGACTCTCGTATCTTGCCATCGCGAAGAACTACGAACTTGTCCACGTCAGGACACGTACCTCACCATCACGAATAGAGACATCTGCTGGAAATAAAATGGTCCACGTCAGGACTCCAACACGAAGAGTAATCAACCTTGTCCACATAAGGACTCCACCTTCGACCGAGAAATCAAATCCGTCCTCGCTAGGGCTAACACATATCGTCAAACTGAGGAAATGTCCACGTCAGGACTCCCCCTTCTCTTAGCACAAAAACCTGTCAATAAACCTGTCCCCGTTAGGACTCCTCCTTCCATTGGTCCGCCAATCTCTTATCACTGACGTTACAGTAACTTTGAGGCTGACTCTACTGGGGATTTTTGGAAACCAAACTTCCGGACGCCTGCTCTGATAACCGGCGGTAGCCTCTGAAATTCTGGTTCATGAAACCTTTTACTGCTGACGTAACAACAACTTTGAAGGGAACACATCCGCTGGTCGGACCAGAGACATTTCAACAAGAAACCCTGGCGGGGAAATAAGTAACTCTGCTTAGGGATAAAGAGGAACTTATCCTGCTGACTTGGTGGGGAGTAGTGCCACAGCTGACCCTTCGTTGAATGTCTCATGCCGAGACTTCGAACGTTCATTGATTTATTGGAGTAAGAACTTCTCCCATCGGCAAGAGAAACAGATACTTGGAGCCAAACGGTTAGCCAACCTAGCTTATGTTTCAAAAATGCGTATACTTGACAATGGTGCAATGCTCCATTTGACATGGAAACGCTACGTTTTTTCATTTGGTGGATGCGAGTATGACACGATATGCCCATGCAAATGCAGACTCGAACCGTCATGATACAGGAACTGCTTCAGCAAAATAAATGCTGAAGATAATGCCGATTCCGCTGGAGATAGCCAGATGCTATAGAATTATTCCAGCAAAATAAATGCTGGAAAAGGGGAGTTGACTCAGCTGGTAAAATTGGGAACTCGAACCAAACACCTCACTGAAGTAACACCCTGCTGGGGGATATAACTCTGCTAGAGAATAGCAGATGCACCTGGTAGGATTGAACTTCTGCTGGAAAGTGAACGGATATCACACGGTATTCTGACAAAATAAATGCCAGGACCCACACCAACTCTTCCGGGGAGAGTCTTAATCTTCAAACTCCACTAGGAGGAATGAAGATACTGGTTGGAGAGAGAACTCCGCTGGGGATGGGATGATTCTCTTGGGAAAATCAACTGACTCCACAGGGGGAGAGTAAATGACCCTGCGGGGAAAGGTAAACTGCCTGAATACAGCTCACAAATATTAATCTTCTACGGCTAAACCGCTCTGCTTGAGATGGGGAATCCTCTGGGGGACATCATGCTGTCTGAACACATCCTACAATCGTGGAATCGCCAACTCTGCTGAGAATAAATGGCTTTGTTGGAGCATGCCTTTCGGGATAGGCTACGACTAGCTGGGGAGTTCGATCCTTCTTCAGGAAGAACGTGCATGATCTGCGTGGGGATCAAGTCTTTCGGTATTGCAATCTTTTGATCGTCTTCCTCGTACGGCTATGAAACCTGCAACAATACAAACAAGACAAGACAAGCCTATGCATCCAAATCGATTAAGATTAGTGACGTCATTTTCAGTTAATTCAAAGCTTTAGCACTTGTTGGCAAGGGCCAGTGATGTTATACACATGCTAGTTTCAATAAACTTAGGCGTTTTATCATGCACAAAACAGTAAAGGACCAGCATCAAGTACTGAATAACATATTTTATTGATTGGGCCCCTGAATGGGCGGAGTTTTGTACACGGGATGTAACTCCTGAAAAGAGGAAGCTATGCAAAACAAATATACAAGTATGCACAATAAGCATAAATACTTTGACAAATTAAATTTTGTACACATGTCGGCAACGGGATGCAGACGAACACCACGAACTGATCCTCCTATGACTCATCCGACTCTAATGCTTTCCCGGTATCCATACTTCCGAAGCGGTTGTATCTGATAATCGACCCCTCAGGTATTCTCCCGCACTGATGCTCATTGCAATGTCAAATTCGGACTGCAGTCATTTGCTTTTCAAATCCCTAACTTTTGCGTGAACCGCCCTTTACGGGTTTTCAGTTCACCGGGATACCCTTTTTTGCCGAAGCCGCTCAGTGTAGGTTTTCAACTTCGCGGGTGTACACATTTTTTTTATTTTATCCCTAACTTTTGCCCGAACCTTTCATTCTGTTTTTGGTTCGCCAGGATGCCCCATTTTTGCCTGGACTCTCCTTTTTCTGTCCAGCGGGTCTATTTTAAGCAAAGTATTTTTTGACTGCGTCCGAATTCACAGGCGACGTAAAGTCTTCACCATCCATGGTGGACAACAACAACGCTCCTCCTGAGAAGACTTTCCTGACAACGTATGGCCCTTCGTAGTTGGGAGTCCACTTGCCCCTGTGATCTGCCTGCGGCGGGAGAATCCTTTTCAGCACAAGGTCGCCCGTCTAAAAGCTCCACGGATGTATCTTTTTATCATATGCTTTCTTCATTTGGCTCTGGTACAAACGACCATATGCTAGAGAAGCTAGCCTCTTCTCGTCCATCAAACTCAATTGGTTCAACCTGTCTTTCACCCATTCTGCCTCGTCTAGCTGAACATCTCGCAATACCCTCAGAGAAGGGATCTCAACTTCCAATGGTAATACCGCTTCCATTCCGTATACTAACGAGAACGGAGTTGCCCCGGTTGATGTGCGTACCGTCGTACGATAACCGTGCAAAGCGAAAGGTAGCATCTCGTGCCAATCCTTATAGGTCACCACCATCTTCTGAACGATCTTCTTGATGTTCTTGTTGGTCGCTTCAACAGCGCCATTCATCTTGGGTCGGTAAGGGGAGGAGTTGTGATGTTCGATCTTGAAGTTCTGACAGAGCTCCTTCATCATTTTGTTGTTCAGGTTTGAACCGTTGTCCGTGATTATCCGCTCGGGAATCCCATATCGGCAAATGATATCTCTCTTGATGAATCTGGACACCACTTGCTTCGTTACATTTGCGTAGGACGCCGCTTCCACCCACTTGGTGAAATAATCGATCGCTACTAGAATGAACCGATGCCCATTAGAAGCTGTCGGCTCGATCTTTCCAATCATATCGATTCCCCACATCAAGAATGGCCAAGGCGATGACATCACATTTAGAGGACTCGGAGGCACATGTATCTTATCAGCATAGATTTGGCACTTGTGGCACTTCCTTGCGAACTTAAAACAGTCGGTTTCCATAGTCAGCCAAAAGTAACCTGCCCTCAGCATCTTTCTCGTCATAGCATGCCCACCAGCATGCGTACCAAAGGTACCTTCATGTATTTCCTCCATGAGTAGCTTCGCCTCTTTCTCGTCTACACAACGCAACAACACCAAGTCGTGGTTTCTTCTGTATAAGACACCGTCTGGATTCAAATAGAAATTACCCGCTAATCTTCTGAGAGTCTTCTGATCTTGACTGGATGCCCCAGCCGGATACTCCTTATTCTTCAGGAAATTGAGGATATCGAAATACCATGGTTTATCATCAGACGCTTCATCAATAGCAAATACGAAAGCTGGTCTGTCAAGCCGAGAGATAATGATTCGGGGAGCCTCGTTCCAGAAATTGACTTTGTACATGGAAGACAAAGTGGCCAGGGCGTCAGCCATCTGATTTTCTGCTCTCGGTACGTGATGCAATTCAACCTTGTCAAAGAAAGGCAACAATCTCCTTGCATAATTCATGTAATGTATCAAGTTGGGCTGACGTGTCTCCCACCCTCCTTTTATCTGATTCACTACCAGAGCTGAGTCTCCGTATACGTCCAGATTCTTGATTCGCAAATCAATGGCTTCTTCAAGCCCCATTATACAAGCTTCGTATTCGGCCTCATTGTTGGTAACGACAAAGGTCAATCGGGCAGTAAACGGGATGTGCGACCCGTGTGGCGTAGTGATGATTGCCCCTATTCCGCTACCGTAAGCATTCACAGCTCCGTCAAATATCATCTTCCATTTGGAACCCAACTCTGGTCCTTCGTCTGGCAACGGCTCTTCACAATCTTTCATCTTTAGGTACATGATATCCTCGTCAGGAAAATCAAACCTCATCAATTGGTAATCTTCAATAGGCTGCTCCGCCAGATACTCAGACAGCACACTCCCCTTTATAGCCTTTTGCGAGACGTATTGGATGTCATATTCAGTCAAGACCATCTGCCAACGGGCAATTCTCCCCGACAATGCCTGCTTTTCGAATACATATTTGATAGGATCCATCTTCGAGATGAGCATGGTTGTATGATTCAGCATGTACTGCCTCAAACGCTTGGCGGCCCAGGCTAGCGTGCAACAAGTTTTCTCAAGCATTGAATATCGAGATTCACAATCTGTAAATTTCTTACTCAAGTAGTAAATCGCATGCTCTTTTCTTCCTGTCTCGTCGTGTTGACCGAGAACACAACCCATGCTTCCCTCCAGAACTGTCAAATACATAATCAAGGGTCTCCCTGCCACTGGGGGTATCAAAATAGGAGGCTCCTGCAAATACTGCTTTATTTTATCGAACGCCTTTTGAAAATTTTCGTTCCACGTTACAGCTTGATCTTTCTTCAACAGCTTAAACAATGGTTCACACGTAGCTGTTAGGTGAGATATGAACCGAGCGATGTAGTTCAATCTCCCTAAAAACCCGCGCACCTCTTTCTCTGTTTTAGGCGTCGGCATCTCTTGTATTGCTTTTATTTTAGCAGGATCAACCTTTATTCCTTTTTCACTTACGATAAACCCCAGTAGTTTACCCGATCTCACCCCGAAGGTGCACTTGTTAGGGTTCAGTCTCAGTCTGAACTTCCTAAGCCTTTTGAATAACTTCAGCAGGTTCACCAGATGCTCTTCCTCCGTCTGGGATTTGCCAATCATATCGTCAACGTAAACTTCGATCTCTTTATGCATCATATCATGGAAAAGAGTCGTCATCGCACGCTGATATGTTGCCCCAACATTTTTCAAACCAAAGGGCATCACTTTGTAGCAAAATGTTCCCCAAGGCGTTATGAAAGTGGTCTTCTCCATATCCTCTGGCGCCATTTTAATCTGATTATAGCCTGAAAAGCCATCCATGAAGGAGAATACGGAGTATTGAGCGGTATTATCAACTAGCACGTCAATATGAGGAAGTGGAAAATCATCTTTTGGGCTTGCTTTATTCAAATCTCTATAATCCACGCACATTCGAACCTTGCCATCTTTCTTCGGCACTGGTACGATGTTAACAACCCATGAGGGATATTTTGTCACAGCCAGGAAACCAGCGTCCCACTGTTTTTGAACTTCCTCTTTGATCTTCACTGCCATGTCTGGTCGAGTTCTGCGAAGCTTTTGTTTGACTGGCGGGCATTCTTCTTTCAGTGGCAGACGGTGCACGACCATATCTGTATCGAGCCCTGGCATATCTTCATACGACCAAGCGAATACATCATTATACTCCCTGAGCATTTCAACCAGTCTTTGCTTGATATCGCTCTGCAGCGCGGCTCCGATACGAATATTCTTCTCAACCCCTTCCGACCCCAAGTTGATAATCTCGATGACCTCGTCGTGAGGCAGAATGGCTCTTTCCTCTTGCTTCACCAACCAAGACAGCTCTTCAGGAACGTCACTATCTTCGACAACCTCTTCTTCGGCCTGAAATACCGGATGCTCAAAGTCGGGACGAGTCATAGGTGGTTCAAGGATGTCGTCTGAAAATGTTATCCTGCAAAAGGAATGGTTAAGTGCTTCAAAATGCGTATAAAGCGAATAACTACGTTACCATTTTATTGAAAAAATACAAAACAAGAAAGACAGAGATTACAGTATTTGCACATGAAAAACGCCATTTATTTAATGATTAACACGCAATGTTCATAACAACACAGCCCTAAGCAAATCCCGATGCCCTGGGCAAGACATCAAATTATTCAACAATTAATAAAGCAAAGCATTACTGTTTAAGAGTCACAGGAACAAGCTCCTGAATAGACCAGTTGCACAGTCCTTGTCCTGGCGTGCTTGGCTGAATCCAGGCATCCATATCACAGTCGCTGTCTCCTTCGTCAGACTCCGAAACAGCGTTGATGGCTTCATGACATACTCCACTGGCAGAGATGGTTATTGGCCCTCTGAAACGGGGTGCCCCCACAGCAGGAGTTGACGACGACGGTTGGTATCCCAGCCCGAATCGGTCCATCTTTACAGGAATATCCAGCACTTTGCCCCAACCCTTTGCTTCTCCTGCCTCCACTAGAGCTTGAGCTTCTTTATACGACGAGACAGCTATCTCCGACACTTTGCTCGGCCCGGGACCTTTGTCCTTGATACGCAACCCTTCAAATGCCTGGCAGGGTGTCTCGTGGATCTCTCCGTCGACCTCCACATATTTAAATGACGACAGATGGCTGACCAGGATGTCCTCTTCTCCGCATACGGTGACTATGCTGTCTCCGACCATATATTTCAACTTCTGATGCAGGGTAGACGTGACTGCCCCAGCCCCATGAATCCAAGATCTTCCAAGCAAGCAGCTGTACGCAGGCTGTATATCCATGATATAAAACTCAGTTGCAAACACCTCCGGCCCTACTTGCAGGGGCAATGTTATCGATCCAAAGACTGCTCTTCGCGTGCCATCAAATGCTCTAACTACCAAGTCACTGGGCGTGCACAGGATTCCTCTGACATCCAGCTTCATCATCGCTTTCTTAGGCATCACATTCAGAGACGATCCGGTGTCGACCAATACATGCGACATTACTGATCCTCTACACTCGACAGATATGTGCAGCGCCATATTGTGATCTCTCCCTTTAGGGGTCAAATCGAAGTCGGTAAAGCCCAAGCTGTGGCCTGCATTCACATGTGCCAACACTCCTTCCAGCTGATTCACGGAGACGTCTTGGGGTACAAAAGAAGTATCCAGGACTTTCAACAAAGCATTTCTGTGAGCTTCCGAACACAAGAGCAATGACAAGATGGATATTTTGGACGGCGTCTGTTGCAGATGCTCCACAATCTTATAATCACTTTTTCGAATCAAGCGCATGAACTCTTCTACCTCTTTCGACGCTGATTCTTTATCGCTTGCTTGCACTGGGACATTCTCAACCATTTTCCCCTTTCCTTTCGCCAGTCTTTCGGCCTCGACTTCGGGTGATATAAAGATCCTACCACTTCTTGTCATACCTCCTGAACCGACAACGTTGTCCACAGTCTCGGCTGGCTGCTTATTAACATCAATCTTTATCCCGTCACAATACACCTCCAACCCATATGACCATGGGACTGCTTTCGTGCTCTCGTACGGAATTGGTCCAGCCTTAGTTATGGTGATCGGTGGTCGCTGGACCGGTGCTGCAATAGTGATTGTCTTTCGAGGAATCGTTACAGTGGCCATATCACTCTGATCATCTGCTACTGCCCTTGCAGGCTCTTCAGTTGCTGCTCGGTCAAACTGCAATGTGCCTCCATCAATTAAAGCCTGGATGCCTTTCTTCAAATCATCACACCCCCCAGCTAGGGTCCAGCATTCTAAGCAATATTCGTCACATCCTGGATAAACACCCCCTTGCAACAGTCTGCTTTTTATATTGCTCAGCGGCGTCTTTAAATCGTCAACATTCATAATCAGATTCAACCCTTCCTCAGTCAGAATGGCGTTTGCCCCATGATTAGGCATGGGTTTCTGCACTATATTCGGACCCGCCGTTCCGAAATTAATAGTCTTATTGTCCAAAAGATCCTGCACAACATGCTTAAAAGCATGACAACCCTCTATATCGTGGCCCAGAGCCCCAGAATGAAACTCACAGTGCCTGCTTGCATCATAACCATACGGGGGAGTTCCCGTTATCGGTGCCAGAGTTCTCTTCTCTACCAAATTTAGACCCAACAGCGTCTGCAACAAATCTGCATATGTTGAGGGAGGCTTCTCAAATACTCTTCTTGGTTTACCACCCTGGAATCTTCGCTGAGCCTGCTGTGCCCCCTGCTGTGGCTGCTGCTGTTGTTGTTGTTGAAATGGCTGCTGCTGCTGCTGCATTGGCTGCTGCTGAAACGGTTGTTGTTGTTGAAGTGGTTGTTGCTGATATGGGATAGTAACACTCGCCACCTGCTGCGGCTGATGATATTGGTTCCGACCTCTGCCTCGGCCTCCAAATACTGCGCTTGCCTCGCCCTGACGGCGCCCACCAAAAGCCTTCCTATTACTGCCAGATGCAGTTGATTCCTCAGCCTGGAATTTTCCTTGTTTAATGTTACGCTCAATCTTTTCTCCCATCAGAATTAGGTCTGAAAAACTAGCCAGAGATGTATGAAACAACATGTCATGAAACAAGCCTGTGAATGTGCCGACGAACATGTCATTCATTTCCTTGTCTTCTAAAGGAGGGCGGACCCTGGCAGCCATATCGCGCCACCTTTGCACGTACTCTTTAAAGCTCTCCCCCTTCTTCTGCGACAACCCTGTCAATTGGACCCGATTGGGCGCCAAGTCGCTGTTATACTTGTAGTGAGCTACAAATGCCTCTGCTAATTGCTTCCATGTCTTGATATTGGTTGGCTCCAACCCCATATACCACTCTAGGGAAGGGCCTGACAAACTATCTTGAAAGAAATGCATTAGCATTCTCTCATCAGTTGAATATGCAGACATCTTTCTGTAATAAGCCCGCACGTGCACTTTCGGACAGGTGTCCCCTTTGTACTTATCAAACGTAGGAGCTTTGAATTTGATTGGCACCCTCAAGCCAGGTACCAGACCCATTGTTGCCATGTCCAAGCCCACAGCACTTTGGTTCAGGACCCCCCTCATCTGCTCTTCTAGCATTCTGATCTTCTGGGAGTTATCCATCGGCCCTTCAAAGTCTCCTCCGGAGAAAGCATCCTCCTGCTGATCTTCTTGCCACATACCATTCCCAGCTCCATACCCATCATATTCATTATTGCGGCCAGCTCTAATCTGATTCATCCCCGGACCTCGGCCTCTGTTGCCGTATCCCTGAACACCTCCAGCAGGCCCAAAAGCCATTAACCCAGCGCCGTTTCCATTTCCGAAACCTCCGTAACCCTGATTGACCACACCATAACCATCTTGCCCAAAGCCTTGAGCATTGAAACCATATTTCCCCGCATTATCGAATCCCTGATCGTTGAACCCGAATCCAGTATTGCCAAAGCCGTTGCCTCCCATATTATCACCCAAGTTGACATCACCAAGCCCAACGTTATGGACAACAGTCTCGTTCCCAACTCCGACGTTACCGTTCCCAGCAGCGGTAGCGTTGTTGACATTAGCAGCAGGTATATTGACTACAGGTGGAGCCACTGGCGTGGGAGTGCCATCTCCATGGACAGTATCGACTCGCACAGACTGATGCTCCTCATTACCGTGACCAGCATTTCGGGCCAACAGAGGCTGCACCATGGCTTGCAGATTTTCCTGACCTTTTGCAATAGCTTCCATGGTCTGCATAAAGAGAGCTAGCTTCTCGCGCACATCTTGCATCTCGTTCTGCATTTGATCCATGATTCTTCGACAGTTGGTGCGAGTGGAATAGCGGTGCGGGTGCTGATCTGCAATCCTGAAAAGTACCTGGTACAGAGCAGACAATAAGACACCATCCAAAGATTACCTGTAATGCAATATGAATATGGATGCAATGCAATGTGTGTCTGTGCATTAGGGAAATTCATTCCCCGATTCTAGTGTGAAGGTGCCGGTGCAAGCATTACAAAAATCGGAGTTGAATCACAGAAAGCCTCATATATTGCTGAAAAACCAATAAGCCCGGAATACAATATCACTGAAAGTACAACAAGAAGGCATGACCTCAACCAACAATCCTGGTGATGGTCAGCACTATGCAAATAAAGCATACAAGTTACTACATGAAATGATCAGATCCTCCCATAAGTCTGATACTCTTCTAGAAGCTTCTTGGTCTCCGGATGGCTTGGTCGATCTGGCATCCCTTCAACAAGTTGGTTTCTTTTCTTGAGAACACGCCGCACATCTTCAGCAGTTTCTTCCCATGCCCCCTCTCCGAAGCGATCCTCTAGTTTACGCTTCTGAGACACAGCCTCATCTCTGCCTTTGATGGCCTTGTTCAGAGTGTTCTGGAGACTATACCAGGTCATTACTTCTTCTTCACACTTCTTGATGCTGGACTTCAATTGCTCTTCGAGGTTGGAAATTTGCTGCTTCAACTTATCTTCCCTCTTCTTATTGTTGGTGAGCGTGGCATTCCAGGTCTTATTGCAAGAAGAGATCTCTCGGTGAGCGATGTCAAGTGCTTTCTTCTTGGATTCAAGCATGTCATGGGAGCTTCTGAACTCTTGCCCCAGACGTTCGCGCTTCTTCCTCTCCTCAGTCAACTCAGCCCCTAACCTGTTCATTAGCTCAATCTGCTGTTGGAAAGCATGGACGGCCTTGTTTTTCTCGCTGCGTATCTGGGCCAGCTCCTGCTCTAACCCTTCGTTGATTTTCATCAAGGCTTCTTTTTCTTTCACAACTTGCTCGTAGGCCTCCCTAGAAACAGTAGTTGGCTCTGCTACCGGAATAGGAACAAGGATTGGTACATCTGGGAATGGCATCCGCAACTGACTTGCTCTCTCCTGAATCCAAACTCGGTATGGTGCATAGGCCTGACAGTCATTCTTCCCTAACAACGGCTTCCCTCTTCGGTTAATACGCGTCTAGGCATGTTGCAACTTGGCTAACAACTCTCCCTTCAAATCTTCGGTGAAGTACAAAGATTCCTGTACTTCTTCCTCCTTTGGCAGGTTCTTCAGCGCATATCCGAACTGACGGACCAACAGTGATGGGTTGTAGTTGATACACCCTTTTCTTCCAATCAGCGGCACATTAGGGTACCCGGAACAACTAAATATAAGCTCAGATCCTAGCAGGTCTCGATCAAACCACTCAACGTCTTCGGAAGATAGCCTCATCAGGCGCTCTGACCAGCTAGCTGTGGTTGCACTCTTCACAAAAGATCCCTTCATGGGAAGGTGGCTTTTAAACCACATATCCAGCAATGGTACACAAAAATGAACATTCTTTCCTCTTCCCTTCTCATTCTTGTAATGCAGAGAGTGGTAGAAATCTCCGAGCAAGGTCGGCACAGGATTACCAGCGGCAAACAAGTAGAAGGCATCGAAGTCCACAAAATCCGGTACATTGGGAAACAATATTATGCCGTAAATGCACAGAGCCAGCACAGCATTGAAGGCAATCCAACACCCGCTCTTAGCGTACTCTTGAGCTTTACCTATCAAGAACTGGAGTGAGAAGCCTGGAACTCCTCGGGAAACAGTAGTCAACAGTTCAGAAGCATCCACATGCAAAGCTTTTGCCAAGTCTTCCGGCTTGGGCTTAATGCCAGAATGAATGAATGGAACCTGGTTCTGCACGGGTAACTCAATAAACTCCACATACTCCTCAATGGTAGGCCCCATGATGAAGTCAGCAAACGTAAAACATCTCAATGCGGGATCATAGAATTGCATCAAAGCGTACAACCCATCTAGCTCTATCTCCGTGGGTTTGCGCACCAATCTCAATAGTCTTCCATAGCTTATTCTGAAGCTCCTACGAACATCCTCATCAGCCAGAGAGATCAACCCAAGCAAGGGAACAACATCAGGAGTAGGCAATTTGTAAGCAACTGTCCTTCTTAAGCTGGCCATGACCAATCACTCAGAAATCCGGACACTAGAAATAGGGAAATGCAAATGCACCTGCAGCACAGACACACGTTAGTGAGATGCAATGATGATGAGTATGCAAACAAATGCAATGCAAGTAACATGCAACAGGGACCAACTGCCGTAGCTGAATAGCCTGAACCATATCAAGGAGTCTCAGATAAATTCTCTGGAAATCATCAAACCCGGGCCTCAGATAGACCTAACACAAAGATCTAACAATGGTCTCTGACAGACCTCAAACCATAACTCCAACTGGTCTCTGGTAGACCTCAAATCACGTCTCCAACTGGTCTCTGACAGACCTCAGAACTACCCAACTGGTCTCTGACAGACCTCGTAACACATCTCCACATGGTTTCTGACAGACCTCATAACTTTCCATAAATACCCAGGATCTCTGATCAGGAAATAACCGGTATCTGGAGGTCTAGTTACCTGCATGTCCCCAAACCCTCTCACAGGTGGATGTCCTAGTAACTGACAAAGGTATGGCATCCTATGCGGTCGTCGGCGTCACAGACTTTCAGGGTTGATGATACGATTCCCAGAAGGAGTGGCATCATCAAATCCTGAAGAGGCCTCACTTAGCCAACTTCCAAATGATCGGTCCCCAGAGTCGACAATTCAACCAACCAGCAACCCACGCCAACCAAAGGAAGGGGCAGGAGGCCAACCAGAGGAACCTCGTCTGAGTGTAGATTTCGCGGGACACCAAGGAAAGCAAAGCAAGCGGGCGCCAACTAATCTCTACTCTAATTCTAGGTGCACTCAAGCCCAGGTCCGGCTTCTCACTCAGTAATCAGAACACCCGTCACAACCCCAGTACAACAATAATAATCAATATATATATATAATGCTAAAAATAAAGGTCAGAAACATATAAATCCATACAAAATCCTCAACGGGAAAACAAGCGTTAGGATTGACCCTCTTAAGGGACGTTGGATCCCAAATGCATAAGAACTATCGCAGTCCTTAGCAGCCAGGGGACGTTGGGTCTCCAGCAGAGTCGCCAGCTGTCGCTACTGCGAAAATCGGCGTCGGCTGAACAGAAGAGTCGCCACCGTGCGTTATTTATCCCACGGGAGGGAAAGGAAACGCTCAGAGTAAACCTCGCACAACACGGGAAAGGTATGGTCGTCGCAACCAAAACCTGGATTCGGGAGTCGGTTACGCAAGGGGAAGGTATTAACACCCCTCACGTGCGTCGTACTCGACGGGATCCACGCTTGTTTTCGGGTATGTATTATTATTTCTATCTAAACTAAGGTCAAGGGTTAAAAGAAAATAAAATGAAGATAAAATGACTCGGCAAAGTATCACACTTTATGCCTACGTATTCCCGTCTGGAACGAGAAATCAGAGTCGACGTAGTTCGCCTACCTACGGGAAAGGAGGGGAAGGTTGCTCGCTAGGATATCGCATCCTATGCCTACGTACTTTCATACAGCATGAAAGATCAGAGCAAACGTAGTTCGGGCCACGTACGACACAAGCTTGTCTTGGTTGATTTTATTCCTTCTGAAAAAGGTTTTTCTGATTAGCAGTCCAAGCGGACAAAAATGACGCCTTGATGAGTTCACATTCTTTTACGGAAGAAGTGTCTTTTATTGTGTTTGAAATTTTATTGTGTTTTTCTGTTTGTTTTGAGCAAGAAGAGACAGAACTCTAACCTACGGTTGCGAAGGGAATCAAACTAACCTAATGTTATCATGCATGGGTTAAGACCTAATGTCTATCATGCTCCTCTCTTGCACAGAGGGAAACAGAGATCCTAAGGGAATAGACGGAAACAGAAACAATATCAGATATATACAGTAAAGCGGTAAAATGCATGGATGCAGCAATACAAGCGAGGCAAGGGAGTCCCACTCAACCTCGAACCTAGAAAACAATAGGCAAAAGTGAACAGGCTTCACTTTCAACCCAACAGGGTAAATAGCAAATAATACAGTCCAGAAAACCAATCAATACATCCAGAAATGAAATACAGCAGAAAAATAAACAGCCACAACAACTCTGCATCAATATCTGACTTTAAGTCATCTCCAAACAACTACAAGCTTCAGCAAGCATCAATCCCCATCTCCATAGTCTTCAAGTAATGGCTTTGGTTATCAATCTTCAGTCTACAAAGGCTTTTCTTCAATTCCTATCCTCCAAGCTGAGGGATCAATCAATCACAAGAGTGAATTGGGTGTTAAGCAATTAGTTGACTACCAAGGGTGGCAAACCAACTGCTACTAACACATAAGATATTTTCTCTCAAGAGTTCTATCCCTTAGACAGTAGCACCAAGCCTTCCAAGGGAAGGGGGTGAGTGTCTGAGAGAGACTCTGTATCACAGAGAGGAATGGAGGCAGTCAAAACCTTCCATGTTTGAGAATCAAGTTTTCTAACCTAGAGCTCTGCCTAGCTCCTAAACCCTAATATCCTCAATAACTGCTAGCAGGAATCTCCTCATCAACTCTGGAAGTTGGTCTTCAAGCTCTGGATCTCCAATGGCTTCAACATCACAAGTCTTCAGCTCCCCCAGTCCCCAGACAGTCCCAATACCCACACAGACAAATCAGTAATCCCCAGAGGGCACACCACACCAATCAATCAAATATAGACAGTAATATACCAATAGCAGTAGGGGAATCCTAGTGATTTCTAAGGGGATCTATCCTATACCCATAACCCCTATAGTCCATACCCCAAAAATCAAATGAAAATTTCCTAAAAGAATTAAACTATCTCACCTAAGTTGATTTAAAACCCTAATTTTATTCATGTTGTTTTTACCTAAACTAAACACCTAAAATTAATTCCTAAAAATGGGAACTAAATTGCATATACAAGTTAACAATGTCTACTAATTAACCTAAAAAGAATGGACTAAAAATATTAAAGCAACTATTAGAACAAAAATTAACAAAATCATGTATGAAATGAAACACCCAAAATAGGCATTTATTTGGAAAATATGAGAAAAATATCAAATAAAAAATAAAATGCAATTTTTATTTTTTATAATTTTCTAGACATCTTGAAGAAATTAATGCAAAAAGAGTTATCAAAAAATAATGTTTTTTCAATTTGATATGATTTTTTGAAAATGAATGCAAAATGAAAAGAAATTAAAATGAATTATAAAGAAATAGGGGGAGGGGGTGAGAATAGCAAGACCATCAGTTCAAATTATTAGGCTTTCACGCGCGTGGGGGTGCCAATAGAAGTTGAGCCCAATTCCCCCTACTAAATGAAACGGTACGTTTCATTATTTGAATTTTCCCACCAATTCTCAGATTGAATGCTAGCCGTGAGATGTGAAGTCCAGTCAAACGTCTCCATCTAATCCAAGGGTCCACGTATCTTCTTCTTCCTCTAGCCATTAGGGTTTCAGAATTTGATTCCCATGCAAGCATTTTCGAGCTCATCATTCTCCCTCCACAGGACATGAAATCACATACTTTAAAAACCAAACTCACTCCATTTCTTCCCCTCTACACGACCATGCTTTTAATTTCACCTAATTCTCAACTCACATTAAAACCCGATGATTGGAAGTTCTGGACACCATTGATTGCACCTGATATGCACCTCAATATTTCTTGCTCAAACTACCCTAGAATGATCTACAGGTTATGGTGAGTATTCTGAGCCAAACATCTAACATTCTCTTGCCCTAATTCAGGAGTTCTTGATCATCACAGTTTCACCACTCTGCCATCAAACTTCATATAACTCTCTCTAGATCTCAGGAATCAATCCCCTATGGTCTCTAAGCATCTTTATCCTAACCACATGATCTACAACTGAATGAATAAGGAGATTCGAAGGGAAATGCCTACCTTGCAAGTGATGATGGTAAGTGTATTTGTGCTGCAATTCAAGACTTGTAATGGCTTCTAGATGCTCCTCCAATGGTGTGCTTTCTACTGTTTGCAATGGTGGTGGCTCAAATTTCTTGAATCACCTTATCCCCCTCTTCATGCAAGTTGGAGTGTGAACTTGGATCACCCTAACCAGCCACGAATTCCCTTCAATTTCCTTTGCCAATTACTCTATGATAATGGTGGATGATGATGATAACAGAAATTGAGATGATTGATGAAGCTTCAATGGAGTTTGAAGAGAAAATGCAAATGGGAGTGAAGGAATCAAAGTAGTGTTTGCAAGCTCAAGGAATCACCAACCAATGCACAAATGGCTTCATTTCTTTATGTAGGTGAGGATTAACAGAATGAGAAGCTTCTAGATTGGTCCTAGAGGGATCTAGAAACTTGTGGAACTTTCATGAATTTATCATTTGATGGTATCTTGAATCATCTCATGTCATGCTTGCACCTTGGGTAAACTTGAGTGAAAATCTCCTTTCATGAGATATTAGGAGTGTATGTATGAAAAACCAAGCTTTTCCTTGCCTTGTGTTAAGTTTTATCATGTTGCCTTATGATGCAAGAAACAACTTTACAAAGGAAGTCCAATTTTTAAGCCTAAACTCAAAAATGTGGCTGAACCAATGTCTTTAAAATGATGTTGGGAATAAATTTGGTATATTGGATGACCCATATTGGATTTGTAGATCTCTCAAACAATTTTCCAACTTGAACTTTTTCAAGTTATATGCCTTTTTTAGGTCATTTTCACCAACTTTGGGCAAGTTTCATTCTATGCATTTCCAAACTTGAATGACTTCTTTTCTTGACTTAAAATGACATTTTGAGAAACTTTGATGTTGGGAAGTTTTTCATTTGAAGCTCCCTTGTATGAGTTTTGGGCATAGGCTAAGAATGACCTGTAATCCTCAGATGACCAAAATACCCTTTGCTTGACAAGACCATAAGTAGAGTTCCACAAATCATATGAAGGCATACTATACCATTCTAGAAAGCTAAGACAATGAGGAACAATTCTTATGTTTACCAGAAATTCATTTGAAATCTTCTTGAGGGGTAAAAATTGCTTGGAAGTCAAGTCACTTTCACAGACAAAAGTTCAGATACCTCAGATGACCTGTAACTTGCAAGGACCATAATTTGAGTTCTATAAATCTCCTTAGTGTCTTCCACCACTCAAATTAAAGGTATTGGGATCCTCTACAAGTTTAATGTTGGCCAAGGATCAATTTGAAGCTTGTATTTTAACTTATCTTGCTTGGAAATTTGACCTAAACTAGGGGATTTTACACAGAAACCCTAATTTAGAAACTCCTCTTCTCCTTGATTTCTCTTGATTTATTCTTAGCATACCACCATATCCTCTTCTACATGTCAAATGATGAACCCCACATCTCTCCAATAGACCTCAATGGCTTTCAATCAATCAATTGACCTAGAGTTGACCCAGGGTTGACCCAGATGAAACCCTAGTTGACTGTCTTCATCCACAACTCTTGTGATCACCTCAATGACTTGTCTCCTTCTCCAGATGACTTTCTAAATCCTCCAAGATGTCTAGATACTCCTCATGCCTTCAATTCACAGCTCATACTTTCCTTGATGATCCCCAGGTACCCTCAGATAGGAGATAGATGAACTGCTTGACCCATTGACTTGATAGCTTCCCAATTCTTTCTGATGACTTGAATGAGATTGAATTTGAATAATGACCTCTTGATAGGCCCATAGAGATGAGAATAATAGTTGGTCCCCTGTTGGATGACTTGCTATGCTTATGCTATGCAGATGAGTAACCTATGTACATGACTCTATATGCAAATGCTAATGAGATTGAAACATAAACCAAGTGAATAAGGTTGAGCAAATTTTAGGGTGCAACAGAAGGGTGTTACAGGTTTGGGAGAGAATCTTCTCTGCTTGGGAAGATATATCAACGCTTACCATCCCATGTTCAGACTCCGTGGGGAAACACTGTTGAACTCGCTGGGGAAGAAGGAATCATCCTGCTTGGGAAGCATACGGCGTACTGCCTGGAATATGCTATACCTGCAACAACACAAACAAACAGACAAGATACCCTTCTCAAAGGGACCTATCAAGGTTATCTTCCTACGACAATGTTCAAGTAATTCAATGTTTCAACAATTAGTGGCCTAGGCCAGTAAGTTTATGTATGCACATTTTATCAAAAACATCGGCGTTCTTTTTCACAAACAAAACAGACAAATGCTAAACAAACAACATAATTGCTGAATAGTATACATTTTATTGATAACGAACCCCTGAATGGGTAAAAATGTTTTACAACAGATGCAAGCTCCTGGAATGAGGAAGCTGCGCAAGCATAAAAACATAAATATACATCAGTATATACACAAATGTCGGCAATGTGGCATAGACGAACACCATAAGTTGATCCCTCTATGACCCACTCGACTTTGATACTTCTCCGACGCTTCAGCTTCAGAAGAGATTGATTCAGATAAACGGCCCTCAGGTCTTCCAAACCACTAAACAATGAAAGTCCATACGCGGAACGCAGTCATTTTCTTTTCAAATCCCTAACTTTTGCCTGAATCGCCCTTTCGGGTTTTCGATTCACCAGGATAACCTTTTTTGCCAAAGTCACCCTTCCAGGTTTTCGACTTTGCGGGTGTACATTCTTTCCATTTATATCCCTAATTTTTACCCGAACCTTTTTCCTTTTTTATGGTTCGCTAGGATGCCCCCATTTTTGCCTGGATATTCTTTTTCTTTCCAGCGGGTCATTTTTTAAGCAAAGTATTTTTTAACTGCGTCCGCGTTCACCGGGGATGCAAAGTCTTCGCCGTCCATTGTGGATAACAACAAGGCTCCTCCCGAGAAGACCTTGCTGACGATGTACGGACCTTCGTAGTTGGGAGTCCACTTGCCCCGGTGATCGGAGTGTGGAGGAAGAATCTTCTTCAGGACGAGATCACCCGTCTGAAAGCTTCTAGGACGCACCTTCTTGTCATAAGCTCTCTTCATTCGGCTTTGGTACAGACGACCATATGCAATCGATGCTAACCTCTTCTCGTCCATCAGGCTGAGTTGGTTTAGTCGGTTCTTAATCCATTCTGCCTCATCGAGTTTTACGTCAACCAAAACTCGTAAAGAAGGAATCTCAACTTCTAACAGTAGGACAACCTCCATACCGTACACCAGTGAGAAAGGAGTTGCCCCGGTTAATGTACGTACCGTCGTACGATAACCGTACAATGCAAATGGCAACATCTCGTGCCAATCCTTGTAGGTCACAACCATCTTCTGTACAATCTTCTTAATGTTTTTATTGGTCGCTTCAACGGCGCCATTCATCTTCGGCCGGTAAGGAGATGAGTTGTGGTGTTCAATCTTGAAACTTTGGCATAACTCCTTCATCATCTAGTTATTCAGGTTCGAACCATTATCAGTAATGATCCGCTCAGGAATTCCGTAACGACAAATGATGTCCCTCTTTATGAACTTAGCCACCACCTGCTTGGTCACGTTAGCATACGAGGCTGCCTCCACCCACTTGGTGAAGTAGTCGATGGCTACTAGAATAAAGCGATGACCGTTAGATGCAGTGGGCTCGATCTTGACTATCATGTCGATGCCCCACATGGAGAACGACCACGGGGAGGACATGACATTCAACGGGCACGGCGACACATGAATTTTATCAGCATAAATCTGGCATTTATGACATCTCCTCGCGAATTTGAAGCAATCCGACTCCATCGTCAGCCAGTAATATCCTGCTCTCAGGATCTTTCTTGTCATAGTATGCCCGCCGGCGTGCGTACCAAATGTACCTTCATGGACTTCTTCCATGAGCATACTCGCTTCTTTTTCATCTACGCATCTGAGTAGCATGAGATCGTGGTTTCTTTTATACAAAACTCCATCAGGATTGAGATAGAAATTTTCAGACAGCCTCCTCAGAGTCTTCTTATCCTGGGTTGACGCTCCCGCAGGATACTCCTTAGTCATAAGGAAGGTCTGGATATCATGGAACCATGGCTTGCCATCGGAGGCTTCCTCGATCGCAAAGACGAAAGCAGGTCTATCAAGACGAGAAAGGACAATTCTTGGAGCTTCATTCCAAAAATTGACTTTGTACATCGAAGCCAACGTGGCTAAGCCATCAGCCATCTGATTCTCAGCTCTGGGCACATGATGGAGTTCCACTCGATCAAAGAACGGAAGCAGCCTTCTGGCATAATTCATGTACGACACCAAATTCGATTGACGAGTCTCCCACTTCCCTTTAATCTGGTTAACCACAAGTGCCGAGTCACCATATACATCTAGGCTCTTGATTCTCAAATCAATTGCTTCTTCTAGACCCATGATGCATGCTTCGTACTCTGCCTCGTTATTGGTGACCAGAAACGTCAGTCTAGCAGTGAATGGGATGTGGGATCCATGGGGAGTCGTGATGATTTCCCCTATGCCACTTCCGTAAGAATTAACCGCCCCGTCAAATATCAATTTCCATTGGGATTTCCTATCTGGCCCCTCGTCGGGCAATGGTTCATCGCAATCTTTCACCTTGAGAAACATGATATCCTCATCAGGGAATTCAAATTTCATCGGCTAATAATCTTCGATCGGCTGTTCGGCAAGGTATTCAGACAATACGCTTCCCTTGATGGCCTTCTGGGAAACATACTGAATGTCGTATTCCGTCAACACCATTTGCCATCTGACAATCCTACCCGAAAGCGCTTGCTTCTCGAAGACATACTTGATCGGATCTATCTTCGAAATTAGCATGGTTGTATGATTGAGCATGTACTGTCGCAAACGTTTGGCAGCCCAGGCGAGTGCGCAACACGTCTTCTCCAACATCGAGTAACGTGATTCACAATCTGTGATCTTTTTACTCAAATAATAAATGGCATGCTCCTTTCAGCCCGTCTCGTCCTACTGACCGAGAACACACCCCATACTATTCTCAAGAACTATCAAGTACATGATTAAGGGTCTTCCGGCCACTGGGGGTATCAAGATGGGAGGTTCCTACAGATACTGTTTTATCTTATCAAATGCCTTCTGGCAATCCTTGTTCCAGATAATCGTCTGATCTTTTTTCAGTAGTTTGAACATCGGTTCACACATGGTCGTGAGTTGAGAAATAAACCTTGCAATGTAGTTTATTCTGCCCAAGAAACCACGAACTTCTTTTTCGGTTTTTGGCGCTGGCATTTCTTGTATTGCTTTTATCTTCGAAGGATCAACCTCAATGCCTCTTTCACTCACGATAAACCCCAGTAGTTTTCCAGACCGTACTCCGAAAGTACACTTGTTAGGATTCAGCCTCAACCTGAATTTCCTAAGCCTCTCAAAAAGCTTCAGCAAATTGACCAGATGTCCCTCCTCCGTTTGGGACTTCACAATCATGTCATCAACATAGACTTCAATCTCATAATGAATCATATCATGAAACAAAGTAACCATTGCTCGTTGGTAAGTGGCCCCTGCGTTCTTCAGACCGAAAGGCATTACCTTGTAGCAAAATGTTCCCCAAGGTGTAATAAACGTAGTTTTCTCCATGTCCTCCGGCGCCATCTTGATCTGATTGTAGTCGGAGAAGCCATCCATGAACGAAAATACGGAGAACTGAGCTGTATTGTCGACCAACACATCAATATGAGGGAGCAAGAAATCATCTTTAGGCTCAACCTATTCAAATCCCGATAATCGACGCACATTCACACCTTACTGTCCTTCTTCGGTACAGGCACTATGTTGGCGACCCACGAAGGGTATGTAGTGACCGCTAAGAAGCCAGCATCAAGCTGCTTTTGCACATCTTCTTTGATCTTAACGGTCATATCTGGTCATGTCCTCCTAAGCTTCTGCTTAACGGGAGGACAATCTTCTCGCAGCGGGAAGTGGTGGACCACGATGTCAGTGTCAAGTCCGGGCATATCTTCGTATGACCAAGCAAAGATGACACTATACTCTCGAAGCATCTCGACCAATCTCTGCTTGACATCACTCTGCAATGCAGCCCCTATCCTGACGTTCCTGACCAGTTCCTCAGAACCCAGATTCACAATCTCAATCTCTTCCTCGTGAGGCAGAATAACTTTCTCTTCTTGTTTCAACAAGCGGGCCAACTCTTTGGGAAGGCCTTCGTCTTCATCAATCTCTTCTTCAGCTTGATAGATCGGGCAATCGAAGTCGATGTGAGTCGTAGAAGGTCCAGAGTCGATGTCATGTGCTATGTGGATCCTGCAATAACAAGGGTTAAGCTTAAGACAAGGATATGCAGGTTAGCACAAACCCTATTGCCATTTTATTGTTTTTCAAAACAAATATAAAACAGGAATAACAGAGATCACAACATTTGAATGCGAAGAAAAACGCCTTTTGATTTATTGGTAAAATGTATGTACATAATCAAACAAGGCCCTGACAATAAAACCACTATGCCCCGGGTAGGACATAGGGTTGTACAATAACTGGAGAAAGTAAATCATTACTCTTTGCCTGTCACTTGGATGGCTCTGGCCTGGTTTGCTTGGCTGGATCCAGGAATCCAAGTTGCAATCCCTGTCTTCGCCGTCTTCAGACATTGCGTTGACACTTTCAAATATCACCCCGCCGCTGGTAAACTGGATCGGCCCTTTACCTCGGGACGCACTGTGAGAAGAGGAGGCTTCATCCGTAGGAGAGTATCCTAACCTAAACTTGTCCTGTTTGTTGGGTATTTCTAGAACTTGCCCCCAGCCTGGGGTAGATCCGGCTTGAACAACGGCCCGAGCTTCCTTGAAGGAAGAGAGAGTCATCTCTGGCTTCTCAGTCATTACTGGAGTCACATCTTTGACCTCAACAACTTCGAATGCCTGACATAGGGTTTCGTGGATCTCCCCATCCATCTCAACATATTTGAAGGACGACAAATGGCTCACCATTATGTCTTCCTCGCCACATACAGTTACAATGTTGCCCCCGACTGCATACTTGAGTTTCTGGTGCAACGTGGAGGTCACGGAACCAGCAGAATGGATCCATGGCCGGCCTAAGAGACAGCTGTAGGCTGGCATGATGTCCATAATATAGAAGACTGCGTCAAAAGTTTCCGGCCCAACTTGGATTGGCAGAGTTACCTCTCCAAAGACATGACGCTTGGTTCCATTGAAATCCTTCACAACCAGATCACTGGGTGTGCAAATCAATCCTCTCGTGTCTAGTTTCATCAATGCCTTCTTCGGAAGAACATTGAGCGATGACCCAGTATCCACCAACACATGAGACATAACTGTTCCCCTACACTCAATCGAGATGTGCAGTGCGCTGTTGTGGTTTCTTCCCTTCGGCGTCAGCTCCAGGTCAGTGAACCCTAACCCGTTTCCAGCATTCACGTGGGCTACTACCCCCTCCAACTGGTTGACCAAGATTTCCTGCGGTACATACGTGGCATTCAAAACCTTTAGCAGCGCGTTGCGATGTGACTCCGAACACAGCAACAAATTCAGAATGGAGATTTTCGATGGTGTTTGATGGAGGTGATCCACGATCTTGTAATCACTCTTCTTGATCAACCTCATGAACTCTTCAGCATCCTTTACAAGTAAGTCCTTCTCTATCCCCCGAGGAGGTTCCTCAACGACCTTACTCTTTCCCTTATCAGTTTTCTCAACTTTATCTGCTTTGTCAACCACAATCTCAGGTGGAGCAACTACTCTTCCGCTACGTGTAATTCCTCCAGTTCCCACTAGGTTATCCACAGACTTCCCAGATGGTTCCAGTTCCAATTTCTGTCCGTTACAGTAGACTTCTGCCCCATAATGCCACGGGACAGCGTTGGTGCTTTCAAAAGGTATCGGCCCAGCTTTTGTGATGGTAATTGTGGGCGGCCTGGGTGCAGAAATGGTTATCGTCTGGCGAGGGATGGTGATGGTGGCAACCTCATCATCCTGTTTCAGCATTACCTCTCCAGATCTACATTCAGCCCTTCGGCTAAACTGCAAGATTCCTTCGGTCATCAGACTCTGAATCCCCACTATCAACTGTTCACAACCATCGGGACGAGTCGCACAGCCCATACACAATTCTCCACAGCCCGGAAAGAAGCCTCTCTTCATCAGCTTGGCTTTAACGAAGCTAAGCGGTGTCTTCAGATCCTTGACATCAGTCAATAAATCTAAGTTCTCTTCTTCAATAATGGCATTCACCCCACCTCCCCTATGATTCGGCATAGGGTTCTTTGTGACATTCGGCACATTATCTGAGAAATTGATGATTTTAGCATCCACCATATCTTGCACCTTGTGCTCGAAGGCTTTGCAGTTTTCTATCGTGTGGCCAGGTGCCCCTGAGTGAAAATCACACGTTGCATTCGCGTCATAACCCTGCGGAGGTGCCCCTGTCAAGGGAGCCAGGGTTCTCTTCTGAACTAACTATAACTGAAGCAGAGTTTGTAATAGCTGAGCATAAGACATGGGTGGTGTCTCAAGGTGACGACTGGCCAGAGGTGCCTTGTTCTGAGACCTTCTGTACCCTTGCTGATTTGGCTGCTGCTGCTGCGGCTGGGGTTGTTAGACAACAGGGATGGTTATGCTAGCCACCTGCTGGCGCTGTCCCTTACCTTTCCTTCGAGCGTTAGACACCGCGCTCGTATTGAAGGTGAGAAAATACTTAGAAGGGGGGTTGAATAAGTATGACAGAAAATAATCAAAGATAAAAACTCAAGTATTTTTATCCTGGTTCGTTGAACTCAACTACTCCAGTCCACCCTTTTCAAGAGTGATTTGCCTTTCTCAACAAGGACTTAATCCACTATTCAAATCAACTGATTACAAATAGCAACACCTAAGAACAACTGTTCTTAGTCTTCTCAAGAGCTACTGATCTAACCTAGATCCTCTTAAGGAAAACTTCCTTTACAAATTAATGTAATACAATGTAAGAGTAATAAAATGCTTCTATGAAAGCTATAAACACAACTGTGTTATTTCTCGAAGTTTAGAACAAAGTATGAACTATAAAGAATATGAGAGCTTGAGAGTTTCTTCGCTTGAGAATAAGTTTGTCAAAATTCTTTCTCACTGAAGAAAGTGCTATGATATCCTTTATATAGCCACTTGAATATTGGAGAGAATATAATACCGTTGGAGAAGATATTTCCAATATCAAATAGTACTGTCCTTTGTACTATTGCAGCAGAGAGACGGCGCACAAAATGTGGGTGTAGCAATTGTCTGCTGAGCTGTGAATTTACCATATATGGAATGTATCAGAGGAATAATCTTCTTGCAGAGATTTATGTCTATCCCAATTAAGGAAAGATTTGCTGGCATATTCCAACGGATATATTAAAATAATCTTCTTCAAATAATTCTTCAGATAGTTCAGATCAACAATCAATATCAGAGTCTTCAGTCTTCAGAATCTTCTGGAAACTTCAGAGCCTAAGATGTTCTTCAGATGTTGCTGAATCAGAGTCTGGTGCAGCTGTGTGCTTGAAGCGTAACATGCTCTTAGATCAGAGTCTTCACTCAGATCAGAGTCTTCTCTCATTCAGAGTCTCTTCACTCAGAGTCTTCTTTCATTCAGATTCTTGATAATATATGCAGCGTGTTGTATCTTCAGAATCTTGATGACTAAGCTCTTATACTTCAGATTCTTCTAATCTTCAGATGCTCTTGAGCCATTCAGAATTTATTGTTCACATCAAATTTGCTCTTTAAGATTAAAATCTTTTGTGCCTGTAGAAAACAGTTTAGAACAAATTTAGAGAGTATAATTCTTGTATACAAATTATCATTAATGTTATCATCAAAACATAGAGATATTACTAAGACACAATCTGTGCTCTTACAATCTCCCCCTTTTTGATGATGACAAAACATGAGAAATTTGTTCAATAAAAATATGAATTAAAATTACTCCCCCTGAGATTAACAATCTCCCCCTGAAATGAATACTCTAATGGAATTAGATACTTCCCTTTCTGGTTGAGTACATTTCAGATTCAGAGCCTGATTGAAGCCTGGTTGACATATGTTTGACTTCTAGAGTCAAAGCTTGATGCCATATTAAAGCTTGATGCCAGATGAACAACTTCAGAACACCTGGTTGTTTATCTTGCCATTTCCTGTCTTGAGTTATCTTTTAGATCATAGTACTCAAGGTTAGATATCAGAGTCTGGTCTACTCAGATTTAGCTATTTTTGATCAGGTTCTGAAAAGATAGATCTCAGGAAAAACTTCAATGAAATTTGTCAGATTTTTTAATAATATCTGGGACACTTAAATTCAAAGAATGTTAGTAACATGTCTGACTTAGTTCAGATAATTGCTTATAGATTTGAACAATCAGATTCTATTTTGTTTCTCCCCCTTTTTGTCATAATCAAAAAGAATTTTAAAAGACAGTAAAGATGCAGAAGAAACACATATCCAGATAAGCAAAAAGATCATTGTCATTAAGTCAAGAGAACATCCAGATTCAGATAAAAGCATACAAAACATATCAGAAGAAAATCAAAACAAAGCAAAACATGAAAAACTTGTGCAAAACATCAAGTAGGTTTAGCAGATGAGGCTTGTTGAGAAGCAATGAGTTGCAGCAGTGCTGTAATCCTTTCTGAATTTTCATCTTGCTTAGCCATCCAAGTTTTCATTTCTTCATTTGTTTTCTTTTGATCAACCATAAAATCCTTAAGTTCTTTGACATCCTTCTGAAGATCTGTAGATTCTGAAACAGTAGATTCTGAAACAGTCTGAGTAACATCAGGTGCAGGAATTTCTGGAGGTGGAGGAGCTTCTAGAAGAAGAATAGGAGGAGTGTTTCTCTTAATCCGTTTTTGATAAGCAGCAAACCTTACTTTTGACAATCTAAGACATTGAGTCCTGATTTTCAAAGCCTCCCTATTCAGTCTGTAAAGATATTTCTTCCAAACAGCGTCAGCAGCCTCTTTGTCCATAGTAGTCATGCAAACATCCATAATGTCAGCAAAGTCTGAGACATTATCCTTATCAAAATCTCTTAACAGAGTATAAACACGTGATCCCAATTCTGCTTCATCAGGGATTCTGGGTTTTCTTGGTTGGGTTAGTTGTGTTTGTGGTGTTTGTTCAGAAGGTTGAGGTTGTGAAGATGGATGTTCAGATGTTTGTGATTCAGAAGGTTGAGGATTGATTTGTGGTTCAGATGTTGGTTGGTTGGTTTGTGGTTCAGATGTTTGTTGGTCAGAATGTTGTGGTTGAGGTATTGAGGGAATTGGTTGGGTTTCTGTTGGTTGTGGAGTGTTTTGGATTTCAAGAGGTTGTGGAGTGAGAGTTTGAGTTGGGGAATTTTGTGGAGAAGGTGGATGTTCAGAAGTTGGAGATTTAAACAGCTGTTTCCAAACACTCTCAGAACGAGGTTGTTTGAGATCATTCAAGCATTCATTAATGTAGCCAGATGATTCATCATCAGATGATGCATCAGAGTGGTTAGATTTTTCAGAAGTTGAAGATAAATTGACAGACTGGTTTAAAGGTGTGACATCTAATATCTCATCAGGATCAACGAGATATTCAGGTTGGTCAGAGTGTTCAGGGTGAACATCCTCTGGAATGGTATATTCTGGGATAGTGTTTTGTGGTTGTGGTGTTGTTTGTTGAGTTTGTTGTGGAATTTCTGTTTGTATGTTTGTTGGTTGCTTGGATTGTGGTGTATGAGGGGGGACAGAAGATGGTTTAGAGATAATAGTTTTAGAAGGTCTGGATCTTCTAAATCTAAGTGGGGAGTCAGAGGGTGTGGGGGTATCAGAATGATGAACAGGATTAGAATCAGTGTTAAATACCTGTTTCAGAGTATCTCTAATTTCTTCAAAAGTTGCTGCAGGAGGATTTGGTTGAACCTTCTTCAGCTTCTTCCTTTTCTTCTTCTTTTCAGCATCTGAATGCTTCCTTTTCTTCTGATGACCTTCACTATCAACTTTTCTCTTACGTCTTCTTTCCCTTGTCAAATCAGGAAGAACTTGGCCTTCCTTCTGCAAAAGATTGGCAGGAATCTCATCACCATCTCTTAGGCAGCGAGCAACATACTCAGCAATAATTTCTCTAGGTTCATCTGAGGTGAATAAAGGAAAATCCTTAACAGGAATCCTTCTTCCCCTAACTTCTTCAGAGTTAGTTTTCCTTGGTTTCTCAGATAAATCATCAACCAGTTTCATCCTTCTCAAAGTTAAACCGTTTATTTCAGAGCCAATGATATAAGTCAGATCTTCTGTCAACCCAGCCTCTTGCAGATGCGCCACAAGTTGGTTTTCTATCAGAATATCTGAAATCAGCCTTCCCATAGGGATCCATGTTCTGACTTTTCCAGATTTATCTCTGGCTGTTTCCCTTGTTTCCTTGACGTGAGACACCAGATGATTAAACAACAAATATGGAAGATCAATCTGAATGTTTTGGTGTAAACAATACATGAAGTAAAGTTGTTCAGCATTAACATAATCAGAAGAGTTTGAAGAGGGTCTGTGAAAGATGGTGCTCATGAAAATCTTAGCCCATATCTTGTAAGTGGGTTTCAAGAACTTAACCTTCTTACAAGGTTCACCAGTAGTACAGATTTCTTGACATACATCTTTCAGGTCTTCACGCGCAGAAGACAGAGAGGTTACTCCATCAGTTGCCTTAAAACCTATGAGTTTCCTTATCAGGTTTTCAGTGATAACTATCTTTTTTCCCAGCACAGAGGAGTGAATGAACTTTGGAGTAGCATATGCATGGATCCAGAACTCCTTCACTAACGTTGGATACACAGGACCCATAAGCCTGTCAAAGTAACCGTCCCAGCCTTGTGCTTTGATTGAAGAAATCAGATCAAACCCATGTTCAGCAAGATCTTCTAAGTCCACGAAACTTTCACACAGAACTTCTAGTGAATCAACAGCAGTTAGGAGAGTGCGTACTGGTTCTTTGAAAGTGGTAGCATTCTTGGTAGTAACAGCGTTTGAAGTAGATGCCATTGTTGACGATGATGAAGAAGATGAAGGTTTCTGAGTTCTTTTAGGGTTTGCAAAGAGAGAGAACAACAAACAAAAGCGCATATGTGTTTGAGAATGTGAAAAGTGTGAATGTGTTATGAGAATGGTTTATATAGACAAATAAAGCAAGCATGGGAAACACAACAGACACACATAGGACACATACGCACGTTTGCATTAAATGAAAAGTAATCATTTTTAATTATGATATGACATTTGGGGGAAAATCAAGACAGATTGAGATTTTCAAAGCAATACCTTAAACGTCATAATCAGTAGGTGTACTCCATCTTTTCAGATTCTGAGTGACACGTGTTTGCTTGCATGTGATTCTATAACTCTTAAGAAATGAAACGTTTTCAACTTTCAGATCCTCTGAGATGGTCAGTTCAGAGTTTCACACACAAAAAAAAAAATTCACAGATAAATTAAACAAGCAAGACAGATGAAATACTTCAGAGTGTTAAACACTTAGCATCTGAGAAGTTGACTCTGAGAAATATTACTCTGGACAAAAATCCATACAAATATTTTTCAGAATAAACTTAAACCTATCTTCAGCAAGGGGTTTTGTGAAAATATCTGCCCATTGATGATCTGTATCAACAAAGGCTAAATTTATTACACCCTTCTGAACATAGTCTCTGATGAAATGATGTTTAATCTCTATATGTTTGGCCTTAGAGTGTAAAATTGGATTTTTGGATAAACATATAGCAGAAGTATTATCACAGAAGATAGAAAGATTACTCTCATAGATTTGATAATCTTCTAGTTGACTCTTCATCCAGAGCATCTGAGTGGAACATCCAGCAGCAGCAATGTATTCTGCCTCTGTGGTTGATAGTGCAATTGTTGGTTGCTTCTTGTTGTACCACGAGATCAGATGACTTCCAAGAAACTGACAGCTTCCAGAAGTACTTTTGCGCTCAACTCTATCTCCAGCATAGTCAGCATCACAGAATCCAACTAGTGAATATTCGTCAGATCTTCTGTAACACAAACCAACATTAGCAGTACCTTTCAGATACCTTAGAATCCTCTTAACAGCAGTTAAGTGTGATTCTCTAGGATCTGATTGGAATCTAGCACATAAACAAACACTAAACAGAATGTCTGGTCTAGAAGCAGTCAAATAAAGAAGAGATCCTATCATACCTCTGTAGAGTTTCTGATCTACCTTCTTACTTACCTCTTCCTTACCTAGAGTGCTTGTAGGATGCATTGGAGTCTTTGCCATTTTGCTATCCAGCATGTTAAACTTCTTCAGAAGCTCTTTAACATACTTGGTTTGATGTATGTAGGTGCACTCTGGAGTCTGATTTACTTGGATTCCCAGAAAGAATCTCAGTTCTCCCATCATGCTCATCTCAAATTCTGCCTGCATACATTTAGCAAACTCCTTTCCAAGCATAATATTTGTTGATCCAAAAATAATATCATCTACATAAATTTGACAAATCAACAAATCTTTCTTAATGGTTTTACAAAATAGTGTGGTATCCACTTTTCCTCTGATGAAATTTTTCTTCAGAAGAAAATTACTCAACCTCTCATACCAAGCTCTGGGAGCTTGTTTTAGTCCATAAAGAGATTTTTTCAGTTTGTAAACATGATCTGGAAAATTTTCATTTTCAAAACCAGGAGGTTGGTGGACATACACTTCCTCTTCTATAATTCCATTAAGAAAAGCACTTTTAACATCCATCTGATAAAGAGTGATGTTATGTTGTGCAGCAAATGAAATAAGCAAGCGTATAGACTCTAACCTTGCAACAGGAGCATATGTTTCTGTGTAGTCTATGCCTTCTTGTTGACTGTAGCCTTGAGCAACCAGTCTTGCTTTGTTCCTTTCAACTTCTCCTTTCTCATTAAGTTTATTTCTGAAAACCCATTTTGTTCCAATGACATTGAAACCTTTAGGTCTTGGAACCAGATCCCAGACTTCATTCCTTGTGAATTGATTCAGCTCCTCTTGCATAGCTAAAATCCATTCATTATCTTCCAGAGCCTCATCAACAGATGTTGGTTCTATAATTGACACTAAGCCACAGAAGGAAGATTCAGAAGTTCTGAGAAATGCTCTTGTCCTTATTGGATCATCTTTCTTTCCAATTATCACATCCTCTGGATGAGAAGCTTTCATTCTGGAAGAAGATCCTCTGACTGTTGGTCTTTCAGAAATATGCAGATTGTCAAGTTGGGAAGTTAGAGGCGTAGCATCTGGGTTTGCTTCAGAGTCTTTGTCTTCAGTCTTGTCTGCCTCTGAGCCTTCAGAGTCTGTGAGAATAACTTCTCTATCTGCAGAACTTTCAACTTGCTTTGGCTTTTCAGAGCCAAGCTTATCATCAAATCTAACATGAATAGATTCTTCCACAATCTGTGTTTCAGTATTGAATACTCTGTAGCCTTTAGAGCGTTCAGAATAACCAAGCATGAAACACTTCTGTGCTTTGGAATCAAACTTGTTCAGATGATCTTTAGTGTTAAGCATATAACAAATACATCCAAATGGATGAAAATAAGCAATGTTGGGCTTTCTGTTTCTCCACAATTCATAGGGAGTCTTTTCCAGAAGAGGTCTTACAGACACTCTGTTCTGAATATAACATGCTGTATTTATTGCTTCTGCCCAAAAGTATTTTGCCAGATTTGTCTCGTTGATCATGGTTCTGGCCATTTCTTGCAATGTTCTATTTTTCCTCTCTACAACTCCATTTTGTTGTGGAGTTCTAGGACAGGAGAAATCATGTGCAATTCCTTTTTCAGAAAAATATTTTTCAAAATATTTGTTTTCAAATTCACCACCATGATCACTTCTGACTTTAATAATTTTGCATTCTTTTTCAGTCTGGACTTGATTGCAGAAGTCAATGAACACAGAATGAGACTCATCCTTGTGTTTTAGAAACTTTACCCATGTCCATCTGCTGTAGTCATCTACAATGACTAACCCATACTTCTTGCCTCTGATGGATGCAGTTTTCACTGGTCCAAACAGATCAATATGAAGTAATTCCAATGGTCTAGAAGTGGAAACAACATTTTTTGGTTTAAAATGAGATTTTGAAAATTTACCCTTTTGACATGCGCCACACAGAGCATCTGAATTGAACTTCAGATTAGGGAGTCCTCTGACCAGATTGAGTTTATTAATCTGAGATATACGTCTCATATTAATATGTCCCAATCTTCTATGCCAGACCCATTGCTCATCATTCACAGATAAAAGGCATTTTACATTTTGAACTTTAAGTTCTGAAAGGTTAATTTTGTAAATGTTGTTTTTCCTCTTTCCACTGAATAGGATTGAACCATTCTTTTGACATACAGCTTTGCAACATTTTTGATTAAAGATGATATCATAACCATTGTCACTTAATTGACTTATGGACAATAGATTATGTTTCAATCCTTCAACTAACAGAACATTAGAAATAGAGGGTAGGTTACCATTACCTATTGTACCAGAGCCAATGATCTTGCCCTTCTGGTTCCCTCCAAATTTCACGTCCCCTCCAGATCTAAGTTCCAGGCTTTGGAACATAGACCTTTCGCCCGTCATATGTCGTGAGCATCCAGAGTCCAGGTACCATGATTGGTGTCTGGATTTTGCTGCTAAGAACATCTGCAACAGGTATTATTTTACTTTTAGGTACCCAGATCTTCTTGGGTCCTTTGGGGTTAGATGTTCTGTGGTTTT
>CAWUDS030002555.1:0-45931 GCA_963859935.3 Lathyrus sativus | reverse complement strand
TTGAGTCACACTACTTAGTTAGTTTCAAAGATGGATCCTATCAAGTATATCTTCGAGAAGCCTACATTGACAGGGAGAATTGCCAGATGGAAGATGTTGTTATCAGAGTATGACATTGAATACCACACTCAGAAGGCTATCAAAGGTAGCATTTTGGCCGACCATTTGGCACATCAGCCCATTTTGGACCATCAACCCTCAAATAATGACTTCCCCGAAGAAGACGTTATGTATTTGAAAATGAAAGATTATGAAGAACCTTTTCCAAATGAAGGACCCGATCCAGGTTCCCAATGGGGTCTAATTTTTGATGGAGCTGTCAACGCTCATGGAAAAGGAATAGGTGCGGTTATTGTGATTCCTCATGGGTCTCATATCCCGTTTACTTCCATACTGACATTCAAGTGTACTAATAATGAAGCCGAGTATAAAGCATGTATCATGGGCCTCGAGGAGGAAGTGGATTTAAGGATCAAGAATTTGGATGTGTTTGGTGATTCTGTTGTAGTAATCTACCAAATTACAGGAGAATGGGTGACTCGGTAGGATAATTTGATTCCATACAGAGATTATGTAAGAAGATTGTTACCTTTCTTCGATAGAGTTGAATTTCACCATATCCTTCGTGATGAGAATAGGATGGCAGATGCGCTGGCAACCTTGGCCTCCATGATTGTGGTAAACTTTTGGAATGATTATCCTCAGATTGATGTGAGACGTCTTGACAGACCTGCTTACATCTTTGCCATTGAAGATGTTGAAGACGGTAAACCTTGGTATCATGATATTGAAGTGTTTCTCAGAAAGCAAGAGTATCCATTGGGAGCCTCTAACAAGGATAAGGAGACATTGAGAAGATTGGCTGGTAACTTCCTCTTGAGTAATAATGTGTTTTACAGGCGGAACTTTAACATGGTCTTTCTAAGATGCGTTGACAAGAAGGAAGCATACATGTTAATGACAGAAATTCATGAAGGATCTTTTGGCACTCATGCCAACAGATATGCTATGGCTAAGAAACTCTTAAGAGCCGGTTATTATTGGATCACGATGGAATCCAACTGTTACAAGTTTGCTAAGAAATGTCACAAGTGTCAGATCTACGTAGATAAGATTCATGTGCCTCCAACTTTGCTGAATGTTATCTCGTCTCCTTGGCCGTTCTCCATGTGGAGGATCGATATGATTAGAATGATAGAACCAAAAGCATATAATAGACACCGATTCATCTTAGTGGCGATCGACTATTTCAATAAGTGGGTCGAAGCAGCTTCTTATGCTAATGTGACTCGACATATGGTTGTTAAGTTTATCAAGAATCAGCTCATCTGCAGATATGGTGTGCCCAGTAAGATTATTACAGATAATGGGTCCAATTTGAACAACAGAATGATGAATGAATTGTGCGAAGAATTCAAGATTGAGCATCACAATTCTTCTCCTTACAGACCGAAGATGAATGGGGTTGTTGAAGCTGCCAACAAGAATATCAAGAAGATAGTTCAGAAGATGGTTGTCATGTATAAAGACTGGCATGAAATGCTCCCATTTTCTCTACATGGATATCGTACTTCGGTACGCACATCAACTGGGGCAACTCCATTCTCACTTATTTGCGGTATAGAAGTTGTACTCCCGGTAGAAGTTGAGATTCCCTCTATGAGGACTTTGATGGAAGCAAAGTTATCAGAGTCTGAACGGTGCCAGAACAGGTTTGATCAACTGAACCTGATTGACGAGAAGAGAATGACGATGTTGTGCCATGGTCAGCTGTACCAACAAAGGATGAAGAAAGCATTCGACAAGAAGGTTCGACCCCGCGAATTCAAGGAAGGCGACCTTGTACTTAAGAAGATTCAGTCTTTCCTCACCGATACCAGAGGAAAGTGGGCTCCAAACTATGATGGGCCGTACGTGGTGAAGAAGGTTTTCTCAGGAGGTGCTTTGATGTTAGCAACCGTGGATGGAGAAGAGATCACTCACCCAGTGAATGTGGATGCTGTCAAGAAGTACTTTACTTAGAACCTTGGAAGTTCAAGTTGACTTAGGGAGAAACGAGTTATTATTCCCTGGATGTAGTCACTATTATTATTTTCCAACATTGTAATATTGGAGTCATGCCATTTTGCTGACTACCATTCAATAAATAAATTTTTTTCTTACTTTTCGTGTGTTAAATGTTGTATCTTGATAGCAAAATTCTATAACAAGTTTAAAACCTTTTTCAAATATTTTCTGTTTCACTTGAAATATGAATAATAAAAGGATGTTCATGGATGTTTATTTCATTCATGGAGATACCTCAAATCATGTCTCCCGTACAAGACAGATGAAGGCTTTCCCAGGATAATGGATATTTATTTTATCCTGTGACAAGGTCCGATGTTTTGTTCTTCGGAGAATTCTAAAGCAAGCTTACATTCTCCAGGATCTGTTTGATCTGTGAAGAGTTGGTTTGAGTGCCTCGTCACCCGAGATGTTTATTTCATCTCTGTTGTTAGCATACGCATAACATATAACTAGATAGCATAACATATGCATTTTTGCATCTTTGTGTTTGCTTGTTCTGTCGCTTTGGTCGTGTTTATCCCCAAGTAACTTGTTTTATCTTCTCCTTCCAAGTAGAGTTGTCAGCCCTATGCAAAAAGAGCACAATATTTCTATTTTCCCACGGAGTTCGATCCTCGTGGAAGACGGTTGTTTTTAGTTACATCCCATTTGAGTTCATACCTCAATGGTCGGGTCTTGCTTGACAGTTTCTCTTCAGTTCTCTCCTGAATTGAACTTCGGTCCCTGGAAATCACATTGTGAGTATCTCCAGACTTTTGAACCTGGATTAAGCGTGCATTTATTTTTCCCTTTACTACTAAGGAAGAATTTATTTGAAAATAATCATTGAAGACAGACATTTCTCCAACAGTATTACAATATTTTCCCAACAATCTGCATCCAGATTGCAAACAATCTCTTTATTTAAGCAACTCGTTTCGATCAGGATTTCATTCAAAGACGGCAAATGGAAGTCTCCTCAAGACAGTTTGACTGTCCCTAGTGGGTTTATCAAGATTATCAGCTCGTCAAATGACATCTTTTCGGGAATCCGCCAGAGTAGTTTGTCAAAGACTTTACATTCATTTTCTCTTTTTTTGAGAATTTCCACCTCAAGAACTTCATATACTTTACAAACACAAGAGATACTCCTCAGGAATGTATTCCCTAGTGAGTTCATTACACAAGACTAATTCCATCAAATGGCATCTCTCTCTCGAGAAGCTTGGTGAAGTTTATTGCATTGATTTCTCTTTATTTTGAGAAGATATATTTTGCTAATCAACCGGCTTACATCTCTTCTGAAGATCCCCGTTGAAATTTTACAAGCTCCAATACATTATGGATTACCGCTGAAGTGCCCCATCTCTAGCGAAGTTTTCATTTCCCTGTGAAGATTCTCTCGCGTGTATTTATCATCCTAGGAAGAAACCGAGACCCGTTCATGGAACACAAACCATGAAGCGTGGGGAGGTTTATCTCAAGAAGTTGAGACCTATTCATGGAACAGAAACCATGAAGCATGGGAGACCCGTTCATGGAACAGAAACCATGAAGCGTGGGGAGGTTTATTTCAAGAAACTGAGACCCGTTCATGGCACACAAACCATGAAGCATGGGGAGGTTTATCTCAAGAAACTGAGACCCATTCATGGAACACAAACCATGAAGCGTGGGGAGGTTTATCTCAAGAAACTGAGACCCGTTCATAGAACACAAACCATGAAGCGTGGGGAGGTTTATTTCAAGAATCTGAGACCCGTTCATGGCACACAAACCATGAAGCGTGGCGAGGTTTATTTCAAGAAACTGAGACCCGTTCATGGCACACAAAGCATGAGGCGTGGGGAGGTTTATTATTTTCGAGCGGATTACTCAATTGAAGGAAAGATGAAATTATGATTCGATCAAAAGAAACCACTTTGGTTATTACTATTGTTTGGACTACCACATTCGGTAGTAATTCATCCACCACTTTCGAGTTCCTCGCCGAACATCTAGCTACTTTACTCTTAACGATATTATTATATCTTTATTCTTTGGAGATCCCCTAGTGCTGATCATTTCCTTTCCTTGTGGAGTCTCGCTTTGTTGAGCCCGTTCTTCTCATGTGTCGTGTCCAGTTTGTCCCCTGTGGCATCATTTCTCCACAGGACTGTATGTCTTGCATTTTCATATCATTGCATATCATATGCATTCGGTGGCTTCTTAGGGGCAAAAATTCGTGTAATTTTTTTATTTAAGTCCCTTCTATCACGTCGAGACAGAGATTTCAGTCTCTATATCTCCGAATAGAAGAAACTTAAATAGGGGCATCTGTCACACCCTAATTTTGACTATAAGGCCCCACCTCTTTTGTGCGTTTCTGCCGTTATTTGACTTTAATTTAGTATTTTTGATTCTGCGACTAACACGCTTATGCAGGAATGTCTAGCAGGTAATTTCGTTTCTAACCTAATCAGGTCAAGCCATCTCTGGGTTATTTCCAAGCAGGACACAAAGTCTTTATCAAGAGTGCCCCCAATCCATAGAATGTTGTTTTAAAAGGAGAGCGGAGATGAATTGCTTTGGATTTTATAATCTCCTGAGACATCACAGTTTTATTTCGGCGCATGCAACAAGTAATCAATATTTTGGACGTATTTTAGATATTCAAGTGCCGACCAATTGGATTTATGGAAGTGTCTCTTAAATTGGAAAGGGAAAGCTCGATTATGGATATTTATCTGTTTTTTAAATCAACATACACATCAAAGTTGGAAATTCATAAGCAAGACTTTTGAAGCTGAACTTTCATTCATTAATCAGAAACGGTTTGCATTTTATTATATGGATTGAGCTACAAGACTACATTTTGAATTACAATTTACAAGATGTCGGGTTACATTATTTCTAAAGCTACAGTCCTAAGACTTTTAACTTCTCGGGTCCTCCAGCTTCGGATCTTCATCGTCATCAGACACCGAACATGCACAGTGAACAACCGTTATTTTCAATTATTTTCAGAGTAAATAGAGTTTTATTTGTTTTGCCTCAGCCCTCAGAGAATTGTCATCACTGGGCCGGGACGGAAGGGTAACGACCAAAGTCGCCGCCAGCTTCCAAAATCAGGGACAATCTATTTTCGGCAGTATCAAGGCAACTTCTGTTCTTATCGAATTTAAAAGTCAACCCGTGGGCCAAAAGTCCAAGTTCAACATTATCAAAAGTCAACGGGTCATAGAAAAGAAGACTTTTTTTGGCCAAAACAAGCGAAGCCCAACAGCAAGCACGTCACAGCGCCTTCGTAAGAAGGGGGTGTCAACAACAACAAATCCCACAAGCCATCAATAATTAATTAAAAATTAATTAATTAAATTAATCCAACAAAATCCATCCGGCAACAGCAACGTCATGATTTCAAAAATCTAAAAAAAAAGCAACATTCCAAATCCGTCTCGTCCAGCAATTACGGCAAGAATCAAAATCAGTTTCTTTTCCAATATCCAACGACAACTTTGATACGAAAGAAGAAGAATCCGAAGATTTTTCAAACCATTAAAACATTTTCAAAACCGTTTTATCAAGATCAGCGACAAATCCAAACACAGACAGAAAGGGATTCAATACGCCAGAAATCCTTCCATTTCAAGTCGGACAAGAATCATCCAAAATGGGAAAGTTTTACAAGAAAATAACTTAATGCAATCCCAAACAGAGTATAAAAAGAAGAGGATGAATTAGAAAAAAAACGAAAAAAAGAAACATTATCGTTACAAAACCATCACCGAAAAAACCCAGAAACCGCAACAGAGTTTCAAGCCCAAAGCCACCATTGTCGTAAGCTTTGAAACAAAGTTGTGATACCCAAGTGACTTAGATCGGAGGAGATGTCCTCACAGCCCAAAGGCTCCGTATCTCTCCGACTCATCATCGTCCCTATCGCAAATCAAAAGTCCAGACGTCGTTTCTGAAACGTCACCACAGGGACACCGCAAACGGCACCATCACCTTCATTTTAGGGTGAGATTCTTTTACTAACCATTGTTCAGTTGATTTTGTGTGAACAGGTAGGAAGAAAACTGAAGAAAAGCTAGAAGAAGCATCAATGGCGGATGAAAATGCAGAAGGAGAGGGGTAGCGGTCTAAGAGAGAAAGAAGTGAGATGAGGATAGTAGAAACGAAGCAGAGGAATGAAGAGGGGGGATCGGGTTTAGGGTTGTGTTTGTTTTTTTATATTATTTTGTGCTTGTAATCGTGTACGTACGTCTCATCGTAGCTAAAATGCACACTACATATGCACTCATATGATCTATCAGCAGATTAGATCCACGACCCATGTCACGCACACTCACCTTAAACCACCAGCTTGCACAACACTGAATATCCCGCCCCACTAATCACCCCCTTAATCCACCCATTAACCTTGATTAACCACCTTAAGACCTTTAATCTGCCGTTAACTAATTTAATCAATTAACTTAATTTAATTAATTAACCTAATAACTAATCATTTATCTAATCATTTTTTTACTAAAACAACTAATAAAACCTTTTTTTATTTAATTTAGCCTTTTTATAATTAGCTTACTTATTTAATTAGACAACTTCCTTTTAACTAATTAACTCATATTCATTTTATTTTATTCACCTTTTAACTTATTTCTATTTTCATCAACTTAATAACCCCTTTTTAATATAATAAAGTTAGTCATACTATTCTATAAAAAACATTTCACTATTTTAAAATAACTTTTAGTACAACTAATAAAAAATCTTTTTATTTAATAAAACCCAATTAATCCAAAACTTAATCAATTAATTCATAATCTAAATCAATTCACTCTTAAAAATATCATATCTCATAAAATCAATCTCCTGTAATTAATCAATCGTGTACGTTTCCATCCGTCTAAACCCCGACTTTATTTGGATCTTCACGACTCCCACACTTATTTATTTTTTAGCACTTGTATCCGTTGTATAGATTTATTTATATGCTTTATTTTACCTCTACTTATTTTTGTCGCATCGCATAATGTCCAAAGGAAGAATCTGCGCATGACTTAATACTTGTGCGTATGCATCTCATCTTGCATCATTTTCCCCACTCGATCCTTGATCCTTTTCAAGTTGATCACTTAAGTTAGATCCTACCCCATAAGGAGGACCGTTTTTTATTGACAGTCGAGAAATAAATCTCTTTCCCCATAACAATACAATCGAGATATAAGATCTTTTCCGCTTGAGAGTGATAGTGGCATACTCGTCGATCACAATCCGAGTTTTTAAACCCTTCTCTCAAGACGATGCAAAGACCATCTCCTACAAGTTGTGGTGGTTAAGTCAAGTGTTCTCCCTCGAGATGACAACTCGTCTTTTCTCCTAGGATCAATCAATCAACAACTATTATCCCTTAGGAACTTTAACCAACAATCAATTCTTCCTCAAACCCTTTAGGGGAACTACAAATACTTTGATTCCATTCCCGTCAGGATATGTAGGCACAAGATGCGACGTCTTGGCGAGTATACTTAGAATTAAACCACTAGGTCTTTCACCCTTAAGCAGATAACCCTTAGCAATAAACACAATAAAACAAGAGGTTCCTGTAGAGTACTACAGAAACTTAGGATGCTAGCACCTTTCCTAAGTTTAACCAACCCCCGAACCTAAACTCTCTTAGCTTTTGCATTTGCATTGAATTGTGGGTAATTCAATCTTTTTCCCTTCCTTTGGACAAATTAAAGACCGGTGGTGAACTAAATGAATTAAGATTCAAATTAATTAATAATTTGACATCCAATTCTCACCGTGACAATTATGAGTTATTTTTGTTTCAGTTAGCATGACAACATCGGTTAAGACTCGTTATGATGGTGCCTCCATTGCCAACACTCAGCTTTAGAATTAGAGACGCAATTACTGGTGGAGCCCGACACTAGAAAGGAGAAGTGTGTCATCTTCGATACATAGTACATAAATTTCCCGACTTTCTCTAATAATTCTTTGGTGGTATTTTCCACAACTCCCATGATTTCTTGTTTGAAAATAATATGTAGTGTCATAGGATAATATTTCAAATGAGGAAGACGTCTATGGTCACTCTGTTGCTCTTAGATACCATTCATGTGTAGGTTTCAGAAAGAACTCCAAATACAGGGCCCAATGTTGATACGACCTCCTTAATCCTTCCTACCCCATCTAGAACAAAGACATCATATTCCCCAAATCAACATGTGGTGGGAGGTGTCACACATTTTCTATCATACGTGACAAACGATAGAAAATGAGTCATTAACTTTATAATGATGTCATTACATGAGGCACCTCATAGAATATGAGATTTTTTGATGCATGTCGAACTGTAGTTTTACACGATCATTGTGGTGTATCTTCACAATGGTAGTGAACATGATGATTGATATTGTTGCAGTCCAAACTGTTGCATTTTCTTCGTTAATGTTATGCCAACAAAGAATTACAAGAGTTTATTATAGAATCAACTGATACCGATATGAGAAAGGGTATCTGGGAGGTGTAGAATCGATAACATGTATGATCAAACGTGTCATCGTTAGTAGGAATGACAACGGAGCGGGTCAGGTATAGTTTTTACCTCCCTCAAACCCAAACCCGAATCCCTAAACAATCACCGTTCTCCGTTTCAAACCCAAACGGGGATGGAGAATTAAAACTCAAACCCGTCCCAAACAGGTTCAGGTATCCCCGCCCCACCACCATCTATTTAGTATAATCAATTTTTTAATAAAAAATATTCATTTTTTCCAAAATCAAATTATATTACAAATAATAAAAAAAAATATCAAAGAAAATTCTTACATACATTTTAAATATTTTAAATAATTAATACAAATCAAAATATCATAACATTAACCACATATTTAATATATCAAATTAATAAAATTAAATAATAATGTACATAATAAAATAAACGGGGTGGGTTCGGGTGGGTACTAGTGTCCCCATTACCCGACCCGTCCCCATATTTTTTAATTGGGGAAAACCCAATCCCGAACTCAAACCCAGTCAAAATGAGCCTTTTCCATCAACTTCGGGGCGGGTTAGGGTGGGTACCCGCACGTATGGGTTTTGTTGCTATACCTAGTCGTTTGTGTAAAAATATTAATACTATTTAAATTAAATATTAATAGTTTTTATTTAAATTTGTTATTAATTAATTTTGTTATCCAACACATAGAATTCAGATGAATTAATGATTGTTTTTATGATTTGTACACAAGCGTCAGTTCAATTGACTAGATTATGTGCAATCGCCAATTCAATTGACTAGGCCACCTATTTATTAATGAAGTCGTCAATTAGATTGATTAGTGCTTTGCATTGCAATTTTTTTATTTAAAACATGGATATTTTAAAAATTAACGTGGAAAGATGTTAATTTGAGAAATTTTATCAGAAAAATTAGTTATTTTGAAAAAAAAAATCAACTATGAAATATAATGAAAATTAATTCTTATATAAATGGATAAACTAAAATAAAAATTTACAAAATAACATATGGTATTGGGAGTTGAGTTTACACCATAAAACTTATTTAAGCAGTGTTAAATATGTTTGATCCGGTATTTTATATATAGTCATACTTTTTGATCTAAAACTATTTTTACGTTACATATTATAAATAATTTTTTTTAATTTATTAGCTTTTTCTAGCTTTTTCAACCAAAATAGCATCCTTCATGTTAGATCTAACTTTTTCAGGACCTGACAAACGAGATAGTTGGTTTTCACAAAGATCTTGTGCCTCTGAAAATAAGGACCTGACTTCCTTGCTATGATGACGACATCCAATGTCATCTTCTCGATCTTTTGATACCATGTTTTGGGGGCTTATGAACACATTTTTTTATGAATTGTATGGGCCTTTCAGCTTTATTTATCTCATGTACAATCATTGAGCTTATCGTTTGATATGCGACAGAGAGGTAGATGAGTAATTGTGATTCCTCCCTTGGGCAAGTGAGAATGAGAGGAGACACAAAAAATGCTTTTACCCTTTAGAAAGCCTCATCGCATTCTTCCGTCCACTAGAAACTTTCCTTCTTCTTTAAGGTGGCAAAAAAAAAGGAAAGCCTTGTTGCACGTGCATGAAAGGAAGCAAGGTATAGCAAAGAGGCAACCTGTAAGTTGTTGCACTTCCTTGACGTTGGTGGGGTTCCTCATGGAGATGACTACCTGACACTCATCTGGGTTGGCTCCAATGCCTCTTTCGTCAGCATGAACCCTATGAAATTTCCATCCTGAACCCCGAAGAAGCATTTAATGGAATTCAAGCACATATTATACTTCTTGACTGAATGCAAGACATCTTTCGAATCCTTAGCATGGATGTGCCCCTCGGTGGTCTTTACTATCATATCGTCAATATAGACCTCTATGTTCCGCCATATTTGGCGGGAGAACATATCATCCATGAGTCGTTGGTAGGTGGTGCAAGCATTTTTGAGATCGAAGGGCATGAGATTGTAGTAGTAGTTCTAATGATTCGACATGAAGGAAGTTTTTGAGGCGTCTTAGGGATCCATATGAATCTCATTGCCAACTAGGTAGGGTATTTTATTTCTGTAATGAACCTGACACTGGATAGCTTCCCTACCTCCTCTTCAATGGTGGCTCTTTTCTCCTCGTCAACTTTCCATATCCACTAAGCCACTGGCTTGGAAAAAGGGTCGATGGATCACTACTCTTATATCTATACTGGGAATATCAGAGTGAGCCCAGGAGAACAAGTGGGCATTTATAATGAGTTGTTCGACTAGTCTATGTTATTCTTCCTCGGTAAGTGAGGTACCTATCTTAGTCACCTGATATGGCGAGATACTTATTCTGAATTCTTTTTGGTCCTTCATGGGCATGATTATTTCATTGTCCATGTCTAAACTGGGGTCCCACAAGTTGATATCGACATTTGGGGCTTTAGCAGGGAGGGGGCATAAGTGTAAAACCTTGTCTTTCTGTCTCCAGTCTATTTTGATAGCATTCTTGAGCTATCTGTTGATAGCCTTGTATCGTCCCAAATCAGCCACCAGGTAGTGGATTTTTTAGTATCGGGTATAAAGCGGAGTTAACCGTCCCTAGTGTATTGATGTTGGGGTGGCCTAAAATGATATTGTTAGGTGACACAACATCTACGATAAGGTATCAAACATCAATTGTCTTGGCAACTACACCCTCAGCGCATGTTGTTTCTAAGGTCACATGGGCTCTTATTTGTTCATGTTCGTGGATAATACTATTAATGAGCCTCTGAATACTTTGACCTTGCTAATATTGAGCTAGATTTCTTGAAATGTATCCCAGAATAGAACGTCAGTAGAACTCCCAAGATCTATCAAGACTCGCTTAAAATCCTAACTGCCATGTTGTACGGCTATGACTAAAGAGTCATTATCATGAAGGTTGGTTCCAAAGACATCATTGCTAGAGAAGGTGATGTTAGTCCCTGTTTTCCATTGTTCACCTCTAAGGAACCCAAGAGATATCACATTTGCAGCAACCTCCTGCCTTGCGTATTTCCTTCAAGAGGATCTAGAAATACCTCCACCAACGAAACCTCTTGCTATGGTGTTTGCATTGGAGCATGGATTTTTATCGACCATCTTTGGAAGGAAAATGGAAGGAATGACAATGAAAGATGTATGGATGAGATTAGTTTTACTGGGGTCCCACAGTGGGTACCATTGTATTGGTAAAAAAGAAGAGGTGTGCATGTTACCCAAACAAGGGCAGGGGTACTCAGAGGCCTTATTAGGTTTATAATAGTTTGTAAAGGTTAGGGTTTGCCCACAAAGGCGAGAAGCCATGTACGGTAGTTTTACAGATCCTACTCATATGAGGTGAGAGTTTTTCCCTGTTAGCATGTTGCTTTAGGTGTTGAGTGTGTAAGTTAGGATCTCCCTCTTTCTCCACTTAGGGGGTAAGTATTTAAAGAGGCCTTTGGGCCTAGGATTTCTTGGAAAGGATCATCGTCAATCTAGTCAATGGTGGACCATTGAATCCCTATTTCCTAGGGGGGTGTGGTATGTCCAGCTATTGACCCTGACTTCTCTCTAATCCCAGAGACGTCTTTTCCCATGTTTTCCCATAACTGGGGGGAGTGGAGGAAACTTGGGGGGGGGGGGGGGGGGCAAGGTGATACCTCTTATAGAGCGACATATTATTGTCACCTCTCCCGGGGACTATCAAGCTCCCTCTCTTGTTAGGGCTTTTACAAATACAACACTACATATACGATATTCCCATCGATGACAGGTTGGTCCGGTCAAAGTTTCTCCCAGGAAAGTGTCATAGGGTAGTAAAATACTATACTTGATCTAAAGCATTTTCAAATGATTGTGAAACTGCCTCAAGAGTGGAACTCGTATTTTTAAGCCAGCAGTTGGGTTAACAAAGCATTTTGAGAGCACAAGAGTTATAGTTCCTTATGAGCATCCCCAACATTACTTCTAAGAACAAACAAAGCTTGATCTTTCATTGCCATAGTACTCATCAACTGAGGAACTTGGTGGGAAAGAGGTCCTGCGAGCTTCAAGGGAAGAAATGCATTATTCACCTCAGAGATAGAGATAAAAGGTTCCTTTGCTTCATGCATGTACCTATCTCTTTGAAGATTTTGGTCGCAAACATTGTCCTTTATTTGTTACTTTTTAGTGCGGTGTCAATCAGACCAGAAAGTCTCCCAGTGATCGGATGCACCAAGGGCCAAAGCAGCCATAGTGTACCAAAAATACCTAGTCAAGTTACTCATTTCTTCCTCCTGAAAGATCCTATAGAGGTTATCCAATTAAATGAATTCCTCATCCATAAGAGGGGGTTGGCGACCTTCAGAAGAGTGAGATCCAAATCCCCGATAGTAAAGGACAAGTAGCCCCACCTGAAACATTTGATGAAGTCAATAGGTTCTTCGCAACTACATTATTTTTGACCAACCATATTCCCTGCCTAATAAGCTGGAGATGCTTTTCATTAACCATCCATTCTTCATAGTGATGAGTAAAATGCATACATTATAGGCATGCAGGTTAAAAACACCATAAAACTAAAAAAAATTGAAGCTTACCTATGGAAGGGCCTTTATCAACATTTTTTCTCATCCTCCGAAAGACTTACAGTTTCCCAATCAGAAGATAAATTGATTTCTATAAAACTATCTTCAAGACTACCTAGTCTGGAAAAAATAGAAGCAAAGAAAGAATAAATAGGATCCATCAAAGGTGATGGAATATCCTTTTTAGACGTGCGAATACTTTTACGCGATTTCTTATTCATAGTGTACTAACTTTATAGTTGCAAGAAATAAAAGGTACAAGAGCGAAACATTTAAATTGTTAAACTAAAAGGAAAACTTAGAAAAAGGAAGAGGATATGTAATCCCCTTAAAGAAAACTATGTTCTAGAAGGAAAAAAAGTTTCACCAAACATGTCTAATAACTAACGTAACACTCAAAGAAGTTTCAGTTTTCAATAACTGTAATGATTATATCTATGAAAAGACATTTTGAAGTGGTGCATTAAATGAGTGGTTCCTTAGAAAAGCTTAAACAGTTCCTAGTTATTTGACTTTAAAATAATCATGTGTTGGTTAACATCCAGGGTTGTAACATTAAACCTCCGCCTTCCTACATTACGACAAAGGCTTTGGGGGCAACTGTTCCAGGCCGACCAGAACGACTCGGATGAGTTTAAGCTTACCATTATTATTATTATTATTATTGCTAAAATTATTTAGTCATTCCACTTCATGGTTAATCATATATAGTCTATAATACTACAAAAGTGATTAATTTCATGTTGCACTAAATTTTAAGGTCACAACAAAAGTGATTAATCATACATATCATATCTTATGTGTTAGATGCCAAACTTTGCTTATTTGATCTATCAAATATGGGCATCTTTCATTCCTTTTTGTAGAGAAAGTCTTAGAATCATTCTTGTTTTGTTGATTTGCATCATTATGTGAAAATATCTTGGTTGCTTTGATTTGTGTGCTATTGTGTAGGAATTAGGCATAAAAATTTGAAGAGTAAGACACAAAAATTATGACAAGGAAACCAAGTCAGCATGCAAACATCAGCAAGTTCGCACAGTGAACTTGCTTGCGAATCTACCAGAAAAACATCAGAAAGAAAAGGGACCTTGACAACAAAGGTCTTCAAAACCATGGTATTGTTCATCCAGAAAGAAAAGGGACCTAAGTTTGGTGCGCGAAGGAGATAGTGAAGAGGAAGCGAATGCCTAACGAACACCCCCAGACTTGAGGCAAAAATTATTTGGACAAGAATTCATTGTGCGAAGTTTGTAGCGAAGCCTTTGCGCCGCGAAGGATTCTTCGCACAGCGAACATGTGGAAATAGCTCAGGGGCGTCTTCACTGTACAATGGCACTTCAATTTCCATTTTGTACTGTTCGTTAGGCGAACATTTTGTTCGTAGTACAAACATGATAGCTCAGCAGCATGTATATAAGTAGTATGTGGTACTTTTTGTAAAAATATCTTTTTTCTTGTACTTTTCTTTTGAGAGATTTTTCAGAGCAAAAACCCTAGTTTCTCCATTTCTCATCATCTCTTAGACATATTTCACAAAAAGAAGGTGGATTCCCATCCAATCTCGATTATTCGACTCGGATGTTGATCAACCTTCTTCTGAAACTTGTTGCTCAAGCTATCATGGAAATGGGTGGCTAAAACCCCTCTTTTGTCAAGGTTAGAGGTATCTAGTTCTGATTTTATGTATTCTTCTTGATCGTTTGTATGTGAACAAGGCTTTGATAAATGTAGATGAAGTTATTTGCTATCTTTTGTTACATTTATGGTTTGGATTGCTTTAGACATGAACTTTTCAAGTCTTGACTTAATTTCTTCATCTATCAACTATACAAACTCTAGACATAGGTATGAAAGTTGATATTCACTTTGTATTGATCTTAATGATTATTGTTTCGAGTGTTATTTAGAGAGATCATTTAACGGTCGAAACAATAACATTCACGAAATTGCTTTAGAAATTAAAGTTTTTGCGAGGATACGCGATTATGTTGGTTAAAACTACGTTCACATATTTGATTGGTTAAATACGTTTAGGATGGATTAGTGAACCCTAATATTGGCATGCTTTTTATCGAACTAAGACCAAATTTTATTCTGTTTTATTTCTTACAACCTCTTGTTACAAAAATAGAAACCATTTAAAAAACCTCCCTTCTTAAGTCATTAAACCATTGAACAACAAACATCACATATTCTCATCAATCCCTATGGGTACGATAAAACACTACCGAAAAATACTTTTAACAAATTGGCGCCATTGCCGGGGATTGTTAGTAGAATATTGCAAGCATTGCAATAGTTTAGTGATTTTAAGATTTGTGTATAGTGAATCTCTTATCTCTGTAATTCTTTGTGCTTTTTGATCTGTTTGGTTCGTGTGCAGAATTCGTTTATGAAAGGAGAAGTCCGGCCTGAAGACCTTCTTTTTTATTCTGAGATTGAAAGAACTGCTCGCCGTACCAACCGTCGCACAAGGCGAAGACGGCAACAAGCTATTAAAAGACAAGAGCGCGGGGAATCTTCTTCATCCACTCTACCTGATTCACCAATCATGGCACCACCACCACCACCACCACCTCCGGTTTCAGTTCCATGTACAAACAGTCCAAGACACACCGCTCAGTTTGCACGTAATCTCCAAAATGGAAGACAAGCTGAGATGAAAACGGGAATCCTTGCACTCATTTATCAAAATCCTTTCATGGGGTTAGATCATGAAGATCCGTTTACATATCTTACCAAATTCTATGAGATTTTGGGTGCAACGGGAGCACCAGGAGCTGATGAAGAATCACTGTTCAGGAGGCTATTTCCTCATTCTTTGACTGGGAAAGCGAAGGAACAGTATCTTGATCAGTCTACGACAGTTATGATAGATTAGAATTTATCGGGAAAAAAGTTTCTTGAATGATTCTTTCCATATAACCGGTTCATGGAAGAAAAGATTGTTATAACTGTATTTTCACAAGGAGGAAATGAATCCCTCAATGAAGCTTGGGAGAGATTCAAGTCAATGTTGAGTAAATGCATAAGACACGGTCTTGATGAACTTACGCAAGTTCACATTTTCCTCAATGGTCTCCTCTCGGTTCACAAGACCTTGTTGGATGTTACGGCGAGGGATTCTTTGATGTCTAAAAGTGTCGAAGACACAATAGCAATTATTGACAAGATGGCGCTTAATGATCACCAGTGAAATCATAACCGTGGAGTAGCTCAACGAAAACCAGGAGTGCTAGAGTTAGGTACTAATGATGCTATTCTTGCTCAGAACAAACCTCTTTCACAACAAGTGGAGCTTTTAACTCAACAAATGTCGAAGTTTCCACAACAAATCAAAGAGATGCAAGAAGTTCCTACCAAAGCTCAAGTGGCAAGTTGTGAATTGTGTAAAGGCGACCATCCTACCGGGTATTGTCCTCCGGTATTGGAAGAAGTTAACTATGCCGGAAATCAAAATCAGGGATACCAACCAAGACCATCTTACCAACAATAAAATCAAGGTTATCAAAGACCAAATCAATGGTACCAACAACCTTGGAGGCCGCAAGAAGCAGGAACTTCAAATCGTCAACAATACCAAAATTACACTCAACCTCCAAAAACTCAAAGTGCACCTTCAAAGATGTAAGAAACTCTTACTCAATTTATGCAAATGTCAATGTCAAATCAAAAGAACACCGATGCGGCTATAAAGGATTTGGAAACACAAGTGGGTCAATTATCAAAACAATTGGCCAATAAAAAAGAAGGCCCTTTACGGCTATTACTCTCCCAAATCCTAAGAAGCATTACAAGGCGATTCTCACAAGAAGTGGTAGGGAGATTGACATGGGTGTAGGTGAGGAGGTAGTGGCAGAAGAGGTTGTAGTTGAAAAATAAAATGAAAATGTTGAGAAAGAAGTAGAAAAAAATGTTGAGGGAGATTTAGTTGAAAAAGAGAGAGTGAAAAAAAGTGAGGAAGAAGAGAAAAATAAGAGAGAAGAAAGAGTGAAAAAGTCTAGGAAAGGAAAAGAACAAGTGAGCACTATCTCGATTCAAAATTTTCCATATCCACATGCCCCATCAAGGAAAGATAGTGCGAGGAACTATGTTCGGTTCATGGACATACTAAAGCAATTGCAAATTAATATTCCATTTTCCGAAGCATTAGAACAAATGCCCAAGTATGCGAAATTCATGAATGACATCCTTACAAAGAAGAAGAGGTATACGGATCAAGAAACTATCATGGTGGATGCTAGTTGTAGCGCAATCATTCAACGTACTCTCCCGAGAAAAGAAAGTGATCCGGGACGAGTCACTTTTCCCGTTACAATTGGAAACACTTATATTGGCAATGGCTTGATCGATTTAGGCTCTAGTATCAATTTGATACCCCTGCGTATTGTGAAGCGGTTGGGATACATGGAGTTGAAGTCCATTCAAATGACATTGCAACTTGCTGACAAATCTACCACTCGCCCTCATGGTGTAGTAGAAGACGTGTTGGTAAAGGTTGACAAATTTTTGTTTCCAATTTACTTTGTGGTAATTGATATGGAGGAAGATGAAGACTCTCCCTTAATTCTTGGTCGAACTTTTATGAAGACCATGCGCATGGCAATTGATATGGATGATGGTCTAACGAAGGTTAGAGTTCTAGATGCGAAGATTTGTTTCAATCTTTTTGAAGCCGTGAAGCTTTCAAAGGACAAGACCGATTGTTTTAGAATCGATGCAACGGAAGTGGTGATCGAAGAAGTTAAGGAGTTATTGCAAGTTCCCACACCATTACAACAAGTTCTTACCAGTGTTCTTTCAAATGTCAATGACGAAGAAGAAAGAGAGATTGAAAAGTGTTTGCGGGAGCTTGAAGAATTAGAGGAAATCCCTCCGTTGAAAGAAAGGGTGGAAATTTTGAAAAAGGAAAACAATGAGGAAGTCAAACTTGAGTTAAAGTTGTTACCATCTCATCTTAAGTATGTTTTCCTTGATGAAGAGCAAAACAAGTCGGTGATCATAAGCTCGGATCTAACCAGGGAGGAAGAAAAAAATTAATTGGTGTTTTAAAGAAAAATCAAGAGGCAATGGGTTGGACTCTTTCCGACTTGAAAGGTATAAGTCCATCCTATTATATGCACCGAATATTCATGGAGGAAGATTTCAAACCGGTAGCTCAACCACAAAGAAGATTGAGTCCTACCATGAAAGAAGTGGTGAGGAAAGAAGTTATAAAAATGTTGGATGCCGACATGATTTATCCTATTTTCGATAGTCCGTGGGTTAGCCCAGTTCAAGTGGTGCCAAATAAAGGTGGAATAATGGTTGTCTGTAATGAGAAAAATGGGTTGATTTCAACAAAAACTGTAACGGGATGGAGGATGTGTATCGACTACCGTAGGCTCAATCAAGCTACAATAAAAGATCACTTCCCCCTTCCTTTCATGGATCAAATTCTCGAGAGACTTTCCGGTCAAGAATATTATTGCTTTTTGGATGGATACTCAGGGTATAATCAAATCATTGTCAACCCGGAGGATCATGAAAAAACATCTTTCACTTGTCCTTTCGGAATCTTTGCTTATAGGAGAATGCCATTTGGCTTGTGTAATGCACCGACGACTTTTCAAAGGTGTATACAAGCTATATTCTCATACTTGATTGAAAAGACTATCGAGGTGTTTATGGATGACTTCTCAGTTTTTGGTCCGTCATTTGATCTTTGTTTGAAAAATCTAGATGTTGTCCTGGAGAGGTGCGTGGATACTAACTTGGTGCTTAATTGGGAAAAATGCAACTTCATGGTTACGGAAGGAATTGTGCTTGGGCACAAAGTTTCTTCGAAGGGACTTGAATTTGATAGGGCTAAAGTAGAAGTTATTGAGATATTGCCACCACCTCTGAACGTGAAGGGAATCTAAAGTTTTCTGGGTCATGCAGTATTCTACCGAAGATTCATCAAAGACATTGCAAAGATAGCAAAACCATTGAGCAACTTGCTCAACAAAGCTAAGTATTTTCTTTTTGATGAGTCTTGTATGAAAACTTTTGATTCTTTAAAACAAAGCCTAATCATTGCACCTATAATCGTCGCACCAAACTAGAAAAATGATTTTGAACTCATGTGCGATGCGAGTGATTATGCGGTTGGCGCAGTGTTGGGCCAAAGAAAAGATTTTCCATGCGATACACTATGTGAGCAAATTTCTTAATGATGCTCAAATAAACTATACAACAACTGAAAAAGAATTGCTTGCAATAGTGTACGGATTAGAAAAATTAAGGTCTTATTTGATCGGGTCCAAAGTTGTGGTGTACACCGATCATGCGGTGATCAAGTATCTTCTAACCAAGCTGGATTCCAAGCAAAGGGTAATTCGTTGGATCCTTTTATTACCAGAATTCGATCTAGAAATTCGTGATAAAAAAGGATCCAAGAATTTGGTAGCGGATCACTTGTCCCGTCTTGTGAATGATGAAGTCACGAAACATGAGCAGGAGGTGAGGGAAGAGTTCCCTGATGAAAAGTTGTATATGGTGAAATTTAGACCTTGGTATGCCGACATGGCTAACCACAAAGCCATCAGATTAATGCCGGTAGGTCTAACTAGTCACCAGAGAAAAATATTTCTGTCTGACACCAAGTACTTTGTGTGGGGTGAGCTTCATTTGTTCAAACTTGGTGCCGACAACATTTTAAGGAGATGTGTATCTCAGGAGGAAGCTAAATACATCCTTTGGCATTGTCACAACTCTCTGTATGGAGGTCATTTTAATGACACAAGAACGGCCGTGAAAGTCCTCCAATCGGGCTTTTATTGGCCGTCCTTGTTCAAAGATGCGCATGCGCACACAAAAAGTTGTGATAAATGTAAGAGAATTGGTGGAATATCGCAACAAAATGAAATGCCTCTGCAAAGCATGTTAGAAGTCGAGATTTTTGATTGTTGGGGCATTAATTTTGTTGGTCCATTCCCACCGTCTTTTGGAAATGAGTACATTCTTGTTGCGGTTGACTACGTCTCAAAATGGGTTGAAGCCATAGTAAGCGCTAAGGCAGACGAGAAAAGCGTGATAAAATTTATAAAAAAAATATTTTTCTCGCTTTGGTACTCCGAGAGTGTTAATAAGTGACGGAGGATCCCACTTTTGTAACACTCAGTTAGCAAAAGCTTTGGAGCAGTATGGTGTACGGCACAAAGTTGCAACACCATACCATCCGCAAGCTAACAGACAGACCGAAGTATCAAACCGAGAAATTAAAAAGATTTTGGAAAAATGTGTGTCCACCTCTAGGAAGGATTGGTCAAGCAAGCTTGACGATACTTTGTGGGCCTATCGGACGACTTTCAAGGCTCCGATTGGTCTCACCCCTTTTAAAATGGTCTACAAAAAAAACTGTCACATACCGGTTGAGTTGGAGCACAAAGCCTTTTGGGCAATAAAGTTGCTAAATTTTGATCAAAACTTGAGTGGCGACAAAAGAAAAAGAGAGCTTCATGAGTTGGAGGAAATATGCCTACAAGCGTATGAATCCAACAAAATTTACAAAGACCGGGTGAAGGGTTATCATGATAAGAATATTGTGACCAAGAAGTTTGAGGAAGGACAAATGGTGTTACTTTTCAATTCTAGGTTGAGATTGTTTCTAGGGAAGCTAAAGTCTAAGTGGTCGGGTCCGTTTCGAATTCACAACATTATGAGCTATGGGGAAATCACTATTGAAGACATGAAGACCAAAGAGAAATGGACAGTAAACGGCCAAAGATTGAAGATTTACTTGGGTGGTGATTTCGAGCGGACACCACCTCTGTGCCTTTTGCGACCCGTGATCGCATCGGACCGTCGAGCTCCAACGATGTTAAACAAAACCTATCATGTTCGCTAGCTTCTTCGCAGTGCGAATAGATGAGTGAACATGTTCGCTGGAAAACTCATAGTGCGAAACAGGTCTGCCACATCAGTGTTATTTTAAAATTCATTGGATCACCCATGTGGGCCCAATCTTCCTTTTGAGTCTGAACTGATTTTAGTGTCTTTCCACTTCTCTCATGCACTCTTCTCACTTGCCCTCTCACATAAGCAAAAACATTCACCTTGCACTTCTCATCTTGAAACCCTAATTTTTGCCAAGAAAATTCTTTCAAGCTACATCAAATTAGGTTTGTTCATCTCTTTCATTTATTTTATTGTTTGAGTTGAGTTAGTTTGAAGAGGGCATGCCAAATGGGTTGATTGGGGTAGGTTCAATTTGATGAAAATATCGGTTGCATGTGTTTGTTAGTCATCCCCTAGTGTTACCCAAAATGATTTCTCTTACTTGTATGCATTGCAATTTAATCATCTGGCATGAGGAGCGAAAACAGTAATGGAGATTCAAAATTCGCAACCTTCGCTAGCTTTTTCGCAGTGCGAACCTGGGGCGAGTTTTCGTCAGGCCTTCGCACATCGAAGTGTGCAGCGAACATGACCGATTTTTGTTTCCTTTTATTATGAAGGATACATTGTTCACCTTCTTGTTCTGTTGTCCGACTAATTTGTTTATGTTGGTTGCTGTTTTTCTTCTCCTATGTTGTTTGTGCAGATGGCATCTAGGGAAGTGGCATCAAAGAAGCGAAAAGTCGGCAGCACCTCACGCCCCCAACCAATTCAATATGATAGCGACAGGTTTGTAGGACCAAAGCAGGCCGCTCGTTATGTGGCTCTGGAAAAGAGAAATTTTTTCTGGAAAAGAGATTCCTCATTCATCTGGAAGGATCCTACTGGACCTTCGTTGGACTCATTAACAGTAAAAGGTGGGACGTGTTGGTAACACTGACAGATAGCTATAACACGAAAGTGGTAAGGGAGTTTTATGCCAACGTTCTTCCAAATGATGATGAACCATTCACATGGACTACAAGAGTATTGGGCCGACCGGTAAGCTTTGACCGAGACACCATCAACCGAGTACTCGGACGAACACTGAACTTGGGTGAAGATGAGATTGATGAATACCATCGAGACATAAGGCTTCACAGGGACACTAATTTGATTTCCGAGGCTTTATTGTTGGAAGGTAAAACAGTGGAATTGAACCCATATGGGGTTCCAAGGCGATACCACAGGGAAGATATGAATCCCTTACCACAGTTGGTGCTGTTGTTGATTTTTACTAACATCAAAACAAAATCACATACTTCTACTATGCCGATCCCAGTGGAACATTTGATTCACTCCATTCTCACAAATGTTCAAATTGATGTGGCTAGGATCATCGCTGATGAAATGCGATCCGTGGTTGAGAGTGGGTTGAAAGCTGGGGAGATAGTGAATTGTCCCCTCGCATTTCCTTGTCTCATCATGACTTTATGTGTTCATGCGAGGGTGAAGCTACCTTCGCGTCGGTAAGTGACAATCCCGGCTGCCATTGATGATCATTATATGGACAAATATTATCGGCCAAAAGGTGTAAAAGGAAGTTCAACTGCTTCGGATGCTGGGGCTACTGAGGGCCCTGGTGTTGCATTCACTCAGAATTTTGATCCATTTCAGCAGGTTGTCTACAACTATAATTGGGATTGGATGGCGATTACTCAGCGCGCCATGATTGACATTCATGACTCTATGCAGGTACTCTAGTTGCAGTGCCGTGATCCTTCCTTTGAGCGCAACATGATGGCTAGGGAGCAGTTCCTGGAGCATGCGAGTTAGCCTGAGGTCAGGCCTACATTTGGAGAGGGGGCAGGTGCTTCTGGCCCAAATGTTGGCAGTGCTGAGGTAACATATGATGATGATGAGTCTGGTGCGGAGGATGGTTCAGAGAGTGTGGAGGACATAGAGTCCGATGAGGACTGATTTTGTTTTGTTTCGATTTTGTGAGCATGATATTGAGCAACTTCCTTTGGTCTTCAAAGTGAAGTATTTTTGTGCTTAAATCATTGCTTTTGCTAGTATTATCGTACTTTGTTTCAGATTTGGTTTATGTACTGTTTTGAGGTGTTTTTACACCTAAGCACATTTTTATTGAGTTTGATTAATGTCAATTTTATGTTTAAAATTTTGCTTTTCTTTTCAAGTGGTTTTTAATGTCTTCTTGCTGTTGGGTTTTAATTGAACTTTTAGATTGGTTACTTTTTGAAAAGAAGTATCCAGTGAAGATTCATCCGAGTTTGGATGACAATGATAATATTAAGCAAGCAAATAATGTCAAGGTACATGGCTACCTTTGGTTAGAATCTTAGAATGCTTAAGAACTTAAATCTTGTTGTAAATGATAATTTTTCTTTTAGCAACTTGTTGAATGAATGTTTCACTTAGGACTAAAAAACCACAAATTGTGACGAAGCCTCCATTGTGTACTAAATGCTGGATTTCGAATAGAATTTGTTGTGAAATAAAGTTGGGAAGGTTTGCAATTGAAAAACAAATGGAGTGAAGTTGGGATGTGTAAATAACGTGTACAGTGAATGTCTCTTTTACATCGGAAATTTCGTTTCAATGGACTTAGGAATGTCCCTTGTTTGTAAACCCGACCAAGCTATAACCTTAAAAGACCTTAGTGATCTTCTTGCTTCCATATTTTCATTTTTGATTGTTAGATATTGTATGAATTAGATTGATATCGGCATTGTTTGTTAGGTGAGTGAAATTGTCCCCGCGGTTACAAACGCGTAATTTATTCAATCTTTTTTTTCCGAAGAGGAGAGATAAGGTGATTTATTCAAGAAAGACATAGTTGTTGATTGATACATGTTTTGATATTTTCTTTAAGACTTTAATTCTTGTGCATTATTTGATTCTCAACATTTGGAGCCAGTGTCTGAGTGCATTCCTTGTGTTTGAGCCATTTTATCCATTCTTGGGGGAATCTTAATCTTGAGCAAACTTTGCTTTAGGGCAAGCAAAGATCTAGTTGGGGAGAGTTTTTAGATTCCAAACTTTGCTTATTTGATCTATCAAATATGGGCATCTTTCATTCCTTTTTGTAGAGAAAGTGTTAGAATCATTCTTGTTTTATTGATTTGCATCATTATGTGAAAATATCTCGGTTACTTTGATTTTTGTGCTATTGTGCAAGAATTAGGCATGAAAATTAGAAGAGTCAGACACAAAAATTATGACAAGGAAACCAAGTCAGCATGCAAACATCAACAAGTTCGCACAACAAACTTGCTAGCGAATCTACCAGAAAAACATCAGCAAGTTCGCACAGCGAACTTGCCAGCGAAGGTCTTGAAAACCATGGTACTGTTCATCCAGAAAAGAAAAGGGACCTAAGTTTGTTGTGCGAAGGAGATATTGAAGTATTCGCTGGAGTGAAGAGGAAGCAAATGCCTATCGAACACCCTCAGACTTGAAGCAGTAAGTATTTGGACAAGAATTCGTTGTGCGAAGTTTGCAGCGAGGCCTTCGCACAGCGAACATGTAGAAATAGCTCAGGGGCATCTTCACTGTACACTGGCACTTCAACTACCATATTGTACTATTCGCTAGGCGAACATGACAGCTCAGCAACATATTTATAAGTAGTATGTGGTACTTTTTGTAAAAAAATCTTTTTTCTTGTACTTTTCTTTTGAGAGATTTTTCAGAGCAAAAACCCTAGTTTCTCCATTTCTCATCATCTCTTAGACATATTTCACAAAAAGAAGGTGGATTCCCATCCAATCTCGATTATTCGACTCGGATGTTGATCAACCTTCTTCCGAAACTTGTTGTTCAAGCTATCATGGAAATGGGTGGCTAAAACCCCTCTTTTGTCAAGGTTAGAGGTAGCTAGTTTTGATTTTATGTATTCTTCTTGATATTTTGTATGTGAACAAGGCTTTAATCAATGTAGATGAATTTATTTGATATCTTTTGTTATATTTATGGTTTGGATTGCTTTAGACATGAACTTTTCAAGTCTTGACCTAATTTCTTCATCTATCAACTATACAAACTCTAGAAATAGGTTTGAAAGTTGATATTCACTTTGTATTGATCTTAATGATTATTGGTTCGAGTGTTATTTAGAGAGATCATTTAACGGTAGAAACAATAACATTCACGAAATCGCTTTAGAAATGAAAGTTTTTGCGAGGATACGCGATTATGTTGGTTAAAACTCCGTTCATATATTTGATTGGTTGGATACGTTTAGGACGAATTAGTGAACCCTAATGCTTTTTATCGAACTAAGACCAAATTTTATTCTGTTTTATTTCTTACAAACTCTTGTTACAAAAATAGAAACCATTTAAAATATCCCCCTTATTAAGTCATTAAACCATTAAACGACAAGCATCACATATTCTCATCAATCCCTGTGGATATGATAAAACACTATCAAAAAATACTTTTAACATCATGCTTAACTAAAAAATTGGGATTTTTTTTATTAGGATGTATATTGGGAATAAGAGAAATGTATGGTAAACGGTAAAAAAAATTGTATATTTAATTATGTGAAGAAATATTTGAAGGAAAATTTAAATTTTTTTAGAAGAGTGGTTGTCTTACAAAATAATATCTGCCACAAAATCTTATCCATAAATATCAACTGCTCAAGTAACGTAACCACATACCCATTTCAAATATTTCAAAAGCAACAATGGAGTCTCAAGAGTCCCATAAGCAACTTCATGTAATTTTTCTTCCATATCCAACTCCTGGCCATATGAATCCCATGATTGACATTGCAAGATTATTTGCCAAACATGGTGTTAATGTTACCATTATCACCACACATGCCAATGCTCCAACCTTCCAAAAAACCATAGACACTAACTTCAATTCAGGATATTCCATTAAAACTCAGCTTGTTCAATTCCCTTCAGTTGAAGTAGGTCTCCCTGATGGTGTTGAAAATTCCAAAAATTCCACTTCCTTAGAAATACTTGGTAAAATCATGTAGGGAAATCTGATGCTTTAAGATCAAATTGAGATTTTGTAAGATCTTCAACCAGATTGCATAGTCACTGATATGATCTATGCTTGGACTACGGAAGTAGCTGCAAAACTAGGCGTTCCAAGGATTTACTATTACAGCTCAAGCTATTTCTCAAACCCTGCAAATCATTTTATCATGAAGTATACACCTCATGATAATTTAGTTTCTGATACACACAAATTTACAATTCCTGATTTTCCTCATACCATTGAGATGACCCCTCTGCAGCTTATTAATTACGAGAAACTTAATAAAACTACAATAGGATCTAAATCTTGGAGTGTGGGACCAGTTTCAGCTTGGGCTAACAAGGATGATGAAAAAAAGGCTAATAGGAGACACATAGAGATGGAGAAGAACATTGGAAAAGGGAAAGAATTACTTAATTAGCTTAACTCACATCAAAATAGTTTGTTTTGTATATAAGTTTTGGAAATCTTATTAGGTTTTTTCATACACAAATTGTTGAACTAGCTCATGGACTTGAAAATTCAAGTCACAGTTTTATCTGGGTTGTAAGAAAACATAATACCTTTGAGTGTTCAGCACCGGAATCACAATGCTTGCTTTTATCTTTCTGATGCTCCTTGTCCTTACCCCTTTCTATGTACTATCTCACTTTTACATTTTCCTACAATAGTTGCTATTCCTTTTGCTGGCATATAAGAGAAGAAAACAAAGAACCAATTTGTTAAGAGTCTCATATCGGATAATATATTGCATGAGCATGTGTTTATAAGTGGGGGTAATCCCCACTCTACCAACCGGTTTTGTAGGGTTGAGTTAGGCCCAATCACATTTATTAACATGGTACCAGAGTCTGGTTTAAGATCCGGTGACCACCTTCTATGATTTCCATTCATGAGCGTGGGGGAAATCCTCACTCTAAGGCCCAACCACATTTCTTAACACAGCTAAAAACCAAAGAACACATTATCTAAAAAAAGACACTAATATAGCATGTCAATGATCTCAGCAATAATTAAAAAATAAGCATGATCAACATCACATAAAGTTTCATACAACAGTAAAATCAAAGGGAGTTGTTTCCCTTAGCTGAAAAGCCTCTTTGAGCATATATGAATGGAGAAAACATATGATTAGTAGCAGTCCCATGCTTGAATTTACATATGATTAGTAGCAGTCCCTTGAATTTACATATGATTAGTGGCAGTCCCTTGAATTTTCACTTCTATGTAACCTACAAAAGCATCAGAGTTTGCATTGTTCTAATTTTTTCATAAAACACCTTACATCATAGTTCAATAATCACACACTTATCTAAAACTAAATTAACCACTGGAAAATCAACTCACTCCATATAGTGAAATAAGTTCAAAAGAGGATGAGAGGGGAATGAAGAATTTTAATTAAAAATGTATTTGATTTAGAAGGAAAGGTGAGAGATTTTATTAATAATTTATATTTTTATCCTTACGATCTTATATAAGTGAAATGATATTCAAATGTGAACAATTCATATATATATTTTTTGATAATAAAATTTATAATATTTACTGACTAAATAGATATTAATTTATCACATAATATTAAAAAAATTGAGTATATTTGATTACTAATAGCAACGTTTAGATTGCGATAAATCATCTAACAAAACAAATGCATAAAATAACTTATTATTAAATATTAATAGTTCAAAAATTTTAATAAAATAAATAGACAAAAAAAATTGTTTAAAATTTAATATAAAAGGAAATATGATAGAATAAGAAAAAAACGAATATAAATAAACCTAAAAAATTTTATAAAAAAAAAAGAGTGAAATGATTATGATTATATTAAGTATAAAAATTCAAAAATAATTTGACGATGGAGAACAATTATAATAAATTAATAAAAACAATCGGAAAAATCACACGGAATAGAAGCAATGTCATAAAAGAAAACAAATAATTTTAAAATAGTAAAATTAAACTGATAATATTTTAACAAATATAATAATTTTAAAAAATATCAAAACTCATATTCTCTTACCTTCTTTCAAATTCTCAATTCAAAGAAATACAAATATGTGTTTCAAAGAGGTTTTACTCTTTCCTCGTCCCCTTTCCTTCCTCCAACTACCAAGAACCAAACATAGCCTTAAAATTTACCCTGAGTTGAAATTAGGTAGCTGGATTCAAAATTCAAAGTACTAACCATTGCACCAAAATCCATTTTGTGAAATCTGAAATCTGTGGTAGATTTGATATTTTTACAAAATACAAATTACTTTATATTTAAATTACTTTTGATCAAAATCTATTTTCTAAAATTAGTTTATTTGTAACTTTAAGCGACAAATTTCAAATGCATTTATATTTAACTATTTTAATAGTATCTACCATGTATTTCTATTTTAATCTATTTTATATTTAGAACTAGATTGAGATACGTACGATGTGTAAGGCTGAGATAAGGTTTTTAATTAATATAACAAAATTTTGATTTTATGAATCAAAAGAGGTATGTATTAATTTAAAAAGAACAATAGGTACAAGGCGATCGTTTGGCTTCAATCCTAAAAAAAAAACAAAGCAAAACAAAAATAGGAAATTAGAACATCATAAGCTTTGTTATGTGTACTCTGAGTTTCGCACTATATCATCCCTTATTAACAATCATGTCTATAATATCATTTGCTATCGTAGTGTTATCTACAATGTTACCATAACAAACAACATTGCGGTATTTCCAAACACCATAGATAGTTTTAGTTGCAGATAGTTTTAGGACGGAAGCTCTCCATCCCTTACCTTTTGTACACCGAACCAACCAATCAAGTTCATCATTTCAATTATAGGGCTTGTGCTTTGTTAGATTTGTTCATAACCTTATAATTTCTATCAATATAGAAATCAAGAACAGAAACCTAAATAAATCCCTTAAACTCATAGCTGAATGCAATTATGAGAATGAAAGCGGAAGCGTACTTGAATTTGCCATTGAGAATCACTGAAGGTTTACGGGTATTTAATCTTCTAATTTGTAAAGTTCCTTATGGCTTCTTGATTCTCTTCTGATAGGGATGAAGATATGTTTTTATGATAACTCGTTTTTACGTTGTCTACAAATGGGGACCATAACTCCTATAAATAACCTTAGGGTTATTTCTTTGTTTTCAATATTCTAATTTCACCCCTAATCAAACTAGATATTGACTTATGGTATCTACACAATAACCTGACCTTTCATGACATTTATGTTTTTGGCCACAAACTTAATATTATATTAATTAGACCCCTTTAAGTCTTGACTAATTAAAATAATGACACTAACACCTTAAATGTTACATTTGTGACCCAAAATTCCAACAATCTTCCACTGGTCACATATGTAACTTTACACATGTGTTAGACCTTATGAGTTCAAAATTTTCCATTATATTCTTTAAGCATAACCAAAGTATCTCGTCCATTAGTCATGTCAATATACAGAATCAGGGTGATTTTCGTTATATCAATCATAACTAAACCCATCAATGATCATCGACAGTGACATAACTAAATGACATAGATCCATCATGAAATGTGTAGCTTGAAAATCACATGAATTTGGTATGCATATGTCAATTTTCAACTGGCCCTACTTTATTTTTGTGAGATCATTCAATAACTCTATCGTACAAAATGTAAACTACTTAATATCAAACTTTATTAATTGGAAAATATCTAATATCATAGTATGCATACATAATACCAAATACAGAGCCTAAAATTCATAATAGACTAACTCCCACTAAACCAAAGACTCCTCTAATGATAAAACACCCATGCGAGCAGTTTGCTCATGAAAGACCTTGGGTGGAAGACCTTTTGTAAGAGGATCTGCTATCATGGAGTTTGTCCCTAACTGTTTAATGGAAATCTTTGAAGGTGAGAAAATACTTAGAAGGGGGGTTGAATAAGTATGAAGATAAAACTTAGAAATAAAAACTCAAGGATTTTTATCCTGGTTCGTTGAACTCAACTACTCCAGTCCACCCTATCTAGAGTGATTTGACTTTCTCAAACAAGGACTTAATCCACTATTTAATCAACTGATTACAATAGTAAGCACTAAGAACAATTGTTCAAAGTCTTCTCAAGAATTACTGATCCTAACTGGATCTTCTTAAGGTTCTCTTACAATCAAATGTAATAATAATACAAGTGTTAAAATGCTTCTAATAAAGCTTTATCACAACTGTGATTTTTCACTTAAGATGAGGAACAATGAAATAATTCTAGCAAGAATATATGAGTTGTATGAGAGCTTTGTAATGAATTATTTTCAAGTGTTTTCGTCAACTGAAGAAGATGAGTGAAGACTTGCTTTTATAGGCACAGTGATCCAAGAGCTTTTCACGTTGAGAATAGTGTACCAAAAAGGTCTGAGCCTTTTTGTCTTCACATCATGTGACCTTTCCTAGAAGAAGAATGCATAGAGAAATCCTTTTTGTATGTGTTCTTGTGTCTAGCATAAATATGGAAAGATTCGTTTGGTTATTCCAACGGACATAATCTTTGAATTCTTCTTCAACAATTTTCAGCAAGAATCATCAGAGTCTAAATTGATCAGAGCCTTCTGATGTTCATCAGAGTTTGCTGAATCAGAGTCTTTGCAGCAAGTGTGCTTTCAGCATGTATAAGTTCAGAGCAGAGTTTTGGGTCAGATCCTCAGTACTTTCAGCGTTAGTACTATCAGAGTCTTCTGAAGTAACTGTGCTTGAAAAATCTTCATACAAAATACTTCATTGCTTCAGATGCTTCTGGCTTCTGCTTCAAATTCTTTTGTAGCTTTTGCTTCAGATTCTTTTGTAGCTTCTACTTTAGATTCTTCTGTAGCTTCTGCTTCAGATTCTTCTGGAGGCAGCGCTCAGAATCTTCTAGAGACAGCGTTCAGAATCTTTTAAGAGATGCTTCTGACGCTTCAGAGCCTTGCATATTTCTTATGTTCAGATCTAATTTGCTTCTGGTGTGATATTTACTTTAACATCTGCAGCAAACATTCTCAAGCAAATTTTAGAGTATATAATTCTTAAATACAAAATTTCATAATAGTTATCATCAAAACATAGAGATATTATTAAGAACCAATCTGTGTTCTAACAATCTCCCCCTTTTTGATGATGACAAAAACATCAGAAATTTTGTTCAATAGTAAAGAAAATAATTAAAAATCCCCCTGAAATGATGAATCTCCCCCTGAATTGAATACTAAGAAGGAATAGAAACTTCCCTTTTTGCATGAGTATTCTTTTCAGAATCCGAGCCTGAATGTTCTAAACATTCAATCTTGCTTGTTTCAGAGTTAGAGTCTGATAAGTTAAATATGATCTGGGAGTCTCAGAGTTTCTTTTAAGGAATGTGTCAGATTTATCAAATGTTCTGAAACACTAAGAGTTTACGTTAGTTAGAATTGACATGTCTGAAGTTTCATTTAGGTAGAGTTTATTTGACTAGTCAGATCCATTTTCTCCCCCTTTTTTGTCATAATCAAAAAGTAAAAAAAAACTTTAAAGGACAAATAAAAGGAATTACAGAAAAGAGAAATCATGTGGAGAAAAACACTTAGTCATTCATACATATAGATCAAAAGATACAGAACATCAGATAAGATTTAAATACATGTGCAAACATCAGATTAAAAAAATAAACTAAGTTTGTTTGGACAAAATCATCTTCAACAGGTTAGTGATCTCAGAGGAGGACTGTTCTTGCTTTGACATCCACTTAGCCATGGTTTCATTCTTCTGATCTTGTTTGGGCATCCACTGAGCCATGTCTTCAGACTTCTGATCTTGCTTGGCCATCCATGACTTAATCTCAGATTGACCAACTTCCAGAACTGCAATCTTATTTTCAAGATCTGGATTTTCTTTCTTGACCTCAGATGAAGAAGGTGGGGCAGAGCCTGAATCAGGAACAAAGTCAATTTCCATAGGAGATGCAGAGTCAGGAGCAACAGATCCAGAGGGATGTTCCACAAGAGTCATAGCCATAGGGTTTTCTTCAGATGCAGATTCAGTATTCACTTCTGTATCACATACTTCAGAGGATGAAGGAGCATCTTTAAGAAGCAATGGTGCAGATCTTTTAACAGTCCAGAACAAACTTCTAGCAGTTTCAGCAAATCTGAGCTTTGCATCATCAGAACATACATTCTTTAGATTTGATGCTACAATATTGAATCTGTTGATGAGGCTATTCCAAATAGCATCAGATTCATTTGCATCCATTGTGGAGAAGCACTTCCTCTGTACAGAGCCTAAATGCATCTCTATTTCTTTCATAAAACTTGAAAATAAATGATCAACATTCAACCTAGGTTTTGGTTTTAGAAGGGTTTCCAATGTGAGTGGCTTGGGTTGAGGTGAAGGTGGAATGGTGAATTTTGGAATGATGATCAGAGGGCGAGGGTAGAAGGGTATGGATGGAGAATCAGATGAAATGACAGTTTTTGATCTGATTAAAGCATTCAGCAAAGATGGTTTTGCATTTGATGCATAGGAAACAACATCAAATGTGGTAGAAGTGTAAGGAATGAACGCAGATTTATCAGATAAAGGAGATTCTGATGAAATCATTTTTGGCATTTCTTTTATATAGGTTTGAAGAACAAATGGTAGAATGATGGAAAGCTTAGGTTTAAAAGGGATGATAGAGTCAGATGGTTCAATTCTGTCATAGAAATTTTTAAACTTAAAAACATAAGAAAGTGGATCAGAGGGTAATGGTTTAAAAGAAGAAAAGGATACAAATTCAGATCTCCTTGGCTTAGGTTTTGGAATGGCTATTGGAATGAGAGAATCTGATGAAACAGGTGGTTCTGGTTGGTTAACTACAAGATTTCTGAGAGAGGGAGGTGAAAGAATATTTGGGTGTATATCAGATTATGATGAGTTTGAGGATGTGGTTGGAGTACAAGACGTAGAAGACACTTCAAAAACAGTTTTGAGAGGTGTAACGTTTAGAACCTCTGCCTCAGGTATATTTGTTTCAAGAGGATTGGTTAGTTCTGATTGATTCTCAGAGGGTTTTGATGAAGGTTCTGATGTAGGTGGTTCAGGTATAGGTGGTTCAGAAATAACTTGTTCATATACAATAGGATCAGATGCCACTGGATTAGATTGTATAGGTTCAGATGTGTTTGATTGTTGTTTTTCTGGTTGTTGTTGTGGTGCAGATTGCTCTGTTGGTTTTGTTATAGGTGTTGGAATTTTGTTTGCTGGTGTTGTTGTTGTTGTTGATGGTGGAGTAACATATGTTTTTAGTGGAGTAGTGGAAATAGGATCAGATGATTTTTGTGGGGAAGGAATTTTTGATGGTTCAGAATTTTGGGATGGAGCAGGAATAGATTGTTTTTGAGTAGGAGGGGGTTTTGGAATAGAACTAAATGTTGATTCATTTAAAACAATGTTAGAGAAAGAAGATGCAGATGTTTTAGTACCTTTAGTCTTGATACGCTTTGTGGGAACAGAGGGAACGTCTCCAGATGCTTTTCTCTTGATCAACTTCTGTGGCTTGTCAGCAACTTTTGGCTTCTTCTGAGCAGCAACTTCTTCTGCCTCTGATTGACCTCTTTTCCTTGTGTTCCCATTGTATACATCAGGCATTGGTTCTCTTACTCTTTTCAGAATATCTGCAGGAATGGGCGTTCCATCTGCTTTGCATGCATCAATATATCTCACAATTATATCCCTTGGTTCTTCAGCACCAAACAGTGGAAAGTTTTCAACTGGAATTCGCTTCTGACTGATTTCAGAAATATTCAGCTTCTTGGGTGCAGATGTGAGTTCCTCTACAATTTTTAGTCTCTGAAGACTCTTTGCATTCAGAGGTTTTCCAACAATGGATTCAAGTTCATCCTTGACTCCAGCTTCATACAGAGCAGTCACCAGACCATTCTCTGTCCGAATGTCTGAAATTAACCTTCCAAAGGGGATCCATGTTCTGATCTTCTGACCCTTATCCTTTACAGATTCTCTTGAAGCATTGATATGGTTCCATAAATGCATAAACAGAATGTAAGGGAGATCTACCTTAGTGCTCTGACTTAAACAGTACATGAAGTAGAGCTGTTCATTATTCACATAATCTGGAGAATTTGTAGATTTTCTGTGATGAATGCATCCCAGAAAAATCTTTGCCCAGATTTTGTAGTCAGGCTTCAGATCTTTAAATTTGTTAGAGGCCTGTCCAGAAGTGATGACTTCCTCATAAACTTCTTCCATGTCTACACGCCCAGCTGGTAGATGACATACTCCATCAGTCTCCTCATACCCTATGAGTTTCCTGATTAGATCTTCAGTAATTATAATCTCCTTACCCAGAACAGAAGACAAGATGAATTTGGGATAAACAGAAGCATGTATCCAGAATTCTTTCACCAGATGAGGGTAAACTGGTCCAAATAATCTGTCAAAGTATTTTACCCAGCCTTGTGCATCAATTATTGAACGAAATTCAAATCCATTTCAGCTAACGAGTCAAATTCCACCATTGATTCACAGAGAACTTCAAGTTTGTCAACAGGAGTTAACAAAGTCCTTTTAGGTATAGTGAATGGAGTCACACCCATATTTGCTGAAGTAACTGCAGCCATGGTTGATTGAAACTCAGCTGCTGTAGAAGATGAGGTTGCCATTGAAGATGATGAAGATGATTTGGACAAAGGTTTAGGGTTTTTGTGAAGAGAGAATAGAAGACAGAAATGCATAAACTTGCTTGTGATGTGAAAAGTGTCAAATTGGTGTGAGATGTGGTATTTATAGAAAACACTTAAGGTACTCAAAAAGACATATAAATCACGTTTTCACATAGCATTTAATGACAATTAATGAAAGAGAATAAAAATCATTTCAAGCATTAATTGATTCTGAAAAATTGGGGAGAAAATCAAGATTTTCACTATTCAAACCATACCTCAAATGTCTCTTCAGTAGTGTACACGCCATCTTTTCAGATTCAGAGTGACACATGTTTGCTTGCATGTGCTTCTGAGTTCTCTTGAGAAATGAAATGTTAGCCAACGTTCAGATCCTCTAAGATTGGTTAGTTCATACACACACAAATAAACATAAATCTAATAAATAGTAGATGAAATACTTCAGAGTTTTAAACATTTTGTATCTGATAATTTTGCTTCTGATGAATATCATTCTGGACAAAGATCCATACCAATATTTTTCAGAATAAATTTGAACCTATCTTCAGCAAGGGGTTTTGTGAAAATATCTGCCCATTGATGATCTGTATCAACAAAGGCTAAGTTTATAATTCCCTTCTGAACATAATCTCTGATGAAATGATGTTTAATTTCTATAGGTTTTGCCTTAGAGTGTAAAAGGGGGTTTTTAGACAAACATATAGCAGAAGTATTATCACAGAATATAGAAATTTTACTTTCAAATATCTGATAGTCTTCTAGCTGACTTTTCATCCAGAGCATCTGCGTGCTACATCTAGCAGCAGCAATATATTCTGCCTCTGTAGTTGATAGTGCAATAGTGGGTTGCTTCTTGTTGTATCAAGAGATTAGATTTCTTCCTAGAAATTGACAACTTCCAGAAGTACTTTTTCTTTCCACTCTGTCTCCAGCGTAATCAGCATCACAGAATCCAACTAATTTGAAATCATCAGATTTTCTGTAACACAAACCCATATTAGAAGTACCTTTCAGATACCTTAGAATCCTCTTAACAGCTGTTAACTGTGATTCTCTAGGATCTGATTGGAATCTTGCACATAAGCATACACTGAACAAAATGTCAGGTCTAGAAGCAGTTAAGTAGAGAAGAGATCCTATCATACCTCTGTAGAGTTTCTGATCTACTTTCTTACTTACCTCTTCCTTGCCTAGTGTACTAGTTGGATGCATGGGAGTCTTTGTCATCTTACTATCAGTCATGTTAAATTTCTTCAGAAGTTCTTTAACATATTTGGTTTGATGAATGTAAGTGCATTCTGGATTTTGGTTGACTTAAATTCCTAGAAAGAATCTCAATTCTCCCATCATGCTCATTTCAAATTCTGCCTGCATACATTGAGCAAACTCCCTTCCCAGCATAACATTGGTAGATCCAAATATAATATCATCCACATATATTTGACAAATTAGAAGATCTTTGTTAAATGTTTTACAGAAGAGTGTTGTGTCCACTTTGCCTCTGATGAAATTTTTCTCCAGAAGAAAATTGCTTAATCTCTCATACCAAGCTCTGGGAGCTTGTTTTAAACCATAAAGAGATTCCTTTAGTTTAAAAACATGTTCTGGAAATTTTTCATTCTCAAAACCAGGAGGCTGGTGAACATAAACTTCTTCTTCTGTAATACCATTTAGAAAGGCACTTTTAACATCCATCTGATATAGAGTGATGTTATACTGTGCAGCAAAAGAAATGAGTAAACGAATAGATTCTAACCTTGCAACAGGAGCATAAGTCTCTGTATAATCAATTCCTTCTTGTTGGCTGTAACCTTGAGCAACTAGCCTTACTTTATTTCTTTCAACTTCTCCTTTCTCATTAAGCTTGTTTCTGAAGATCCATTTAGTTCCAATTATGTTGAATCCTTTTGGTCTTGGAACTAAATCCCACACATCATTTCTAGTGAACTGATTTAGCTCTTCTTGCATGGCAATAATCCAGTCATTGTCTTGCAGAGCTTCATCCACAGAAGTTGGTTCAATTACTAACACCAATCCAAATAATGATGCTTTAGATGATCTGAGGAAGGATCTTGTTCTGATAGGGTCATCCTTCTTTCCAATGATCACATTCTCTGGATGAGAAGCTTTGATTCTGGAAGATGATCCTATAACAGTTGATTCTTCAGAAATGTTTAAGTTGTTCATCTAAGAAGTCAAAGGAATTGCATCTGGTGTTGCTTCTGGTTCCTTCACTTGAGCTTTGTCTGCCTCTGAGTCTTTAGAGTCTGTGAGAATTACTTCTCTATCTGCAGAACTTTCAAACTGCTTTGGCTTTTCAATGCCAAGCTTATCATCAAATCTAACATGAATAGATTCTTCCACAATCTGTGTTTCAGTATTGTATACTCTGTAGCCTTTAGAGCATTCAGAATACCCAAGCATGAAACACTTCTGTGCTTTAGAATCAAACTTGTTCAGATTCTCTTTAGTATTCAACATATAGCAAATACATCCAAAAGGATGGAAATAAGAAATGTCGGGCTTTCTATTCCTCCACAATTCATAGGGAGTCTTTTCCAGAAGAGGTCTTACATACACTCTGTTTTAAATATAACATGCTGTGTTGATTGCTTCTGCCCAAAAGTGCTTTGCCAGATTAGTCTCATTGATCATGGTTCTGGCCATTTCTTGCAGAGTTCTATTTTTCCTCTCTACAACCCCATTCTGTTGTGGAGTTCTAGGACAGGAAAAATCATGAGCAATGCCATTTTCATTAAAATATTTTTCAAAATATTTGTTTTCAAATTCACCACCATGATCACTTCTGACTTTTATTATTTTGAAATCTTTTTCATTATGGACTTGTTTGCAGAAGTCAAAGAACACAGAATGTGACTCATCCTTGTGTTTTAGGAACTTTACCCATGTCCATCTGCTGTAGTCATCAACAATGACTAATCTATACTTCTTGCCTCTGATGGATGCAGTTTTCACTGGTCCAAACAGATCAATGTGAAGTAATTCTAATGGTCTTGAGGTTGATACAACATTTTTAGATTTAAAAGAAGATTTTGAAAATTTTCCCTTTTGACATGCTTCACAAAGAGCATCTGAGTTGAACTTCAACTTAGGAAGTCCTCTGACCAGATTGAGTTTATTAATCTGAGATATACGTCTCATATTAATATGTCCCAATCTTTTGTGCCAGACCCATTGCTCATCATTAACAGACAAGAGGCATTTAACATTTTGAACTTTAAGTTCTGAAACATTTATTTTGTAAATGTTGTTCTTCCTCTTTCCATTGAATAGGATTGAGCCATCCTTCTGACTAACAGCTTTACAACATTGTTGATTAAAGATTATATCATAACCATTGTCACTTAATTGACTTATGGACAATAGATTATGCTTTAATCCTTCTACAAGAAGAACATTAGATATAGAGGGAAGGTTACCATTACCAATAGTACCAGAGCCAATGATCTTGCCCTTCTGATTCCCTCCAAACTTCACTTCTCCTCCAAATTTAAGTTCCAGGCTTTGGAACATAAACCTTTCTCCCGTCATGTGTCGTAAGCAGCCAGAGTCCAGGTACCATGACTGTCGTCTTGACTTTTCTGCTAAAAACATCTGCAACAGGGATAATCTTATCCTTAGGTACCCAGATCTTTTTGGGTCCTTTTTGGTTAGTTGCCTTGAAAGTTTGTCTGAACTTCTGTCTTTTTACAACAATATTGTTCTGACTTACTTTTGGCTTAAACACAGGAACGTTCTGATCAGAACTTGTGTGTTTAATGTCATTCAGATGACCAAACTTGAAATGAGAGCACAAGGGAGTTTTCTTGATAACAAGTTTATCAACAGGCATTGGATTTAAATCCTTTCTAGAAGAGGATTCATATCCAATTCCTTTCCTGTTATTTCTGCTAACCCCATAGATCATAGAAGCCATCTTGCTTTTGTCTATGCTTTTAGCAAGAAATTTCTGAAAGCTAAAATCATATTCTTCTAAAATATTTTTGCATTTAGATTTACTTTCAGATTCAAAATTTTGTTGAGCTATTTAAAAATCAGCTTTTATTTTTAAATTGTTTTCTTTTAACTCAACAATTTCTGATTTTAACAGATTATTCTCAGAGCCAATATTGCACTTAAGCTTCTTGCATTTGAGCTTAATCTGATTGTAATTTTTCAGGACTTCAGATAAGACTTTAATAAGCTCTTCCCTAGTAAGATCAGACAATACCTCTTTTGAGTCAGATTCAGAATCAGACTCAGATCCAGATGATTCTTCATTCTGATCTTCTATGCCTGCCATCAGAGCCATGTTGACGCATTCATCTTCAGATTCTGATGAGGATCCAGATTCATCAGAGTCATCCCAAGTTTCCATTAGAAGCTTCTTCTTTTTTTCAAACTTCCTTTTTGGCTTTTCTTTAAGAAGCTTTGGAAATTCACTCTTGTAATGGCCAGGTTCTTTGCATTCAAAGCAGACAACTTCCTTCTTTCCAGATCTTTTTGGTCCAGAGGACTCCTTGCGTTGATATGGTCTTTTGAAGTTCTTGAATTTCCTTTGCTTGTGCTTCCATAGTCTGTTGATTCTTCTGGACAGCAAAGATAGTTCATCTTCTTCAGAAGAATAAAATTCTTCAGAGCTTTCCTCTAACACCTGCAAAGCTTTCACAGATTTGTTAGATTTTAAGGCAATAAATTTACCTTTCTTTTGAGGCTCATCTTCCTCAAGTTCAATTTCATGACTCCTTAGTGAGCTGATTAACTCCTCCAGAGTGATCTTGTTCAGATCCTTGGCAAGCTTCAGAGTAGTGACCATAGGTCTCCATCTGATAGGCAAGCTTTTGATGATCTTCTTCACATGATCAGCAGTTGAGTAGCCCTTGTTCAGAACTTTTAGACCAGCTGTAAGAATCTGGAATCTAGAGAACATAGTTTCTATGGACTCAGATTCTTCCATCTTGAACGCTTCATACTTCTGTATTAACGCCAGAGCATTGGTCTCTTTTACTTGAAGGTTTCCTTCATGAGTCATTTTCAAGGACTCAAACATGTCAAATGCAATTTCTCTATCTGTGATCTTTTCATACTCAGTGTGAGATATTGCATTTAACAATATTGTTCTAGCCTTGTGGTGATTTCTAAACTCCTTCTTTTGGGCTTCTATCATAGATTTTCTATCTACTTTCTTGCTATTCCCATCAATGGGATGAACATATCCATCTATGACCAAATCCCATAAATCAGCATCATAACCAAGGAAAAAACTTTCAATCCTGTCTTTCGAATAATCAAATTTCTCCCCATCAAACATAGGGGGTTTTGTACTGATTCTGTCTCTTTCTTCATATTTGTTGGATGTTGAAACATCATCTATAATAACAACCAAATATAAGTATCAAAGTTTTTCTCACTGGATCTTTTCTGTCACTGTGAAGTGGTAGCACACACAGAACCGGAGCTCTGATACCAACTGAAGGTGAGAAAATACTTAGAAGGGGGTTGAATAAGTATGAAGATAAAACTTAGAAATAAAAACTCAAGGATTTTTATCCTGGTTCGTTGAACTCAACTACTCCAGTCCACCCTATCTAGAGTGATTTGCCTTTCTCAAACAAGGACTTAATCCACTATTTAATCAACTGATTACAATAGTAAGCACTAAGAACAACTGTTCAAAGTCTTCTCAAGAACTACTGATCCTAACTGGATCTTCTTAAGGTTCTCTTACAATCAAATGTAATAATAATACAAGTGTTAAAATGCTTCTTATAAAGCTTTATCACAACTGTGATTTTTCACTTAAGATGAGGAACAATGAAATAATTCTAGCAAGAATATATGAGTTGTATGAGAGCTTTGTAATGAATTCTTTTCAAGTGTTTTCGTCAACTGAAGAAGATGAGTGAAGACTTGCTTTTATAGGCACAGTGATCCAAGAGCTTTTAACGTTGAGAATAGTGTACCAAAAAGGTATGAGCCTTTTTGTCTTCACATCATGTGACCTTTCCTAGAAAAAGAATGCACAGAGAAATCCTTTTTGTCTGTGTTCTTGTGTCTAGCATAAATAAGGAAAAATTCGTTTGGTTATTCCAACAGACATAATCTTTGAATTCTTCTTCAACAATTTTCAGCAAGAATCATCAGAGTCTAAATTGATCAGAGCCTTCTGATGTTCATTAGATTTTGCTGAATCAGAGTCTTTGCAGCAAGTGTGCTTTCAGCGTGTATAAGTTCAAAGCAGAGTTTTGGGTCAGATCCTCAGTACTTTCAGCGTTAGTACTATCAGAGTCTTCTGAAGTAATTGTGCTTGAAAACTCTTCATACAAAATACTTCATTTCTTCAGATGCTTCTGGCTTCTGCTTCAGATTCTTTTGTAGCTTCTGCTTCAAATTCTTTTGTAGCTTCTGCTTCAGATTCATCTGGAGGCAGCGCTCAGAATCTTCTGGAGACAACATTCAAAATCTTCTAAGAGATGCTTCTGACGCTTCAGAGCCTTGCATATTTCTTATGTTCAGATCTAATTTGCTTCTGGTGTGATATTTATTTTAACATCTGCAGCAAACATTCTCAAGCAAATTTTATAGTATATAATTCTTAAATACAAAATTTCATAATAGTTATCATCAAAACATAGAGATATTATTAAGAACCAATCTGTGTTCTAACAATCTTTTCACTCTGTACCCTTTTCTTAACAACTAGGAATTTGATGTCAATATGTTTTGACTTAGTTGAGCTCCCATTATTGTTGGAATACATGACGGCTGATTTGTTATCATAATATAACTTAAGTGGTCATTCAATTCCTTCCATAATTTGCAGCCCAGTGACAAGATTCCTCATTCAAATCCCATGGTGAATGTCTTATAACATGCTATAAACTCTGATGCCATGGTGGATGAAGCCGTAAGAGTTTGCTTAGCACTGCACCAAGAAACTGCTCCACCAAGAAATTTCTCGTTGTCTACAAATGGAGACCATAACCCCTATAAATAACCTTATGATTATTTCTTTGTTTTCAATATTCTAATTTTATCCCTCATCAAATTAGATAATGATTTATGGTACAAGGCGATCGTTTGGCTTCAATCCTCAAAAAAGACAAAATAAAACAAAAATAGGAAATTAGAACATCATAAGCTTTGTTATGTGTACTCTGAGTTTCGCACTATATCATCCCTTATTAACAATCATGTCTATAATATAATTTGCTATCGTAGTGTTATCTACAATGTTACCATAACAAACAACATTGTGGTATTTCCAAACACCATAGATAGTTTTAGGACGAAAGCTCTCCATCCTTTACCTTTTGTACACCGAACCAACCAATCAAGTTCATCATTTCAATTATAGGGTGTGTGCTTTGTTAGATTTGTTCATAACCTTATAATTTCTATCAATATAGAAATCAAGAACAGAAATTAACCTAAATAAATCCCTTAAACTCATAGCCGAATGCAATTATGAGAATGAAAGCGGAAGCGTACTAGAATTTGCCATTGAGAATCACTGAAGGTTTACGGGTATTTAATCTTCTGATTTGTAGAGTTCCTTATGGCTTCTTGATTCTCTTCTGATAGGGATGAAGACATGTTTTTATGATAACTCATTTTTACGTTGTCTACAAATGGGGACCATAACTCCTATAAATAACCTTAAGGTTATTTCTTTGCTTTCAATATTCTAATTTCACCCCAAATCAAATTAGATATTGACTTATGGTATCTACACAATAACCTGGCCTTTCATGACATTTATGTTTTTGGCCACAAACTTAATATTATATTAATTAGACCCCTTTAAGTCTTGACTAATTAAAATAATGACACTAACACCTTAAATGTTACATTTGTGACCCAAAATCTAACAATCTCCCACTGGTCACATATGTAACTTTACACATGTGTTAGACCTTATGAGCTCAAAATTTGCCATTATATTCTTTAAGCATAACAAAGTATCTCGTCCATTAGTCATGTCAATATACAGAATCAAGGTGATTTTTGTTATATCAATCATAACTAAACCCATCAATGATCATCGACAATGACATAACTAAATGACATAGATCCATCATGAAATGTGTAGCATGAAAATCACATGAATTTGGTCTGCATATGTCAATTTTCAACTGGCCCTACTTTATTTTTGTGAGATCATTCAATAACTCTATCGTACAAAATGTAAATTACTTAATATCAAACTTTATTAATTGGAAAATATCTAATATCATAGTATGCATACATAATACCAAATACAGAGCCTAAAATTCATAATATACTAACTCCCACTAAACCAAAGACTCCTCTAATGATAAAACACCCATGCGAGCAGTTTGCTCATGAAAGACCTTGGGTGGAAGACCTTTTGTAAGAGGATATGCTATCATGGAGTTTGTCCCTAACTGTTTAATGGAAATCTTTTCACTTTGTACCCTTTTCTTAACAACTAGGAATTTGATGTCAATATGTTTTGACTTAGTTGAGCTCCCATTATTGTTGGAATACATGACGGCTGATTTGTTATCATAATATAACTTAAGTGGTCATTCAATTCCTTCCATAATTTGCAGCCCAGTGACAAGATTCCTCATTCAAATCCCATGGTGGATGTCTCATAACATGTTATAAACTCTAATGCCATGGTGGATGAAGTCGTAAGAGTTTGCTTAGCACTGCACCAAGAAACTGCTCCACCAGCCAACATGTAGATATAGCTTGAACTGGATCTTTTACTATCTTGGCATACAACAAAAGTTGAGTCAGAGTATCCAGTGATCTCTAACTGGTCTGACCTGCTATATGTGAGCATATAGTCTTTTGTTATCTTTAAATGCCTCATAACCTTGTTGGTTGCTTTCCAATGATCCATTCCGGGATTGCTCAAATATCTGCCTAACATCCCAACTATGAACGCAATATTCGGACGTGTCAAACTTGATCATACATCAGACTCCCTACTACTAACTCATAAGGAATCTTTTGCATTTCTTGAATTTCTAAGTTTCCTTTTGGACACTGACTAAAAATGAAATTCTTTTCCTTAGCAATGAGGGTATCTCCTGATTTACATTCCTGCCTGCCAAACCTTTTAAGTACCTTTTCGATCTATCTCCTTTGTGATAATCCTAGAATACCATGAGATCGATCTCGATGTATCTGAATTCCTAATACAAAGGAAGCATCACCATGATCTTTCATTTCAAAATTTCTTGATAGAAATTTCTTAGTTTCGTGCATCATTCTTATATCATTTGTGGCAAGTAGTATGTCATCTACATACAAGACCAAGAAAATGCACTTGATCCCACTGAATATGTGATACACATAATCTTCAACAGCATTCACCTTAAAACCAAATGAGAGACTTACTTCATGAAACTTGTAATATCACTGACGAGATGCCTACTTTAGTCCATACATGGATTTTTTCAATTTTCAAACCATATTCTTTGAGTCTCCTGACACAAAGTTTTTTGGTTGCATCATTTAGATTGTTTCATCAATGTTGCCATTGAAGAAAGTTGTCTTGACATCCATTTGATGGAGTTTCAAATCATAATGTGCAACAAGATCCATGCTTTTCCTAAAAGAGTCTTTCGATGAAACCAGAGAGAAAGTCTCTTTAAAGTCAACCCCTTCCTTTTGAGTATAGCCCTTAGCCATAAGTTGAGTCTTATACCTTTCCATATTACCGTTAGAATCTCGTTTGGTCTTAAAAATCCATTTACAACCAATGGGTTTCACACCTTATGATAATGGGACAAGTTTTCAAACTTTATTGTCTTGCATGGACTTATACTCCTCCTTCATTGCTTCAATCCATTTTTCCGAGTTGGAATCCTGCATGGCTTGACAAAAGTTGATTGGATCATCTTCCATCATACCATTATTTTCCTCATGTTGTTGGAGAAAGACTGTAATCATCCGGAATAACATTTCTCCTTTCTCTAATGGATCTCTGCAAAGGTATTGGGCCTTGTAACACTTGTTCTTAAGAAGTTTGAGTTTGTTCTTCATGAATTACCAAATCATCTTGAGTTGGAGGAATTGCAACAATGTCTTATGTAGGTTCCGTACTTGCATGATCAAAAGCAATTATATGAATCGGTAATGGAATTGTTATTGATTCTTCCTCTAAGACAAAGTCTATAACCTTATTCCCCCCCCCCCCCCCCAAACTCAATATCCTTAAAGAATGTGGTTGTTTCCGTCTCAAAAATTGAATTGAATTTGGGATCGTAAGATTTGTAGCCCCTAGATTTTTCAGAATGACCAATAAAGTAGCTGCTCACTGTTTGGGAGTCCAATTTCTTTTCATTTGGCCTATAAGGCCTTGCCTTAACTAGACATCCCCACACTTGAAAATGTTGGAGACTAGACTTTTGCCTGGTCCAAAGCTCATAAGGTGTTTTGGAAGCTTCTTTTGTTGGTACTCTATTTAAAATATAAGTTGTAGTCTTTAGTGTCTCTCCCTAGAGTGACTCTTGCAAGGTAGAATGACAAATCATACTCCTTACCATATCCTTAAGAGTCTGATTTCATCTTTCAATAACACTGTTCATGCTAGGAGATCCTGACATGGTGTACTATGAGACGATTCCACATTCCTCTGGGTATTTGGCAAATGGCCCTTGACGTTGTTCACCTGAACCATCATATCTACCGTAATATTCACCACCACGATCGGATTTGACTTTCTTAATTCTTTTGTCAAGTTGATTCTCAACTTCAGCCTTAAACGATTTGAACGCATCCAATGACTGAGACTTTTCATGTATAAGAAATATGTATGCATATCTAGAATAATCGTCTATGAATGATATAAAATATTGCTGACCATTCCAAGAAGGTGTCAGAAATGGTCCGCAAATGTCTGTGTGTATCAATTCTAAGACATATGTAGCTCTATATGCACCAAATTTCTTTATTTTGATCTGTTTTCCTTTAACGCATTCAACACAAACATAAAAGTTTGTGAAGCCAATGGAATCCAAAATTCCAGCTGTCACTAGCCGCTCAACTCTATTTTTAGAGATGTGATCTAGGCGTTTGTGTCATAATGCTCCTGAATTGTTATCCTCAATTTTACGTTTAGTGCCACACGATTCTACATTCAAGGGTTCTCCATAGATAGCTATTGTGTCAAGTAAATATAGATTATCATGACCCATAAGTGAACTAGTCCCAGCAATATCTGAAGTGAAAGACAACTTAAACATATTGTTTCCAAATGAAAAAAAAACTTGATTTGTCCAAAT
>CAWUDS030002554.1:5000-35732 GCA_963859935.3 Lathyrus sativus | reverse complement strand
TGTCTTTGTTCCAACCACGGCGCCAGTCCTCTACAGAGGATAGTCAGTCCGGTTCGCTTGAAGAAAATATTTTCTATGATCAGACTCGATCATATCCTGTGCATGAACAGGCTCCGTAATATCCAGTAAAATAAGTAAAATGATATAATCTAAATTATGTAACATGTATTTCATTAAACTTAATAGTATGGAAATGCATTCATTTCCTATGCATTGACTCAATTTATGATACTATCGGAGTTAAACAAGTAGATCTAAAGAAAAAGCGGGTTGTATTATATTAGTAACAAGTAAATCCTTTCTATGTCAAAAATTCCGAAAATTCTTTTTTTGAGGTATACCAGGCGAAAGGTTTGAGATCACCCAGAAAGAACTTTGGATTTTGAAAACTTACTTGGGTGAAAAGCATTTACTTAAAAATAAGAACTGAATTTTTTGCATTTACAATGGATAGTTGTAATTTCGAAAAAAAAACAATTAAATCCATTTTATTACATATTATTACATAGAATCATGATATATGAGTGACTAACATATAAAGAATTTCTATGTCTGCATTCAGTTTGTTTGATTCGTGCTCGAGCCGGATGATGCAAAATTATCATGTCCGGTTCTTTCGGAGGATGGATCTATAAGAATTCACCTATCCCAATAACAAAAAAACCTGATTTGACGGATCCTGTATTAAGAGCGAAATTGGCCAAAGGGATGGGTCATAATTATTATGGCGAACCCGCATGGCCTAACGATCTTTTATATATTTTTCCAGTAGTTATTCTGGGTACTATTGCCTGTAACGTAGGCTTAGCGGTTCTCGAACCATCAATGATTGGGGAACCCGCGGATCCGTTTGCAACTCCTTTGGAAATATTGCCCGAATGGTATTTTTTTCCCGTATTTCAAATACTTCGTACCGTACCCAATAAATTATTGGGCGTTCTTTTAATGGTTTCAGTACCCGCGGGATTATTAACAGTACCTTTTTTGGAAAATGTTAATAAGTTCCAAAACCCATTTCGGCGTCCAGTAGCAACAACCGTCTTTTGATTGGTACCGTCGTGGCTCTTTGGTTGGGTATTGGAGCAACATTACCTATTGAAAAATCCCTAACGTTAGGGATTTTTTAAATTGATTCTATTGTCAAATAAAATATCATGACAGGTGTATTGTGTATCTAGGGAAAATTCACTTTGAAATGACTAATCCCTAGATCCATCTATTTCATTTTATACCTATTCTGAATATATTGATTTGTGCTAAAGATTCAAATTTAATATTGGAAGCTTTCTTTTTATAAATAAAAAAAAAATGAAAGATTCAAAAAAATCCAATGGATTTTCAATTTATACAAAATGATTTTCGATTTGTAAAATGTTTAATATATTTTTTAAATCTTCTACGCGAAAATGTTCAATTTTCATAAGGTCTTCTTGACTCTTATTCAAAAATTCAAATACTGTATGTATATTGGACTTTTTAAGACAATTATAGATCCGGGGAGGCAATTCTAATTGGTCAATAAAAATGGATTTCAATGTAATTTCTTTTTGAGTGTTCGTTAGTTTATCCTTAACGAATCTATCATGATCATGAAAAGTAAAAAGGGGCCAAGTCATTTTGTGTTGATTGTTTTCCAAATTGAAGTTTTCTTCTTCTGCATGTAAAAAAGGAATAAATAAATCAATCAAATTCCGGGAGGCTTCATAAAGTGCTTCCTTAGGAGTGAAACTTCCATTTGTCCATATTTCGAGAAATAGTATGTCTTGTTTTTCATTTCCATTCACATAAGAATGAATACTATAATTTGCATTTCTAACAGGCATGAATACAGCATCTATAGTATAACTTCCATCTTGAATGTTGTTTAGTGTTTTTATACGATATCCCCGCTTTCTCTCAATTTGTAATTCAATACACAAATTAATAGGTTCCGTTAGGTTAGCTATATGTTGTGTCTTATCAATGACTTCCACCGAAGGTGGTAAAATGATGTCTTGAGCAGTTACATATCCAGGACCTTTGAAAGAAATAGACGCCTCCCGAGTTCCATACAGATTACTTCTCAATACAATTTCTTTCAAATTCATTAAAATTTCATGTATTGATTCTTGAATACCTACTACGGTAGAATATTCATGTGGTATTTTCTCAGATTTTGCACGTGTGATACATGTTCCGTCTATTTCTCCGAGCAAAATTCTTCGCATTGCAATGCCTATTGTATCTGCTTGACCTTTCAGAAGTGGAGACAGAATAAAGCGTCCATAATAAAGACGCTTACTGTCTACCCTTGATTCAACACACTTCCACTGTAGTGTCTTAGTAGATACTTTTAGTTTTTCTCGAATCATAGTAATCTATTTTATGAAACTCTTGATTTAATTGTTTATTTCTCTTGAAATCTTTTTCTTTCATATTTATTGTTAGTTTTACACACGTCTTTTTTTAGGAGCCCTACATCCATTATATGGTATAGGGGTTACATCCCGTATAACGTTTAATAGTATCCCACTTCGAACAATAACTCTTAATGCCGCATCTCTTCCTCGACCGGGACCCTTTATGCTGACGTCTGCTCGTTGCATGCCTTGATCGACTACTGTTCGAAGAGCATTTCCCGTTGCGGTTGTAGCGGCAAATGGTGTCCCCCTTCGTGTACCCTTGAATCCACATGAACCGGCGGAGGACCAAGAAATCACCCGACCTCCTACATCTGTAACAGTCACAATGGTATTATTGAAACTAGCTTGAATATAAATAACCCCCTTTGGTATTTTACGCGGATGCTTACGCGAACCAATACGTCCAGTTTTCCGTGAACCAAGTTTTGGTATAGATTTTGCCATTTTTTTTTTATTTAAAAAAAAAGATAAGTCCGAAATATATGGATATATCCATTTCCTGTCAAAAAGGATTCTTTACTATTTTCTAACTAGTTATTCTATTGTATTCTATAATTCGATTAATATAGAATACCCTTTTTTCAAATATTAAGCAATAAGCAATTCTATTTATTCGAATACTTATAACTATAGACTAGATTCGAATATAGAATCTAAATTTTTCGATTTGTATGATTTAGTATTTAAGAAAAGGGCTTTCCATTAATAAGATTTTGAATTCTATTCAAAATCTTATTAATGGAAAGCCCTTAATTTATATTAATTTAATATTTTATATTAATTTAATATTATCCTTGTCGTTGTTTATGTTTTGGATTCGAACAAATTACTATAAGTCGACCTCGCCTACGGATCAATCGACATTTTGCACAAATTTTACGAACAGAGGCCGCTACTTTCATATTTTTAACTCCTTAGAAATTAAATTGAATACCAAATTTATATATTGTAAGAAAATGGGGTTTCCTTACATTTTGAACTTAAAATTGTTCCTCCTAAAAAATATTTTCAAGTTATAAAAGAGTCGGGTGGTCGTCGTCATCGACGTCCCCAAGAATAGAAACCCTATCAATCAATAGGGCCAAAATCTTCATCAATCTCTTCCAAAATCAAAATCTGCCGACCGGCATTTCGAGAATAATGTTGATACAATAAACTGTGTACAAATTCTCGATCATATTGCATATATCCTACAACAAAATATGAATCTGAGGTGGCTGCTGAGCTCACCTTTATAAATAAGCCCTCATACTTAAGGTCTTTGTCTATTTCTGCTAGAAAATCGTCTGCGTGTTCCGAAATCGGAATATAGAAGGTTACCAAATGTAAGGTAATCATAGAGAAATATCCTTGGGTGTTTTTTTTTTCTCTTGAAATTCAATTTACCTAAAGCAACCTGCAACGTTGCAGGTTGCTTTAGGTAAATTGATAGATTCAATAAAATTAAGCGAAGTACCCACCATGATCGTCATCGTCACTAGGACCAGCCAAAATAACAACATCCAAAGGGCCCCAATTGGGATCCAGAAGCGCACCAAACAAAATATTCATATGGGCTTCTAAATAAAAGCGATACAATAAAAATCGTGTTTCTCTTCGATTATATTGCGAATACATTCGGATAAAATAGAATTCTGCGGAGGGTTCTACTGGGTCTCTAACTATAAATTTGGAGTCGTCATCCTGAAATTCTTTTTTCATGACTTTCATAAAATCGTCTGTGTGTTTCGTAATCGGAAGAAGTAATTTTACCATATTAAGCATATTATCTCACCTCCTATTTTTTCTAATCGAGCCTGTCGATCGGTGATTATACCCCTAGAAGTAGAAAGAATTACAATCCCTATTCCTCCCAAAACTTTTGGGATTTTGGGATAGTTAGAATATATTCGTAGACCGGGCGTACTAATCTGTTTAAAATTTAAACAACTTTTAAAAGGATATGATCCTTTATTATTTCTTCTATACTTTAGAGTTAAAACTAAAAACTTTTTGTTGCTTTCTCGATGTTTTCTGACGTTTTCAAGAAAACCCTGTCGTAAAAGAATTTGAACAATGTTTTCGTTCATCTTAGTGAACGGTATTGGAATAATTCTTTTTCTATTCATGTCCGCATTGCGTAACAATGTGAACATATTTCCGATCATATCTTTGTTCATGATAGCCTCCTGTAATTATGTTTTTTTATGCTATTAGGTGGAAGATAATAGGGTTTTCTTTCTAAGATAACGGAGCTGTTTTTTTTTTTTTATTTATAAGAGGTAGAATAACCCGGTTGAAGAGAGTATATATTTCATTTTTATTTTAATATTTTTCTCGAAAATAAACAAATGAAAGGCTTTTATTCTGTACATGTTAAATCATGAATTAGTACATGGAATCTCCAATAACCCTTGATGTATGTATCCTTAGGTCTATGTGTGTATATGGACCATAGATCCTGTTCATGGATATTTATGTATGGATCCCCTTTATATTTATATAATATATATATAAATCCTACTACCGATTCATGGGGATACTCCATCAAATATCAAGTATAACGTATTATATCAGATTATAGCACCTCGGGTGCGAGTGAAATTATTTTAGTAAAATTTAACTGTCTCAATTCTCGGGCTATTGCGGAAAAAATTCGAGTTCCTTTTGGATTTCCCTGTTTATCAATGAGAACGGCTGCATTATCATCATATTTTATTATTATACCATTATGACGTTTTAGTTCTTTAGAGGTACGTACAATTACAGCTCTGATGACTTGAGATCTTTCTAACGATGAATTTGGCACTGCTTTTTTGATTACAGCGACAATAATGTCACCCATATAAGCATACCGTCGATTACTAGCTCCTATGATTCTAATACACATCAATTCGCGCGCTCCGCTATTATCGGCTACATTTAAATAGGTTTGAGGTTGAATCATATCCTTTTTTCTTATCTTTCAGTCAAAAAGTTGAAATAAAAAAAATATTGTGTGTTCAAAAAAAAAAAGAAACGGAGAATTTCCTTTTTTCATACTAACATTCGTTCTAATGATTATTTGGAAAAAATGAATTGAGTTCGTATAGGCATTTTGGATGCCGCTATTGAAATCGCCTTTCTAGCGATATTTTCTGGGACCCCTCCCATTTCATAAAGTATTTTTCCGGGTTTAACAACAGCTACCCAATATTCAGGCGATCCTTTTCCCGAACCCATACGCGTTTCGGTAGGTCTTACTGTAACTGGTTTGTCTGGAAATATGCAGACCCATATTTGTCCACCCCGGCGAACATTTCGTGACATTGCCCGTCGACCCGCTTCTAGTTGTCTAGATGTGATCCAAGCGGGCTCAAGTGCCTGAAGAGCATATTTTCCGAAGCAAATTTTATTACCGCGAGAGGCGTTTCCTTTTAATTTCCCTCTATGATGTTTGCGGAATCTCGTTCTTTTTGGGTTATAGTTGATGGTTATTTCTCAATTCCATCTCTATTACAGAACCGTACATGAGATTTTCACCTCATACGGCTCCTCGCAAATAAATCGATTGAAAAATCTGGAACCGAAAAAAGAATAATAATTAAAATAATATACACTAATATACATATTTTTTTCTAAAATAGAAAATGAAATAGAATCGCGGGATTTTCGCGGGCGAATATTGACTCTCTGATTATAAATTGAAGATGTAATGTTGGGTTCGTCCACAACTCCTCAAAAAACCATGAATTTTTAGTTTCTTCCGCCATCCCATCTAATGAATCAGTAAGATTTCTAATTTTCATGGAATCTTTTGTATTCACAGGTTCCGTCGTTCCCATCGCTTTTCAATTTATGGTTAGGTCTAAATTCTACAATGGAGCTGCTTTAATAAGATTAATAAGATTTTGTTTTTTTTTTATTCTTTTTTGTTGAATCAACCCTCTCAGTTTTCTTGATTCGTGGCTCTTTATTCGTTTATTCTAATATTCATCCATATATGGATGAATTTTGAATATTGATGCTTTATTACACTACTTTTTATGAGATGACCAATAGACCTTTACATAGTAGAATTCTATATCATTAATATCCTTTTTCTAGCTTTCTTTCACCCCTTCATTTATCTGTATATTCTTATTGCTTTACAACTAATAATTTTATTTTTTTATTTCAGTTGCTATAATTATATCACCACATAGATCCTTATTTTGATTTTCTATTTTCGGCAGTTCTTTCTATCCAGATAATGGGAAGCGATGAGTAGGTTTTTTATAGTAATGAATTCTACGAATTTTTGTAGAAATTGAAACACTCAAAAAAAACCAACGAGTCACACACTAAGCATAGCAACTCCTTCATTCTAAAATGATTCATTAATTTTTTTTTATTCAATCTTCCAAATTTTGTAATTTCTTCAACGTAAAGTATTTCAAATTGTCATTTTTTGTTTTAAAAAAAGATGCAACGTTATAAGGGAAAGTTGATTAGTCGTTGTTTAGAAGTTTTGAAATATCCAGATTTTGACTCCGAATACCCCAAACAAAGTTACAAGTGGAACGGAACAAAAATCCATTGGAGCTCGAATGGTTTGTAGAGGAACCCTACCTTCTCTCGTCCATTCGACACGTGCAATTTCTTTTCCTTCCATACGTCCCGCAATTTTTATTTGAACTCCTTTTGTATCTGCCTGTTCAGCTAATTCAATACCTTTTTGCATTGCTTTACGAAACGAAATTCGATTCCGTAATAGTTCGCTTAAAAATTCTGCAACAATTTTAGCGTCTCTATAAAGATAAGGACTTGGAAGTTTTGTAATTTCAAGGTCGAGTTCTCGGTTCCCACAAGTTACTTTTTTTTGCACTTGAGTCTTTAATTGTTCGACTCTTAGATCCTTAACCTTTTCTTTTAAGGAGTCTGGAAGTCCCATATAGATTATCACTTTAATCAGATCGATTCTTTTTTGAATCTTTATTCGTCCCATTCCATAGCCAGAGATATCGGTCTCGAATTCACAGGATTCGGGTACCGTTTTTTGTATAAAATTATTGATACAATATCGTATAATTTTATCTTCTTTTACATTCTCGGAATACATTTTTGGTTTTGCAAACCAAATAGAATAATGACTTTGAGTTGCACCAAGTCGGAAAACAAGCGGATGTATTTTTTGGCCCATAACCACCACTCGGTATCTTTTTGTTTATCCATAATTATATTTTTTTTTATTAAACTTTCTATATCTTTATTTCTTTTTCTGTTGCAGAATAATACAATTCTTTTTATTCTGCAACAGATTGAGTAATTTATTAATTAATCCGAATCCTCATAATGTTCATTTTTATCAATGATGATTGCGAAAAGTATCCTAAAATGAATGGGAAAATTCACTTCAATGATGATTGTGACCTGTATTTTTAAATATATGGTAAAAAAATATAGGTCCAAGGGTAAATTGAGAAATATATTTTTTCTCATTTTTTGGATACCCTCCCAAGTTTTCGAGTAGGTGAAAATTCTCCTAATTTATGGCCTACCATACGATCTGTTATATAAATAGGTAAATGCTCTTTTCCATTATGGATAGCAATGGTATGCCCAATCATTGTAGGTATAATGGTAGATGTTCTGGACCAAGTTTTTATTAACTCCTTTTCTCCTTTTGTGTTAAGCTTCTTTATTTTTCTTAATAAATGATTGGCTACAAAAGGATTTTTTGTTCGTGAACGTGTCATAGTTAATTATTCCTCCTATAATAACTAAAAAAGTTAATTTTGTTCTCTTATATTTCCAATTCTAAAATATAGAATCTCTAAAAAAAGAAAATCCTATAATGTCCCAGTAAATTGCTATTTTCTTTTGTAAAGACGAAGAAACAAATTCTATTTTATCTACGCTTACGCTCGACTATTTACTACGGCGACGAAGAATCAAATTATCACTATATTGATTCGTTTTTCTAGTTCTTCTTCCAAGTGCAGGATAACCCCAAGGAGTTGAGGGTTTTTTTCTACCAATTGGGGCCCTCCCTTCACCACCCCCATGTGGATGGTCTACAGGGTTCATAACGACCCCTCTTACTACAGGACGCTTGCCTCGCCAACGTTTAGCTCCGGCTCTGCCCAAACTTTTCTGGTTTACCCCAACATTCCCTACTTGTCCAACTGTTGCTGAGCAGTTTTTGGATATCAAACGGACCTCGCCAGAAGGTAATTTTAATGTTGCTGATTTACCTTCTTTTGCAATCAGTTTCGCTACAGCACCCGCTGCTCTAGCTAATTGTCCACCCTTTCCAAGTGTTATTTCTATGTTATGTATGGCCGTGCCTAACGGCATATCGGTTGAAGTAGATTCTTATCAAAACCCCTTCCCAAACTGTACAAGCTTCTTCCAAAGCATACGGCTTTCTGGATGTAGATTCTAATATCTATACAGCTGCATCTTATATATCGTTTATTTCGTAGATTATAAATGACATAACGAAGTACCATACCACATGAGTGGATATATATTATACGAATCCAAATCTTCCGAATGACTCATGTTATGATCTTCTACATCCTAGGTCTTTCTGTTCCGTTCCTTCATCTGGCTTATGTTCTTCATGTAGCATTCAGACCGAATGACTCTATGAAATTACGTTGCTACTTACACCTAGTACGGGTAACGTAGGAGACATTTCTATTTTTTCCCGGGGGAATCCTTAGAATTACCACTGCTTCGCTTTCAATTTGTCCTTGACCATCAAATGAAATGTGAATAATCCGGATCTTCCCCTTATTTGTTTGAAACGAGGAGCGCTTCGTGTTCTGTCGGTGCTTGAAACAATTTTGTCTTCTCCATATTACTATATCTCTAGGGTCAATAATGGTATATTAGCAACTACTGAACTCAATCACTTGCTGCCGTTACTCTTCAGTTTTCTGTTGAAGTCTATCCTGTAGAGGTACTCCAATTGGATAAGAGATCGATTTCTAGGTTTCGCCATAAACCTAATTGGTTACTTCCAATTACGTAAATCAATAGTTCAAACCGCACTCAAAGGTAGGGCATTTCCCATTTTTATAGGAACTTCTGTACCATAAACAATGGTATCTCCAATTATAGCCCCTCTGGGGTGTAAAATATATCTTTTCTCACCATCCCCATAGTGTATGAGACAAATGTGTGCATTTCGATTAGGGTCATATTCTATAGTTATGATTCTACCATATATGTCTTTTTCATTGCGTCGAAAATCAATTTTACGGTATAGACGCTTATGACCTCCCCCTCTATGCCCTGCGGTAATAATTCCTCTGGCATTACGCCCTTTACAACAATGATGTTGTCCAGAAATCAAACGATTTCGTGAATTGGATTTCACTTGACTGTTTAAGGCTCCATTGCGTGTGCTCGGGCTCGAAGTTTTATGTATCGCCATGTTATTAATTGTTTAAGTTCTTTTCTTTCTAACTAAGAGGTGGAATAGAATAACCCGATTCTAAGGAATCGAATAAGCCGGTTCAAGCATAATGATCATACGTTTGTAATGCATTGTATGTCCCATAATAGGTCGCATTCTTCTACCGTTTCTTGGGAGTCCATCGTCCATTGATACAGATCAAATGTTATTATAACTATTCTAACATAATTGGATTGAATCGACCACACCTTTGTTATTGATGGATGATGAGATTCCATTGATATTGATACGGATCCAATCGTTTTTTTTTTGAAAAGAAGATAAAGAATGAATATAGTCAATATAATTCAGATAATCATGTAGCTGTATTTACAAATTTCATTCTGTAACAAAAATCGAGTGGGGGATATTTCTATGGGGATGCATCCAGTAGGAATTGAACCCACGACTTCGCCAATTATGAGTTGGGTGCTTTAACCACTCAGCCATGGATGCTTCGAGGAAACCCTCCGACTTCATCACTAACCCAATTTCAATTGAAGTCAAATCTTTTGGATAAATCAATTTCTCCATGTATGTATCCTTTATCTAATACATACATAGAGAAATTGATTAAAGATAAGATAGATATATATCTATAGATTTCGACTTTTTTATTGATCACTCCTAATAGATATCAAATACATCTCTGCACAAATCGAATTGATATAGAAAGTATCAATTAGAATAAAAAAATGCGGATATAGTTGAATGGTATAATTTCTCTTTGCCAAGGAGAAGACGCGGGTTCAATTCCCGCTATCCGCCGTTACTTCTGTATTGAATAGTATATTTCTTTATATTATCAAATATATATATAAGTGAATTTCCATTTTTATCCAAAATGGTGCGGAGACAGGATTTGAACCCGTAACCTCAAGGTTATGAGCCTTGCGAGCTACCAAGTTGCTCCACTCCGCCATGCCATAAGAAGAACAATTGACAATTAATGGAAAACAGAGATTGAATTTGCCTGCCGCCCCTCCACCATATCTGTACAAATAGAATAAACCATTTATACGGAATGGTCAAGGGACCGTCCTATGATCGCAGATCATCAAAAAGAATAAAAAAATGAAGAGAATTTTTTATTCTTACCAACTCGATCTTGTTGCACCGGGCAACAAACATTGGTGAACCATTTCACGAAGTGCGTGTCTAGATAATCCAAAGTGTCGATAATTACCTCGTGATCTTCCAGTCGCAAAACAACGTCGATGAAGACGTGTAGGTGCACTATTACGCGGTAGTGCTTCGAACTTTGCCTTAATTTCCCATTTCTCACTTAACGACTGAGCTTTGCTCATTTCTTTTTTTGGAGATCGTCGAATCAAATGATATTTTTTTTCCAATTTTTGCCTCTTCTTCTCCCTGGCAATGCTACTTTTCTTTGCCATTATGATGATGATTCATTTCCTATTAGTATCAATGATAGAAATAAGTCGGATCCTAGATGTAGAAATAGAAGAAGCACCTTCTTCATACAAAGAGATTCAATTTTTGGAGATACAATAAAGAATGAAATTAACCAAATTTACCTGATGTAGAGGCAATCAAGAAAGCTGCATAAGTAAATATATAACCTACCGAAAAGTGGACTAATCCAACCAATCTTGCTTGGACAATCGAAAGAGCCACAGGTTTATCTCTCCATCGAATCAAATTCGCCAAAGGTGTGCGTTCATGAGCCCATGCTAAAGTTTCAATCAATTCCTGCCAATATCCGCGCCATGAGATTAAGAACATAAATCCAGTAGCCCAAACAAGATGTCCAAATAAGAACATCCACGCCCAGACTGATAAACTATTCATACCAAAGGGGTTATATCCATTGATAAGTTGTGAAGAATTTAACCATAGATAATCTCTTAACCATCCCATCAAATAGGTTGAAGATTCATTAAATTGTGAAACATTACCTTGCCATAATGTAATGTGCTTCCAATGCCAATAAAAAGTAACCCATCCAATGGTATTTAACATCCAGAAAACTGCCAAATAAAATGCGTCCCAAGCAGAAATATCACAAGTACCACCTCGTCCCGGACCGTCGCAAGGAAAACTATAACCAAAATCCTTTTTATCCGGCATTAACTTGGAACCACGTGCATCTAAAGCACCTTTTACTAAGATCAATGTAGTTGTATGTAAACCAAGAGCAATAGCATGATGAACCAAGAAGTCTCCAGGCCCGATTGTTAAGAATAGAGAATTACGATTCTCATTAATAGCATTTAACCAACCCGGCAACCATATGCTTCGCCCCGCATTGAGCGCCGGACTATTCGTTGAAGATAAAAGTACATCGAAACCATATGAAGTTTTACCGTGAGCAGATTGTATCCATTGGGCAAATATGGGTTCGATCAAGATTTGTTTCTCCGGAGTGCCAAAAGCAAGCATGACATCATTATGGACATAAAGTCCCAAAGTATGGAACCCCAGAAATAGGCTGGCCCAACTTAAATGGGATATGATAGCTTCTTTGTGCTCTAACATTCTTGCCAATACATTATCCTCATTCTGTTCGGGATTGTAATCTCTAATAAAAAAGATAGCTCCATGAGCAAAAGCCCCCGTCATAATAAATCCTGCAATGTATTGATGATGAGTATATAACGCAGCTTGAGTAGTAAAGTCTTGTGCTATAAACGCATAAGCAGGTAACGAATACATGTGTTGAGCTACCAAAGAAGTAATGACCCCTAACGAGGCTAGAGCAAGGCCTAATTGAAAATGAATTGAATTATTGATTGTGTCATAAAGACCCTTATGTCCACGCCCCAATCTACCCCCCGGAGGAATATGCGCTTCTAAAATATCTTTTATACTGTGCCCAATACCGAAGTTAGTTCTATACATATGACCAGCAATTAGAAAAAGAATTGCAATAGCTAAATGATGATGGGCCATATCGGTAAGCCATAAACTTTGCGTTTGAGGATGGAATCCCCCGAGAAGTGTTAGAATGGCAGTTCCCGCGCCTTGCGAAGTACTAAATAAATGATTACTAGAATCGGGGTTTTGAGCATAAAGATTCCACTGACCTGTAAAAAATGGCCCTAATCCTTGAGGATGAGGCAATACACTTAAGAAATTATTCCATCGAACATATTCTCCTCTGGATCCTGGAATAGCCACATGGACTAAATGCCCTGCCCAAGCTAAGGAACTGACTCCAAATAGTCCTGACAAATGATGATTGAGGCGGGATTCGGCATTTTTAAACCACGAAACGCTCGGTTTCCATTTCGGTTGTAGGTGTAACCAGCCCGCTAATAAGGATATGAAAGAAAGAAATAATAGAAAAATAGCTCCAGTATAAAGATCCTCATTAGTACGTAAACCAATTGTATACCACCACTGATAAACACCGGAATAGGCAATATTCACTGGGCCAAGCGCACCCCCTCGCGTAAAAGCTTCTACAGCCGGTTGACCAAAATGGGGATCCCAAATTGCATGAGCAATAGGTCTTACATGTAAAGGATCCTGTACCCATGCCTCAAAATTTCCTTGCCAAGCTACATGGAAGAGATTCCCGGAAGTCCACAGAAAAATGATTGCTAATTGTCCGAAATGAGAAGCAAAAATATTCTGATAAAGACGTTCCTCAGTAATATCATCATGACTCTCGAAGTCATGTGCGGTAGCAATACCAAACCAAATACGACGAGTAGTGGGGTCCTGAACTAAGCCTTGGCTAAACCTTGGAAATCTTAATGCCATAATGCTTTTCAAATCCTCCTAGCCATTATCCTACTGCAATAATTCTTGCTAAGAAGAATGCCCACGTTGTGGCAATTCCACCCAGAAGGTAATGTGTTACTCCTACAGCACGTCCCTGTACAATGCTTAAGGCTCTAGGCTGAGTAGCAGGAGCAACTTTTAATTTATTATGAGCCCAAACGATGGATTCAATAAGTTCTTGCCAATAACCACGCCCGCTGAATAGAAACATTAAACTAAAAGCCCATACAAAATGGGCGCCTAAGAAAAAAAGACCATATGCAGATAATGAGGAACCATAAGACTGAATTACCTGGGATGCCTGCGCCCATAAGAAATCGCGAAGCCACCCATTAATGGTAATCGAACTCTGCGCAAAGTTTCCTCCTGTGATATGAGTTATTACTCCTTGATCATTTATACTTCCCCAAACATCTGATTGCATTTTCCAACTGAAATGGAATATTACTACAGAAATTGCATTGTACATCCAAAATAATCCTAGGAAGACATGATCCCAAGCGGATACTTGGCATGTCCCCCCTCTTCCCGGGCCATCACAAGGGAACCGAAAACCAAGATTTGCTTTATCCGGTATCAAGCGTGAGCTACGAGCAAATAGAACACCTTTTAGGAGTATCAATACCGTCACATGAATTGTAAATGCATGAATATGATGTACCAAAAAATCTGCGGTTCCTAATGGAATAGGTAACAAAGCTACTTTGCCGCCCACTGCCACTAAATCACCACCGCCCCAAGTCAAACTGGTGCTTGTTGTTGCACCAGGGGCTGTTGTGCCAGGTGCTAAAGCATGGGTATTTTGTATCCATTGAGCAAAGACAGGTTGTAATTGTATAGCGGTATCTGAAAACATATCTTGAGGGCGCCCTAAAGCACTCATGGTATCATTATGAATATACAACCCAAAACTGTGAAAACCTAAAAATATACACACCCAGTTGAGATGTGATATGATTGCATCACGATGTCTAAGAACACGATCTAATAGATCGTTGTATCGAGTAGTTGGATCATAGTCTCTTACCATAAAAATGGCTGCATGTGCAGCAGCACCAACTATGAGAAAGCCCCCAATCCACATGTGATGTGTGAACAATGACAGTTGTGTACCATAATCAGTAGCTAGGTATGGATAAGGAGGCATAGCATACATATGGTGAGCTACAATAATGGTCAAAGAGCCTAACATAGCTAGGTTAATAGATAATTGAGCATGCCATGACGTTGTTAGGATCTCATATAGCCCTTTATGACCCTGGCCTGTAAATGGACCTTTATGGGCTTCTAAAATATCTTTTATACCATGACCAATACCCCAGTTAGTTCTATACATATGACCCGCAATGAGAAAAAGAATTGCAATAGCTAAATGATGATGTGCAATATCAGTAAGCCATAGACCACCAGTTAGTGGGTCTAATCCTCCACGAAAAGTAAGAAAGTCCGCATATTTTGACCAATTCAAGGTAAAAAATGGGGTTGCTCCCTCAGCAAAACTTGGATAAAGTTGAGCCAAAAGATCCCGATTCAAGATAAATTCATGAGGAAGTGGGATCTCTTTGGGATCTACTCCAGCATTTAGAAATTGGTTAATTGGTAAAGATACATGTACTTGATGCCCCGCCCAAGAAAGAGACCCAAGTCCTAGTAGACCTGCCAAATGGTGATTCAACATGGATTCTACATCTTGAAACCAAGCCAATTTTGGAGCAGCTTTGTGATAATGAAACCAACCAGCAAAAAGCATTAAGGCTGCAAAGACCAACGCACCGATTGCAGTACAATAGAGTTGTAATTCACTAGTTATTCCAGATGCTCGCCAAATCTGAAAAAAACCGGAGGTTATTTGTATTCCCCGGAAACCTCCCCCTACATCACCATTCAATATTTCTTGGCCTACTATTGGCCAAACCACCTGGGCACTAGGTCGAATGTGAGTAGGATCATTTAGCCATGCTTCATAATTTGAAAAACGAGCACCATGGAAATACATGCCACTCAGCCAAAGAAAGATAATGGAGAGTTGACCGAAATGAGCACTAAATACTTTTCGGGAAATCTCCTCTAAATCACTAGTATGGCTATCGAAATCATGAGCATCAGCATGTAGGTTCCAGATCCAAGTAGTAGTATCAGGTCCCTTAGCTATTGTTCTTGAGAAATGACCAGGTTTTGCCCATTGCTCGAAAGAAGTTTTTATGGGATCCCTATCTACCAAAATTTTGACTTTTGGTTCCGGCGAACGAATAATCATTGAGTCCTCCTCTTTCCGGACAACACATACAAAGAGACCCGCCAACATAAAACATAATTCGTGAACTTATGAGAAATGTTTATATTGAATATCTTTCTCTTCTATCTCCCATCTATTCCATATTTTCTTGAGTTATTCACTAGAACAATTAGGATCCGGAAGTGAATCCGGGGCAAGTGTTCGGATCCATTATGACATAGCAGTGAGGCGCTCAACGGACCCTTTTATTTGATTGATGGGGACAATAAACTATCAAAAATTCAATATATATAATGGATTTTCTATATATTTTATTCTCTATTAGAGAATAAAATATAGACAATAATATTTGAATTAGAATAAAAAAAAGAAAATAATAAAAAGACTGTTCTTATTCAAAACGCCCTGTGATCTTCAACCAATTCTGTGCCTCAATATAATTACCAGGGGTAAGGGCTATAGCTTGTTTCCAATATTCAGCAGCTTGATCAAACCAAGATTCTCCAATTTCAGAATCTCCCTGTCGAATGGCCTGTTCTCCGCGGTCGGAATAGGGGAGTAAAATCCTTCCCTTAGAACCGTACTTGAGAGTTTCCTGACTCATACGGCTCAACAGTCAATTCTTTTGATCTTCCATTTTTTCTGGAGTTAATAACAAGAAAAGAGGTTAATTACATGAGTTTAAAACTTGAATTTGGATTAATAATTCAATTGAATCCTTTGTTTTTAGTTTTATCTTTTCTCCTACCTTCTGAAGAAGAAGGCATCGACATTAATACTAACGCTCTTATTTGAATTTTCTCAAAGGTAACTATCTCGAGTTCATATATCATTTCATATATAATATATCTATTTCTATAGAATCTGTGAGAAAGACTTTTCTTCATAAGAAAAGACTTACTATCTTTGGGATCTGATACTACACCGCTGCTCAAAACCTTCGGGGATCAACTTTATTACATAAGTTGATTTCGAATCTATCATCATATAAGTAAGCAGTTCTGGTTGTATCGGCCAAAAACCTTGTTAATTGATCTTTACGGTGCTTCCTTTATCAATTAGATCTTTTATCCATAGAAAAAAGTATCTAGGCATATATATATTCTATTTCTTCATATTTTTACTTCTATGAATATGAAGTTTCTTTCTTTGCTACAGCTCATAAAAATCGTTGTTTCGAACGATATATATGTAGAAAGCCTATTTTTTTTGTCTAGTATTTATGACTATTAGTGGAGGTTCTTTTCTTTTTTCTTTCTATAGTGGAGATAGTCGCACGTAATGACAGATCACGGCCATATTGTTAAAAGCTTGAGGTAAGAAAGGGTTTCGTTCGAGTGCCCGAAAATAGTATTCCAAAGCTTTTGTATGTTCTCCGTTACTTGTGTGGATAAGGCCGATGTTATAAAGTATATAACTTCGATCATAGGGATCAATTTCCAGTCGCATCGCCTCATAATAATTCTGTAAAGCTTCCGCATAATTTCCTTCAGATTGAGCCGACATCCGTTACGGTCGTCATTCGGTTCAAAGAATCTCCGTTCCAGAACCGTACGTGAGATTGTCATCTCATACGGCTCCTCCTTTATGTGGATAATGAGAAACATCCATGGAATCAAAAAAGATTGCAATATTCTCATTATCAACTGAGCGGGACTAGTGTTTTTACACGAAATCTCTAGCCAACCTTTCTGTAAAGGATCTTTTATTAACATTTAGTAAGTTATTACTGGATAAATCAATCGTAACTTCAACAATTTATTTGTCCTCAACGCCGCTTAATTTCCCGGAATTAGTCACTTCAACAGTCTTTGATGGTTATATGGGTATCCAAAATACGAACGAGATGGATGTTTGTTGTCCCAACCATTCTAGTTAGTCCCGATCCCGATAAGAAAGGAAGGATTTTTTTTACAAATTTTTCTCCTGTTGTTGATTCCCTAGCGTAGTGCTTCTTCCCCCATGCCGCCTATTTGTACTAGTGGAGTAGGATTCACCTAACCCCATAAATAGGTATATATAGGTATAACCTTTCGCTTAATACTATAAACCTAAAATTGAAGCATATTGAGGCTGCATTAATCGGGAATACACGACAGAAGGGATTAATCGTTTTATTTCCAAACTTCACCTTCAGCAAGCGTCGGTTTTTTTTGATTTGTCTCTGAAGAATGTATCTTTCTCCTAAGACTGAGATCGGTAAAAAAAAAAAATAATCAAATCGCACCATCTCTGTAATAAGTGAATGCCTCTTTTTCTCCAGAAGTTGTGGGAATTATTCGTAATAAGATATTGGCTACAATGGTAAAGGTCTTATCAATAAAATTTCCATTTATCCGAGATCTAGTCATAGGTAGCAATCCATTCTATAATTTCATTTTTTATCGCGTGATAAAATAATTCCCCAAACAAAGGAATTGTACAATACAGTACGAAATAACGTAAAAATGGACTTATTAATCAAATTACTTTATTCTACGGTAGGCTTTGAAGTTGAAGTAGAATTTTTTTTTTTTTAGTTTCAATTGATTGTATTGTGTGCGCTTACGCAAATGGGATATAAATGCCTCACTATTCACTCGATTTAGGGACATAATCATTATGTAGGAGAGATGGCCGAGTGGTTCAAGGCGTAGCATTGGAACTGCTATGTAGGCTTTTTGTTTACCGAGGGTTCGAATCCCTCTCTTTCCGCACCCTTACCAAGTTCATCAATGTTACTGACGTCAATGTTTTAAATAATATATAGATAAAATTATTGCAACTTTTATATGCATTCTCTATTCCTAATTTGTTTCTGTAATATAGAAAATTGTGCATAAAGTGGGCAAGGAATAACAATTTTGCTACACCCACTTCTATACACGAATGGGGGGGGAAAATACTCGGATCAAAATTCTTGTTATTTTAACGAGGTTTAAGTCTGACGAGAATAATATTCTACAACCAGCAATTCATTAATTTTCAAACCAACCCATTTACTATCTATTATTTGATTGACTAATCCTTTATATTGGTCTGGATGAAGAGTCAAATGGGTTGGCACTCTTTTGCGGGGGGCTGATTTAAGAGAATTTTGAATTATAGTTCTCGATTTTTGTTCATCCTTGGCTGTAATAATATCTTTAGGTTTACAACGATAACTTGGTATATCTACTATACGACCATTAACTAAAACATGTCTGTGGTTAACTAATTGACGGGCTTCAGGAATAGTCGCAGCCATACCCAATCGAAAAAGTATGTTATCTAAGCGCATTTCTAGTAATTGGAGTAAAACCTGGCCGGTTGACCCTTTCGCTTTTCCAGCGATACGAACGTATTTAAGCAATTGTCGTTCTGTAAGACCATAATGAAAACGCAATTTTTGTTTTTCTTCTAAACGAATACGATATTGAGATTTTTTACTGGAGAGCGATTCTTCGCTTCCAACTCTTCTAACTGGAAGCTCTTTTCTGGTTAGTCCTGGTAAAGCCCCCAGACGGCGTATTTTTTTGAAACGAGGCCCTCTGTAACGTGACATAAACACTCCTTTTTAAAATGGAAAATCTCATAAAGAAAAATCAAAACTAAACTAAATGACAAATATGATATTATAAATGAAGTGAAATCTACTTCAAGTATTGTACTATTAAAGTATTGTACTACTGTAGTACAAAGAAGAATTAGAAGGATTCTATCAGTATCCGAATGGAATTCTATTCTATCGATATAGAAATAAAAAAGAAATAAAAAAAGCCGGCTATCGGAATCGAACCGATGACCCTCGCATTACAAATGCGATGCTCTAACCTCTGAGCTAAGCGGGCTCTCAGAACACAAATTGTGCATTTATCAGAATTCTTTCCTAAACTACTGGGATCCTAGTTATTAACTATTTCATATTAGCTCTTCATAACACAATTACTATATCATAACATAATCAAATAAATACAAAAAAAGATAGAATATCCCATATTTATTTGATATTCTAGTATATAGAATATGATACAAATCGGAATCATTTAAAAATACGAATCCAAATTATTTTCATTACCAATTACCTAGAATACTCTTTTTATCCATTTATCTAATAATTAATAATTTATCCAATATTTTTGGATCCATAAAAAAAGAATTGGATAAAAAATAATTTTCATCCATATCATATAGTAAGATTCTCTCTTTTTTTTTTAGTTTTGAATTCCATTTTGGAATATTTGGATTCTTCCAATTTCTATTATTTATCTATTTCGATTATTAATAATTCATATTTATTATATGTATTTATCCCGATCCTTATTATTTTTATTTATATAATTTGAATTATGAAAAGTAGAATGGAATTCGATAGGAAGATTATTTCTATGTATATCTTCTTTATATATTCTTTAATATTCTAGAATACTTTCTATTTCATTCTATCTAGATTAATAGATAGAATATATCTATAGAAAATAGTAAAGAGTATATAGAATATTATCTTTAATATAAAAAAATATTACTATAAATAAATATTTTAAGATATATATAATATTCTTTCTTAATATTATTTTATTGAATTCAATAATGACTAATTAGATTACAGTTATTTATATTCAATAATGATTATGCATTAAGATGAAATATGTATAATGTATTTTATACATATAATATAAAAATATGGATTTATACATATCCATTTGAATTCTAAAAAATTGGATGGATTATCCAAAGAAATTGGATTGGATAAGTAATGAAAAATTAGATCCTTCTATTGAATTTCTAACTGAATATCGAAATCTAAATTAATAAATAGATTTTTATTATTTTCGTTATAAGGTCTGTATCGGTCTGCTCGAAGGAAAAAAAGAATCGAACGTTAGAGTATTCGAAATTCTATCAAAAAAGAATAGAAGGGGTACATCTAAAATAGAGATATATGTAGTATATATCTCTGTATATTGAATTGCGAATACAGAGATAATAGAATCATTTCTGATTCGAGTAAATACGGGTATCTGATATAGATGAAAGAAAATCTATCAACAAAAAACAAATAGAAGGAAATTTTAATTTTCCCAACCCAATATGGGAGTAGATTTCAACAAATAAATTCAACAGTTCCAGCATATAATTCTCAGAATACAAATGAAAAAACATCCTAATGCGATATGATATCAATCTCAAAGAAAAAACGGGGGATATGGCGAAATTGGTAGACGCTACGGACTTAATTGGATTGAGCCTTGGTATGGAAACTTACCAAGTGAAAACTTTCAAATTCAGCGAAACCCTGGAATTCAAAATGGGCAATCCTGAGCCAAATCCTTCTTTCCGAAAACAAATAAAAGTTCAGAAAGTGAAAATAAAAAAAGGATAGGTGCAGAGACTCAATGGAAGTTGTTCTAACAAATGGAGTTGACAACATTCAATTGATTAATGAAGATTTCTAACTTCTATTTGTAAATATTTGGATTCTATCACAATTGAAACATTAGAATCAAATCAATTACAACTGGAAGAAAAAATCAATGAATAGAATATTCATTGCTCAAATCAGTCACTCCAACATAATCTGATGGATCAGTTGAATAACTTATTAATCAGACGAGAATAAAGATAGAGTCCCATTCTACATGTCAATACCGACATCAATGAAATTTTGAGTAAGAGGAAAATCCGTCGACTTTAGAAATCGTGAGGGTTCAAGTCCCTCTATCCCCAAAAAATTTCCCTCCTATATTCTGGCCCTTTTTGGATTTACTTGACATAGACTCAAGTAATTTCTTAGATTTCGGATGGTGCGTCAAGAATGGTCGGGATAGCTCAGACGGTAGAGCAGAGGACTGAAAATCCTCGTGTCACCAGTTCAAATCTGGTTCCCGGCAACTCATTATGTATGAGTATCTATTCCCATATTTCTTTTGAAAAAAGGGAATAGATACATATTTATTAGTGGTCTTAATCATCCTACATAATTTATGTAGGCGTACGGCGATATGCTCTTTCTAGATGAAGAATGAATGGATGTATATTCTAGGGATCAAAAGGAAGTATGAAAATGAATGATTCAAGTTTGTTTTGATTTTTTCTGCGCTGCAATAACAATTGTTAATATTTCAATTGAAACAATATTCAAATGCTTCAATTAGTTGCTTGAAACACCAAGCAGAACTTTTTCAGTTCATCCTATTGGCTCGTCCGAAATCAGTATTGCTCCATCCCATTTTTGAATCTCAATGAATCCCTCTTATAATAAGAGAGGAATGAAACCTCTATTATTCTGACTAATCGATAAGTCAATGGACATACAGATATTTCTTTCTTTAATATCTGGGGTTGTCGAAGTTAAGATTACTTTCTTATTTTTCGCATTTAGTGAGCATCTTGTATTTCATAAAAATTAGGGGCGATATAATCTTTACGCAAAGGCCATCCTATCCAACTTTCGGGCATTAAAATACGTTTCAGACGCGGATGATTATCATAATAGATTCCTAACATATCATAAGATTCCCTTTCTTGAAAATCTGCACTTTTCCAAACCCAGAAAATAGAAGGAATTCTCGGATTTTGCCTTGGGGTAAATACTTTTATGCATACCTCTTCGGGTTGATCTAGACTATACTCTATTCTCGTAAGATGATAGACACTCGCTAATAGTCCTCCTGGTGCTACATCATAGGCACATTGGGAACGTAGATAATTGTAACCATATACATATAAAATAACAGCAATCGAATGCCAATCCTCGGGCTTTATTTGTAAAGTCTCTATTCCTTGGTAATCAAAACCCAAAGATCTATGAACTATTCCGTGTTTGACTAGCCAAGCAGACAAATTACCTTGCATTTTTTGATTTCTCCCGAGTTTTTTATAAGATTGGTATAAGTATTTACCATTTATTTCCATTACAATGAAATTTTGTCAGATTGACTTGCTTGCTATTTCTTATTGTATTTTGTACAAAAGGATCCTGTTTAATTCACTTTTTCGTTCGTCGGAGGATACTTAATTTTTTTATATTTCCAAAATGTGTCCGAGGTTATCTCGGAAATAGATGATGGTTGATAGAATAATCCTTTATTAGAATTGCCGGTATGAGTACTGTGTCCAACATCAAATTTGTGGTTGGTAGTAAAACACCTACGTTGATAACTAATTGGATCTTCATAGATTTCTCGAGATATTTTCTTACGAAGTTTTGTTATAGCATCTATAACCGCTTCCGGTTTAGGTGGACAGCCCGGCAAATAGACATCCACAGGAATTAGCTTATCCACGCCCCGAACAGTACTATAAGAATCGGTACTGAACATACCTCCTGTAATTGTACAAGCTCCCATAGCAATAACATATTTTGGTTCGGGCATTTGCTCATATAATCGAACTAAAGAAGGAGCCATTTTCATAGTTACGGTGCCCGCTGTTAAAATGAGGTCTGCCTGCCTAGGACTAGAGCGTGGTACCAGTCCATAACGATCGAAGTCAAATCGCGATCCTATTAATGAAGCAAATTCAATGAAGCAACAACTAGTACCATAGAGAAGCGGCCATAAACTGGATAGTCTTGACCAATTTGAAAGATCATTTAATGTAGTAGAAATAACTGAATTTTTGGTTTTTTGATCAAGTAAGGGAAACTCAATGGAATTCATAACTGTCTCAATGTTTTGTTTAATTGTCTAAATATTCAAGAATTAAGACCATTCTAATGCTCCCTTTCGCCATGCATAAACTAAACCAACAATTAGGATAAGCACGAAGATGAAAGCTTCTATAAATACGGATACCCCTAATACATCAAAACTCATTGCCCATGGGTAAAGAAAGACTGTTTCAACATCAAAAACAACAAAAACGAGAGCAAACATATAATAACGGATTTCAAATTGTAACCAAGCATCGCCCATCGGTTCTATTCCAGATTCATAACTAGAAAGTTTTTCTGGCCCTTTCCTAATTGGAGCTAAAATTCCAGAAATTAGAAATGCCAAAATAGGAATAAAGATCGATATTATTAGAAATGTCCAAAAAATATCATATTCATAAAGCAAAAACATAAATGTACTCCTATGAATGTGGAAAATATACTGGATTCATATTAATTCTTAGTCGATTTGAATTTAAATTTCAAAATTATTAGATTCATTAATCTAAATAGAAATGCTTTGTATTTTATTAAGTTTACATTTTAAAAGTTGACATTATTTCTAGATTAGTATCTGAGTATACTAATACTAATATTAGTATATCATTAATCTATTCAAATAGAAATGAATTGATTCATTCTTTCGATTACAAAAAGTATTTCAACTATATTTATACTACTAGTATTACTAGTATGGAGTATTTAGTATTCCATATACTACTACTATACTAAATATAGTAGTATCGGTAGTACTATTAGGGCTATACGGACTCGAACCGTAGACCTTCTCGGTAAAACGGATCAAACTATTATTATTATCAAAATGATTTGAATTGTTTTAAAGACCCAACGTGCATTTTTTTTTTTTTGCATTGGGCTTTTTCATTAACTGATAGAAATATCAATTAGTCTACCATCTTTTTTCTTTACACAAAGAAAAAGGAAATGACTCCCTGTGCTCTGATTTCTTATTTAGATCAAAATCTAAGAGCACTACCAAAGTTTTTCAAAGAAGAAGGTTATTCTGACGTAGGTCTGCTTCTGGCCTGGATCAACTTAAGTTAAATGGACTCTCTATCAACCTACTTCAATAAAAATATCAAATAGGAAATGAAACTTCATACACCTTAAAGTTCATAAGATAGGAAGAAAAGATATTTTTTTGGAGGTCCCTAGCCTCATTGCCTAGCATTGAATAGATTTTAGTATTCACCTTATCAATATCTCATTATGGATTCCATTTGACGTCTAAATCCTTTGTCAGGCTATTGTTCTCTTAATTTTCTTTCTGGAGTAAGACATTGATTTATCAATTAAGATCAACTCTTTTAATTACATGATGGACTCCTATGAAAAAACATTGGCGCATGTGTAAACGAGGTGCTCTACCTAACTGAGCTATAGCCCTTGTGCTTTTGATACAGATTTGATCATATTCGATAAATAAATTCTTGTCAAGATAAATATTAAATTACATGATCCAATCTCTTTGATTTATATTGCGTTTGTATTATTTATAAATAATATAACATTTATAATCCATTGATCTGATCGAGAGCTACTTTTTTTATTTAGGATGATAAATGACCTACTTAACTCAGTGGTTAGAGTATTGCTTTCATACGGCAGGAGTCATTGGTTCAAATCCAATAGTAGGTAAGGTATTGGTAGAACTTAGTAGATACCATTGATTCCGGTATCTAATAAGTTTTTCTACTCACCATTTTTTTTTATTGTAATTTTCTATCTTTTTTCTATTTTTTGGCTGCACCAACTTGTTACGAGATCCTCTTGATAGGCTCTACGATAGCCTCGACTCGTGTCTTAGCTCGCCGGAGAGCTAGATTTGCTTCAATTGTTTGTCTCTTGCCTTCAGCCTTATTTAAGTTAGCTTCTGCTATTTTAAGAGTTTGTTGTGCTTCTTGTGGATTAATGTCACTAGCCCTTTCTGCATCAGGTACTAAAATAGTGATCTCATTATTGCCGATTCTAGCAAAACCACCCATCAGAGCCATCGTTAACCATCGGTCCTTAAGGCGTATTCTCAAAATACCTATATCTAAAGCTGTGGCAATAGGCACATGATTTTTTAATACCCCAATTTGTCCACTATTAGTAGATAAAATAATTTCTTTCACTTCTGAATCCCAAACAATTCGATTGGGGGTCAGTACACAAAGATGGAAAGTCATTTCTTGAATTTGTTCTCCATTTCTAAGTTAAGTTCGTAGCCTTCGCAGTAGCTTCATCGATATTACCCACCAAATAAAAGGCTTGTTCAGGAAGACTATCTAATTCTCCAGAAAGAATCAATTGAAATCCTCTAATTGTTTCTGCGAGACCAACATATTTCCCTGGGGAACCAGTAAATACTTCTGCTACGAAAAAAGGTTGTGATAAGAAACGTTCCATTTTTCGTGCTCTTGCTACGGTTAAGCGATCCTCTTCGGATACTTCGTCCAACCCAAGAATAGATATCATGTCCTGAAGTTCTTTGTAACGCTGTAACGTTTGTTTAACTCTTTGCGCAGTTTCATAATGTTCTTCACCGACGATCCGAGGTTGGAGCATGGTGGACGTTGAATCTAAAGGATCTACTGCTGGATAGATACCTTTGGCAGCTAATCCTCTTGATAGTACAGTAGTTGCATCCAAATGTGCAAATGTCGTGGCAGGAGCAGGATCGGTCAAATCGTCTGCAGGTACATAAACTGCTTGAATAGAAGTTATTGACCCTTCTTTGGTAGAAGTAATTCTTTCTTGTAAAGTACCCATTTCAGTACCCAGGGTCGGTTGATAACCCACAGCGGAAGGCATTCGGCCCAATAAGGCCGATACTTCGGATCCGGCTTGGACAAAACGGAAGATATTGTCGATAAATAGAAGGACGTCCTGCTCATTGACATCTCGGAAATATTCTGCCATAGTTAGGGCAGTTAAACCAACTCTCATACGAGCTCCGGGGGGTTCATTCATTTGACCATAGACTAAAGCGACTTTTGATTCCGCAATATTTTTTTCATTAATTACTCCGGATTCTTTCATTTCCATATAAAGATCATTTCCCTCACGAGTACGCTCACCTACTCCGCCAAATACAGATACACCTCCATGAGCTTTGGCAATGTTATTGATCAATTCCATAATGAGTACTGTTTTACCTACCCCAGCTCCACCGAAAAGTCCTATTTTTCCGCCACGGCGATAAGGAGCTAAAAGATCGACTACTTTAATTCCTGTTTCAAAAATGGATAATTGTGTATCTAACTGTATAAAGGCAGGCGCAGATCTATGAATAGGAGATGTTGTGCGAGTATCTACAGGACCCAAATTATCTATGGGTTCTCCAAGCACGTTGAAAATTCGACCTAGGGTTGCTCCGCCGACTGGAACACTTAGAGCAGCTCCTGTGTCAATCACTTCCATTCCTCTCTTTAGACCATCTGTAGCACTCATAGCTACAGCTCTAGCTCGATTATTTCCTAATAATCGCTGTACTTCACAAGTTACGCGAATTTGTTGGCCAACCGTATCTCGACCTTGAACTATCAGAGCGTTGTAAATATAAGGCATCTTCCCTGGTGGAAAAACTATATCGAGTACCGGACCGATTATTTGCGTAATACGCCCCAGATTTTTGTTTTCAAGTGCAGAAACCTCAGTATCAGAAGGGGGAGGATTTATTGTCATATTGAAAAATATCCTTTTTTTTTTTTGAAAAAAAAAAAAAAAAATTCAAATTAAGAAAAAAATGTTCGAGAACAACGCAAGTGGATTGGTTCATTATTTGAATATTTAATAACAAATGAAATGTATTAATTCATATTTAATAAAATATTTAATAATAAAAAAATATGGAATAATAAATGTAATTTAATAATCGATTTTCACCATCCAATCAATTCAATTGTTTTCAAATTTCAATGATTTAATTTTTAAGGTCAACCCAGTCATCCAGATTGTAGACAATACTATCTATATTATCTATGGAATTCCAACCTGAACTTTGTTTATGATTCTGTTTTTCTATCTCATTGGTCCTTATTTTTTATTTCCTCAGCATAGGATTTATACTGAGCATATTATTTCTTTTTACCGATTTTTCTTTTTATTGGGCAAATTCTGCCGATTTTGACATCTAGGATTTACATATACAACATATATCACTGTCAAGGTCAAGAGTATACTTTTTATTTATTATTTAGATTCGAAAATTATATTCCAAAATTCAAAAAAAAAATAAGAGATTCGAAAAAAAACGGTTGGGTTGCGCCATACATATGAAAGAGTATAGAATAATGATGTATTTGCCAAATCAAATATCATGGTCAAATTTAACAATGACCCATTCGGATTAATTGATAATATTAGTTGATGGATCATTTGTAAAAAGGTTTGATTAACTCTTAAGTTATGTCGAGTAGACCTTGTTGTTGCTATAATTCAATTCTTAATTCATGCGTTGTAGGGGGGGGGGATTTATGTCACCACAAACAGAAACTAAAGCAAAGGTTGGGTTCAAAGCTGGTGTTAAAGATTATAAATTGACTTATTATACTCCTGACTATCAAACCAAAGATACTGATATCTTGGCAGCATTCCGAGTAACTCCTCAACCTGGAGTTCCGCCTGAAGAAGCAGGTGCAGCGGTAGCTGCAGAATCTTCCACTGGTACATGGACAACTGTGTGGACCGATGGACTTACCAGCCTTGATCGTTATAAAGGACGCTGCTACGAGATCGAGCCTGTTCCTGGAGAAGATAATCAATTTATTGCTTATGTAGCTTATCCCTTAGACCTTTTTGAAGAAGGTTCTGTTACTAACATGTTTACCTCCATTGTAGGTAATGTATTTGGGTTCAAGGCCTTGCGCGCTCTACGTCTGGAAGATTTGCGAATCCCTAATGCTTATGTTAAAACTTTCCAAGGTCCTCCTCACGGAATCCAAGTTGAGAGAGATAAATTGAACAAGTATGGACGTCCCCTATTGGGATGTACTATAAAACCCAAATTGGGTTTATCAGCTAAGAATTATGGTAGAGCAGTTTATGAATGTCTCCGCGGGGGACTTGATTTTACCAAAGATGATGAAAATGTGAACTCCCAACCATTTATGCGTTGGAGAGACCGTTTCTTATTTTGTGCCGAAGCAATTTATAAATCACAGGCCGAAACAGGGGAAATCAAAGGACATTATTTGAATGCTACTGCGGGTACATGTGAAGAAATGCTAAAAAGAGCTGTATTTGCTAGAGAATTGGGCGTTCCTATCGTAATGCATGACTACTTAACAGGTGGATTCACTGCAAATACTACCCTGTCTCACTATTGCCGCGATAATGGTCTACTTCTTCATATCCACCGTGCAATGCATGCAGTTATCGATAGACAAAAAAATCATGGTATGCACTTTCGTGTATTAGCTAAAGCCTTACGTTTGTCTGGTGGAGATCATATTCACGCTGGTACTGTAGTAGGTAAACTTGAAGGAGAAAGGGAGATTACTTTAGGTTTTGTTGATTTACTACGTGATGATTATATTGAAAAAGATCGAAGTCGCGGTATTTATTTCACTCAGGATTGGGTTTCTTTACCAGGTGTTATCCCTGTTGCTTCAGGGGGTATTCACGTTTGGCATATGCCTGCTCTGACCGAGATATTTGGAGATGATTCTGTACTCCAATTCGGTGGAGGAACTTTAGGACACCCTTGGGGAAATGCACCTGGTGCCGTAGCGAATCGAGTAGCTCTGGAAGCATGTGTACAAGCTCGGAATGAGGGACGTGATCTTGCTCGCGAGGGTAATGCAATTATCCGTCAAGCTTGCAAATGGAGTCCTGAATTAGCTGCTGCTTGTGAAGTCTGGAAGGAAATCAAATTTGAATTCCCAGCAATGGATACTTTGTAATCCAGTAATAATAATTCGTTCTATTAATTTCCATTAAACTCGGCCCAATCTTTTACTAAAAGGATTGAGCCGAATACTGTACAGAATACTTGTTGTATCTATAAATGAATCCTATGGATCTTTCGGATTGATAGATTTTTTTCTAGTTCATTATTCTTTTTTGATTTGGAATATAATGAATTAAAATAGAAGTATTTTCTATTAATATTGACAACAGTGTATCAAACCAATATAATCCGATCGTGAATAAATGGATCGATTGACTCATGTCAGATAGGTTTTTTACTTCATCAAATGGTGGATTCGTTGTATTTTTTTTTTCTTTCATTGTAATTTAATGTCATTCATTGTAATTTAATGTAATATGTAACATAATATGTAACATTTGATTCTATTATTTATAGAATTGCATCTTTTTTTATTGCGATTGGATATAGACATTCTTGTTTGTAATTGGATTAGGGTTGCTAACTCAATGGTAGAGTACTCGGCTTTTAAGTGCGACTCCATTTTTTACACATTTCTATGAACTAATTGGTTCATCCCTACCATCGGTAGGGTTTGTAAGACCACGACTGATCCAGAAAGGAATGAATGGAAAAAGCAGCATGTCGTATCAACGGTGAATTCTAAAAATTTTTCATTCATATTTGATCCGACCAATATTTTTCTTTGAATTGTTGGCTCCGAACAAATGAATTCCGTTGGGTTTAATTAATAAAGGGATAGAGCTTAGCTGCTCCAATTATAGGGAAACAAAAAGCAACGAGCTTTCATTTTTGATTTGAATGATTACCACATCTAATTATACGTTAAAAAAGAATTAGTGCTTGCTGTGGAAAAAGTTTTTCCTACGAATGATGGATTAACGATTTTTGTTATGAGTCCTAATTATTAGCTATTCCCCATTATTTTATGGGGTAGCAATAAATGTGTAGAAGAAAGAGTATATTGATAAAGATCTGATTTTTTTCCAAAATCAAAAGAGCGATTGGTCCAAAAAATAAAGGATTTCTAACTAGCTTGTTTGTCCTAGAAAAATGAGAAGGAACAAGCGAGGGGAGATAGTCCATTAATGGGTTTTAACTCGTTTTCTAGGTATCGCTTCATATTTGTTTTTTTTTTCAATTCGAATATAGATCTAGAATACCTTGTTTTGACTGTATCGCACTATGTATCATTTCATAATCCAATGAATCTTTGACCAAATCAAATTTAGAAAATGAAGGAATATAAAGTATATTTAGAACGAGCTAGATCTCGCCAACAGGACTTCCTATACCCACTTCTTTTTAGGGAGTATATTTATGGACTTGCTTATAGTCATAATTTGAATAGATCCATTTTTTTGGAAAATGTAGGTTATGACAATAAATATAGTTTACTAATTGTAAAACGGTTAATTACTCGAATGTATC